>SMDT01000017.1:0-225563 GCA_005392925.1 Aquilaria sinensis | reverse complement strand
TCCATAAAGAACGAGATTGTTACAGTCTTGGGAATCTGACTTTAAACAACCCTGTTTGCCAGTTTGTGAGAAAACTAAATGGGATGCAAATCGCCGATTCATAGAAGACATTGAAGCCGTTACTGGACGCAAAGCCAGTGGAAGATGTGGACCAAAGTCACGATTACTGTACATGCTAGCTGTCGCTTTTGAAATTTTCCACCCCTTTTGGCAATAATGTACCCACTCCTGACGTGAGCCATAGTCTTGACTACTGTATATAGCTACCATTTTTGAAATTTTCCTTCTCTTCCGACGATCATGTACCTACTCCTGACGTGAGCTACAGTCACGACTATTGTATATGCTAGCTGTCGCTTTTGAAAATTTTCCTTCTCTTCCGACAATCACGTACCTACTCCTGACGTAAGCTACAGTCATGATTACTGTACATGCTAGCAGCCATTTTGGAAATTTTCATCCTTTTTTGATGATAATGTACCCATTCCTGATGTGAGCCATAGTCGTGACTACTGTGTATGCTAGCTGTCACTTTTGAAATTTTCCTCCTCTTTTAACGATAGTGTACCCATACCTGACCAGAGTCGTACTCGTGACTATTGTGTATAGCTAGCAATAATGTATCCACTCTTGAAAATAAAATTAATGCTTTATCTCTTCATCTCTATAAATATATCATCTTTCTCACAAGTGTAAGGATAGGAATAGAGGAAACCTCAACTCGTAAGGGCCGAAGAATTTGTGTATTTTCTGGGGCTTTTCCTGGAAAAGATGAAGAGTACTCAAGCTCCAGTAAATCCTGAAGTATTTGTGTATTTTCTGGGGCTTTTCCTGGAAAAGATGAAGAGTACTTAAAGGCAGCCAACCATTTAGGTAGTGTATTAGCTGAGCGAAAAATACACTTAGTTTATGGAGGAGGTAGTGTCGGATTAATGGGAGGTGTAGCATCAGCAGCATCTCTAGGAGGAAGCCAAGTTCTGGGCATCATCCCTGGATCTCTGAAATTTGTTTCTGGGGGCACGATTGGAGAAGAATTAGTGGTTAAAAATTTGCAAGAGCGTGTGTTACAAATGCTTCTTAATGCTGATGCTGTTATCGCTCTACCAGGTGGTTTTGGTACATTGGGAGAAGTCTTCCAAATTGCTTCCATGGCCCAACTTAATTTGCACAAGAAACCTATTGGGCTTTTGAATGTTAACGATCTCTTTACAGGTCTAATATCTTTTGTGGATTATGCAGTGCAGAAGAATTTTATATCAAGAGTAGCATGACGAATCCTAATATCTGCAAAAACTGCTGAAGAATTACTTGATAAAATGCAAGCTTTTGTTCCTGAACCAGATCCAGCAATGATTCAGATAGACTGGACGCGACAGTCTTTCCCGAACAGTTCGATCCCATAATAGTCCTCTACTAACCCTGTTGAAATATTGTGGAAGAAGAAGCGATCCGATCCGTTTTGCTTGTCCTTTAGTTTTATTATCAGCATTTTCTTTTGTGTTTTAGTTTTTCTTTTCAGGGAATTTCTTTTTTTTATCTTATAAGATAGTCTCGTCCATGCTGATATTAAAACCATAGGACAATGCCTTTAGGTTGGAATGGCTGAGTAAAGAGTAATTTTTATTGCTTTTGAGACGCATCCTATTAGGTCTAATAGGCATAACATTTTGGGGTAGTTAAGCTTCAACCTTATTTGGATGACATATCTCTCAAACGAATCTATATTTACTGAAGAAAATATTAGATGAACCTTGGATATTGAACCTTGGATATTGATTCCAAACATCCGTTCCCTTTACATAATTTGTTAGCGATATTGTCATCATCAAGATTCACTCATTTTATCGAAGTCTAAAGTTTCGCACTCGCCTATTATGAAAATTCACACTTTCGAAGAAAATTATTCCGATTTCAATTGCTTTCATATAAATTTCGCTCGAGGTCCTAAGGAAAGCTCCTTAGCCTCAAAATCAATTTCCATTCAACGGTAGGATTGCTCCTATCACCGAGGTTTTAAGGACGGAACCTTTGCCTCAAAATCAATCAATTTTCATTCAACCGTAGGACTGCTCCTATCGTCGGGGTTTTAAGGATAGAACCTTTGCCTCGAAAACAATCAATTTTCCTTCAACGGTAGGACTGCTCCTATCGCCGGGGTTTTAAGGATGGAACCTTTGCCTTGAAATCAATCAATTTTTATTTAATTAATTTCCTATCGTCGGGATTTTAAGGATGGAACCTTTGTCTCGAAAACAATCAACGGTAGGACTACTCCTATCGTCGGGGTTTTAAGGATGGAACCTTTGCCTCGAAAACAATCAATTTTCATTCAACGGTAGGACTACTACTATCGTCGGGGTTTTAAGGATGGAACCTTTGCCTCGAAAACAATCAATTTTCCTTCAATGGTAGGACTGCTCTTATCGCCGGGGTTTTAAGGATGGAACCTTTGCCTCGAAATCAATCACTTTTCATTTAATCAATTTCCTATCGTCGGGATTTTAAGGATGGAACCTTTGTCTCGAAAACAATCAACGGTAGGACTGCTCCTATCGTCGGGGTTTTAAGGATGGAACCTTTGCCTCGAAAACAATCAATTTTCTTTCAACGGTAGGACTGCTCCTATCGCCGGGGTTTTAAGGATGGAACCTTTGTCTCGAAATCAATCAATTTTTATTCAATCAATTTCCTATCGTCGGGATTTTAAGGATGGAACCTTTGTCTCGAAAACAATCAACGGTAGGACTGCTCCTATCGTCGGGGTTTTAAAGATGAAACCTTTTGCCTCGAAAACAATCAATTTTCCTTCAACGGTAGGACTGCTCCTATCGCCGGGGTTTTAAGGATGGAACCTTTGCCTCGAAATCAATCAATTTTCATTCAATCAATTTCCTATCGTCGGGATTTTAAGGATGGAACCTTTGTCTCGAAAACAATCAACGGTAGGACTGCTCCTATCGTCGGGGTTTTAAGGATGGAACCTTTGCCTCGAAAACAATCAATTTTCCTTCAACGGTAGGACTGCTTCTATCGCCGGGGTTTTAAGGATGGAACCTTTGCCTCGAAATCAATCAATTTTCCTTCAACGGTAGGACTGCTCCTATCGCCGGGGTTTTAAGGATGGAACCTTTGCCTCGAAAACAATCAATTTTCCTTTACAACGGTAGGACTGCTCCTATTGCCGGGGTTTTAAGGATGGAACCTTTGCCTCGAAATCAATCAATCAATCAATCGCCGAGGTTTTAAGGATGGAACCTTCCTATCAATCAATCAAAGTTCCTTCAACGGTAGGATAGCTCCTATCCGGGGTTTTAAGGATGGAACCTTTGCCTCGAAGGAATCAATCGCCGGTTTTAAGGATGAAACCTTTGCCTCGAAATCAATCAATCAAGGTTTCTAAGGATGGAACCTTTGCCTCGACCTTTGCCTCGAAACCAATCAATCAATTCGAGGTTTTACAACGATAGGACCTTTCCTATCGTTGAGGGGTTCTAAGGATGGAACCTTTCCTCGAAACCCCAAACAATCAATCAATTAGTCCATCTTACAACGATAGGAGCTTTCCTATCGTTGAGGTTCTAAGGACCTTTCCTTAAACCTCAAACAATCAATCAATTAGTCCATCTTACAACGATAACGATAGGAGCTTTCCTATCGTTGAGGTTCTAAGGACCTTTCCTTAAACCTCAAACAATCAATCAATTAGTCCATCTTACAACGATAGGAGCTTTCCTATCGTTAGAGGTTCTAAGGACCTTTCCTTAAACCTCAAACAATCAATCAATCAGTCCATCTTACAACGATAGGAGCTTTCCTATCGTTAGAGGTTCTAAGGACCTTTCCTTAAACCTCAAACAAATCAATCAATCAGTCCATCTTACAACGATAGGAGCTTTCCTATCGTTAGAGGTTCTAAGGACCTTTCCTTAAACCTTATGTTTGAAGCGGCGAGAAGGTTCTCAATGCCTAGCTAAGCCGGACGAAATTTGGTAACGACTTTGCATACATCATGTCCCATGAAGCATGCAAAGGGGGGCAGCTGTTGACACCCAATTTCGTCCGGGTGTTTTAAAATTTTAAAAAAAAATTTTATTAAAAAAATTAATTTAAAAAATATATTTATTACTATTATTATTATTAAAAAAATTTAATTAGTAAAATATATTTTTGTTTTGTGAGTTTAAAATATATTTTTGTTTATGTGAAAATTTGATTTAAAATGATATATGACAAAATGAAAGTTTCGGGCAAAATTGACAAATTATGAAAGTTTCAGGAGCTTTGGGTAATTTTTCGGGTCAATTTTGGGCCTAAACGGACGTTTCTGGCCCAAATTGACAGAAAACGTTAAAATTGTCAAAATCAGAAGCTTCTGAGCTTATCCAGAGCTGGAGTAACGTAAAGGACTGAAACTGTCATTTTACCAATTTAAAAGATAAGTTTGATATTTTTTATTAATTTATCCGTCCACAGTTCAGCCAAGCTCCTTCTATAAATACCCCCCAAATTCAGTGCTGAACACACAGAAAAAAAAATAGAAAGAAAGCTTAGAACTCCGTTTTAGAAAAGGCAAAAATTTCAGTCCTTGTCCCTAGCCTCTGCCACTTCACTCAAAAAAGAACCAAACTTTCCCTATTTGCCGTTATCCTCCTTGCCGTTTCCACGTCAGTTGCTCATCCCGTCGCCATCTTCCTACCTTTTTCCTCCCGTTACGCCGACCTGTCGCGCTCCCCGCCGTCGCAGTCACCCCCAAGCCGTCGGCGTCGCCTCCCCCGCCGTTGCCGTCGCTGTCGCCGTCGCCGTCCGGTCCGCGTTTCCTCCTCCGGCCGTCCTCTTTTTCCTTCCTCCTCGTGCCGCCGCCGTCACCCTGCCCCGCCGCCATCGCTCTGCCCCGCCGCCGTCGCCTCGCCGCCCCTCGCCACCCGGCCAGCCGTCGCCGCCAGCTGCCTGCCCCTTTCTCCCCTCGCACGCGTCCGTCGCCCGTTTCGTTTCCCTGTTTCAAACAGATTCAAAATTCTGTTTTTAAGGGTAAAACTCTGTCTTCATCCTTCATCTTTTTTAATTTATTTCAATTTGGTCACTAACCTTTTTATTTTGTTCTTGCAGCCATTAACAACTAACTTTTGGTGTTTATTTTTTTAACTTTTTTTTTTATTATTATTTTTATAACAACTAACCTCTAACTTTTATGTGTTGCTATTAAGCCCCACTTGTCTTTATTTATTTACTTACTAACCTTTTTATTATTGTTGTTACTATTAAGGTTAACTCCTACTAATATTACAAACTTTGCTAACTTTTATTGTTATTGTTGTTAATATTCCGTTAACAATTAATGCATTTAATTTTACTAACTTTTATTACTTTTATTGGATACTAAAAACCCTAACTTATTTATTTACTTTTCCGCTAACTTTTGCACTTTTATTATTGTTGTTAGGAACCCCGCGTAATTTCATAACAGTTTATTTCGGGTAAATTTATTTTCCATCTTATGTAGTGGATGGCTAATTTAATTAAACTTGGCTAATTTTTATTATTATTGTTAATTAACCAAGCGTGCCTTTCTATATCTAACTTTGCTAACTTTTATTATTGTCGTTATTTATTGTACTTTTTAAAGTGGATGGCCAAAAAGCCCCACTTTATTTATTTACCTTTTTTTATTTTACTTTTCTGCAATTTATTTTTCTTTATGTTTTAACCTTACATATCTTAATTAAAATGGCTAAAGAGTCCAATCTTACTTCCTTATAATTAATTATTACAACTAATAAAAAAATCATTTTTTAAAAGCCAATTATTTTTATTAGTTGGAATCTTAATACATGTTTTTATTATTTCTTTAAAAATAACAAAAAGTTAACTTTTTATTCCTTTTTGTTAAAAATTAATAAATAGAAATAATTAAATAATTCTAAAAAAAATACAAAAATCAATTCTGTTTTTAAACATATCTTTAAAGAAGGAGATTAAAAATTCAAAAATCCAATAAAATTGTGATTAAAATTAAGTAATTAATTAAATAATTAAAAGAAGGAAAAGGGAAAAAAGGAAAACTCCATGACCAAATGATCCGCCAGGATCCATGGCTTGGAAAAT
Source organism: Aquilaria sinensis (assembly GCA_005392925.1). Classification (NCBI taxonomy): domain Eukaryota; kingdom Viridiplantae; phylum Streptophyta; class Magnoliopsida; order Malvales; family Thymelaeaceae; genus Aquilaria; species Aquilaria sinensis. The sequence continues at coordinate 219,461 of SMDT01000017.1, read as the reverse complement.
ATTTTAAATAAAGTATATAAAATATTTTTTTCCTTTATTATTAAAAAATAAAAACTTTGGAATATTTTTACTTAGCTCTTTATCCAGAAAAATAATAAAATATAACTTTTTAGTTTCTTTATTAATAAAAAGAATAAAAGAGTAAAAAAAAATTTTGGACTAATATTTTTCAGTAATATTTTTAACTATTTCTTTCAAAATAATCAAAAGAAAAATCTTTTTAAGATCATGGACAAAAATCCAAGGATTTCATAATAAAAAAACTTTTAAATTATCAATTTTTTTAAACTAAAATTTAATTCATAGAACAATAAGAATTCAATAATTAACTATAAATTAAATTAATTTCCATATCCGGATAATCCGTCAAGATTCACGGTTTGGAAAATATACAATTTTTTTTTTTAACTAAATGAATTAATAAATATAAAGATAAAAATCCATATTTACAATATGGATTAAATTTATCCATATTTCATCAAATTCCGGATTAAATTGATTCGACAGAGTCCAAGGTTCGGAAGTATAAAATTCGTATCCAAATAAATTACCAAAAATCCATGGTTCGGAAGTATAAAATTCTATACAAATTAACTTAAAAATTCACATTTTAACTGATTCAGTTAAACATTTCTAAATTAACTGAAAATTATTTAAAAGCAAAGTAAAACAAAATTAAAATCAACTAAGGTGCCAATTTTGGGCGCTATAACAAACGCTATTTTAGCGTAACCGTACTCCCAGGCATCCCCAAACTATCGCAGACCAATTTTAAGGTGACCAATCGACCTAGGTGAAACAGATTGGTGGCGACTCCAGAAAACCCGACGTTGCCACACATCCTATGCACCGAAAAATCACTAATTGTTCATAATAGACAGGCTCGCATAACAAATTTTGAGATATATATGCATATCACATTTCAACATCTTTTAATCACAATGTCTTTAACTCCTTGATTAGCGGCCTAAAAAACACATAAATATTTTATCCAGCAGATCTTGGACTAGGAATTAACAATGAAAGAAATGTATACGCTTCTTTCATACACATTTCCAGTGGCATGTTATGCACAACAATGAAAACCATCCAATTAGAATACGTCCCTCATGTTGCAGAATTTGGCACAAACCCATCTGTACATAGCCCAAGGCATACATTCCTAATTTCAGTAGCAAAGTCAGGAAAAGTTGAATCTAAATGTCGCCAAGCCTCTGTTTGACATAGATGACCCACTGAACCATTCTCACTACAACTATTACTTACATGTCATGTCATGTGTTCTGCAGTTCGAGTAGACATGAATAACCATTTTAGTCGGTCAATTATTGGTAGGTGTTGCAATACTTTTTTTGGAATTGGTTTTCTACTATCTCTATTCATTGTCCCTTCCTTATATCTACACTCTCCACAAATTGTGCAATGTGTTAAATGTAAGTTTCCCCGTCAAATAACATAAAATTATTTGGGTAAGCATTTATTTTCATATATGGGAGACCCAAACCCTTCATCATCTGTTTACACTCATACAGTGTCTCTGGCAACCTATCATCCTCAGGTGCAAAATCCTTAACAAGTGATATAATGTCATTAAAGCAATTGGCACTCATATTATGCTTACTTTTCTCGCTTAATAACCGAGATACTGCTATAACGATGTCAATGCATCACCCAATAGTTTGTAAATTTTCTCCGCACTCAGATTAGGCAATTCATTTCCAACTATGCCAAAATTAAATGCATCACCCCCTTCATTATCATTTTCATGATCATATATATCAGCATCCATGAAAATGTTGCCACCTTCATCATTTTCAATTTTTTCATTATGGTGGAGATTTGGGCAAATCGAATTAGTAATCATGTGCTCATATGTAGATATATTGTTATAAGTAATATCTCTATCAGAAATTATTCTTGAAGATGATGTATTTGATGCTTCGCCAATATGAAAATTACGAGACTGTAGATCATATTGTTCACCGTGACAATACCATACATAGTAGTTTTCCATAAATCCATATTCGCATAAATGCATTCCAATTACATTTTGTTCTCAATAATGTCTATTTCAGCATCGCCGACATGGACATTTTATTTGTTGTGTCAAACTACTACATACAGCTTTGATAAAGTTTTCTACACCATTTATGAAATTTGGATTGATATATCCATCCATCATTAAATGATTATACATCCATTCATGTCCCATTCCCATTGTCTTGTATATTTCCTGCAATTGAAATTCATAGATATTAAACTAAAAAAATCATTACAACTCAACAACTTGTAATTTTGTAATAGCATTGACACACTATATATGAATATCCACCTATACCCTAATCACCAATCTCTACAAGGAATGGCCCTAACCTATTCAAAAATTAAAAATTTAAATTATACTTTTAAATTATCAATTACCTTAGTAATCTGGACAAATTTTTGCAACATCTCACCTTAGTTCATTGTAATTCCTGATTGTTTGAGACAAATCACTCAAACACGGCTTTTCAAGGAATGAGATTTTATGCTGCTGGAATTTATCCACTATTAAGATAAATGACAATTACAAAAGTATGATTCAGATTTTTTCATTTTTGAACTGTCCAACTTGGACAATCAATGATTCTTAAACAAAGACATATTATGTATATACATTAACTGCATGTCCTTGTAGTTACAATATATCCATAATACTTCTCAACGTAGTAAAAATCATTGACAGGTAAATATCTACGGTTTATCTTTATGCATATATATGTAAATAAAACTACAAATAAAAAATTTGTCATTTATAACAAAATCTTGACTAAAAATACAAGTTACCTCTATGCTGATAACTAGAGATTCAAATGATGCAGTTTAAACGCAGCAAAGCTTCAGATGGAGAGAATGAAGAGCCGGAGAAGTAGAAGCAGAGATAGAAAGCAAAGACGAGAGTAGAGATTGAGGAAAGAGGGAGAAAATCATAGAAGGTAGAGAAATGAGGAAGACAGATCGACGAGTGTGGGAGGAAAAAGTAGTTTGTGCGACTAACTTTGCCACTGATGTGTGACTGAAGGAAAATATATTTAATTTATGCGATTACCATGCGACTGATGGAGAAATTAATTTAAATTATGCGATTGATATGCTACTAAAATTTTTATATTTTTTAAATCGTGCTATTGATATATGATTGACTTTGTGCAACTGAACATTTCAATCGCATAAATAACCGTATCACAAAACTAAAGTTTAATATTTTTAAATTGTGCTATTGACGTACAATTGACTTTTTAAAATTTTTTAAATAGTGCTACTGGTGTGTGACCAACTTTTGTGCAACTGACTATTTTAGCCACATAAATAACCATCTCCACTACATGTGCGACTGAAATTTAATATTTTTTAAATTGTGTTACTGACATGCGAGTATCCGAATGACTTTTATGTAATTGAAAATCTCAATCGCATAAAAGACTATGGGCCACAATTATGCTACTGATGTGCAATTGAACTCTCATGCTACTGAATTTCAGTTGCATTTCACCATTTCTCTTATAGTGAATGGACAGACGTGTCATTTTATGGTCATATTACTAATATGGGTATTTGTAGTCCCAAATATATAGTGTCTTCACAAAAACAATTATATGCATCTTTATTTTCAAAACATGAACCAAGAAAATATGAGAATTAACTGAACATTTTGTTCTAGTTTATAAATACTCATAGCAAAACATATACACTACTAAAACGAGGTCATTTTCTAACGGTCATTACCAATGGTTTAGTATTTGTAATTTTAAATTACCAACGCATAGCCATTGGTAAGAGGCTAAAGGAAATCTATTTATTGGTAATCAAATTACTATTCAACATTAAGCTGTTAATAATTTACAACTTCAGGCCATTGGTAATATACAGTTGGTAATTACCAACGGTCCAAGATCTAACAGTTTGTACTAATGATCAAACTCTTACCAATGTGTTAGGTCTCTGATAATTGCCAATACACTTGACTGTTGGTCAATGGCTTCAACAGTTGATAAATTACTAAAGCATTTGACCTTCTCAAATTACCAACGATTTAAGTTGTTGGTAACTACAACTACCAATAGTTTGGACCATTGGAAATTTACCAATAGTCGAACACATTTGACTAGTATTTAAAAAAATTAAAACAAATTTTAATGCGAGGCAAACTAACTTTTATTTTAAAAAACTAATGACTGAGAACCTTTATGTTAAGGCAACATCAAAAGAGCCTTTATACCAAACTCAAAACCCTAAATGATAACATAAACAAAAATTACATGGTTAAAAATAAAACAACAAAAGTATCGAAATAAAATAAAAAATATACATATTTATATAATTAATTACATTTTATAAACCTAATTATAAATTAACACTGGCCAAAAAACTTCCTTGCTCAAACATTAGCCTGATCAAAGTCAGATATAAAGACTCATAAAAAATTTTAAGGAATCATTCTTCTTCAGAAAATTCTTCCAACATCTACTTTCTCACTTCAACAAGAAATTCTTATCATCTCTCTTTAATTAAGCAAGAGTGCCTACAAATTAAGGTTCAAAATTGAACTACAAATTAAAAAAATTCTATATCTCCAAATCCATGATCAAATTGCAACCAAACTCATAAACAAAATAAAAGGAAAGCACCTACAGAAAATCCATGGTGCATGTTATATAGTTGGCCCCAAAATTATTAAAAAGAAATTGAGGCAAAACTAAAACAATAGTGACACCAATAATTTTGTAAGTTCCAATTCGAACCACACATAACAAAGTAACGAACAAGAATATTGACTTGAAAACATTGTATGTCTCACAGTGGGACAGAACACCAGAGTTTTGTACCTTAAGCCTAAGCAATTAATATAGATGAAAAGATAAATCCATTAACTAAACTAGCATCATGCTTAGACCAGTATGTAAATGTTAACCAGTAGAACTTGCAATAACATGGTAAAACTTGTAAGGCATACCCTTGTGAACTACACTGTTAATCGATATAACCATTTAGACGCTCTACACGTCTCCAACAAAAGACTCAAAGGAAACTGGCCCAAAATATCATCAAGGAACACAAAAATCAAACAAAACTATTTAGGGATTCAAAAGCTCAAATCTTGATCTACAAAAATTGTTTGTAATTTTGAAGAAACTTCCTTAGAGAAAGTTAAAGAAGAGAATGAGACCAGTAGAATCATGTAAATAAATCAAATTTCTAGAAAAACAATAAAGCCAAAATTTTGAAGCATGATGTACAAAAAACACTGTTAAGTTTTTGAAAAAATGACTTTAAAAAAAGTTGAAGAGGAAGAAGAATGCAACCCAATGACGTGAACAACTTTCAAATCTGAAATTTATTTTTTGAAGTGGTGGCACTGCCGCTAGAAAACTCATCAGGGTAATAGTGACATCATGAAACCTAGAATCCGGCTTTCCAAGAAGAAGCCTAGCATGAGAGGGATGAGAGAAAGTAGAAATGTGGGGAAATAGCAGAAAAAATGGTTATTTGTGCACAGAAAAATGTTTATTTAATTTGCACACAGCTATAAATCGGTTACATTTCTTTCAATTATCACTAAGAGCACAAACCTTTATAAAGTGCCATTCTCATTGGAAACATCCAACAACTTTGGCCGTTGGGAATTTACATCAGCTCTAGCCATTGGCAATTACCAAAGGCTAACTTTTTTTAAGGTTTTAACAATTAACAATAAGCCCATCAAGACCGCCCCCGGCTGCCTAGACTGTTTACCAACATGTGACTATTGATAATCATTAAATTCTGTTATCAACAATCTAAGTGTTGGTAATTACCAATAATTTGATTGTTGTAAAAGAAGAGTTGAAAAATACCCTCATTTTAGTAGTGTAAAAAGGCCATTTCAAACCAAACCCACGACAATAACGTTTATGATTTTTTTACAATTGCCTATTTGCTTAAGTCTCGGAGTCTTGCCATGGGAAAAGCCTCACTTATAGCGCAAGATCATCGTTTGTGTTGTTGTTGATGTTGCTTGTGTTTAGAGAACAACACGATCGAACCATTGGTAACTGTAGAATTTAATTATCTAGTCAGACCTTCATAGTTTGGGTACCAAGTGTGTTTTTTAGGAGAGATCTAGCCCAAACGTTGTTGTTTTGGTTGATTACTAGGTCATCTCTAACGGTGAACCAAAGTACCACACCACCATAGCTCTTTGGTTCTTTTTCTTTCTTTTGCTCAATCTGTGTCCCATGGTAGCCTTTGTTTTTCTTCTTTCTTTTTTAAATTGTGCAACTAAAGCCTGAAACAAGTGTAGGACGGGGTGTTCCCTTTTCTTTTATGAAGTAGGCATCATTTAAAGTTGATGATTGTGGTAACTTTAAAGTTAGACAATGTTGAGTTGAAAGTGTTAATGAGATAACATGAGTTTCCAAATTAACTATTGGTCGAAGAAAAAAAAAAAGGAATTCCACCGCCGGTGGATAATTAAGATATTAACTCTAATTTTTAAAGTGCTTATTGTCGTTGTTCTTGTATAGAACTATATGTGTTATATATATTTTGTTACCTATGTTAAGCATCTTATAACAAAAAAAAAAAGAGTCAATTTTCATATTAATTTTCAACAGAGTTGTTATATATATTTTGTTACCTATGTTAAGCATCTTATAACAAAAAAAAAAAAGTCAATTTTCATATTAATTTTCAACAGAGTTGATTTCAAGCCTCTTCTAGGTTTTGGGTGAAATTTCAGTTTATTCCCTATTGTTTCATAGACCTACATTTAACCTCGTAAAATAAGACCAAACAAAAAAGGAAAAAGAAAAAAACTTTTACTTTAAGAGAAAACGTGTAGGTTCCTTGAAAAGAATGAGGCAAGTTGTAAGTTGATATAATTATGTTGGATAGCGTGAATGACAGACACTATATATACAAGAGTATGACATATATAAAATGAAGCATATGTATAGACGTACATAATAGATGAATTGTCTAGGAATTAATATATATATATATATATATATATATATATTTCTACTTCATGCGGTCCTTTTCCTTCTTCTTTTGTTTTGTTAATGAATTGGGAAGGATCTTGATGGCCAAGTTATGAGTGACTCGGATGGTGCTCTCGAGGAGTTGGAAGTAAAGAGGGGACTGAACCAAAGCGTAAAATGCGATGGGAGAAAAGGCAGCCACATAAGTAAGGGTCTTGGCGGACAAGCGCTGGATCTTAAAGATGAGGATGATGGTGGCAGTGAAGGAGAGCACTGTGGTGATGACAGAGAAGAAGAGGAAGCTGAAGCCCAGCCACAACTGCCAGGGGATAAGCCAGTTGAAATCCCGTATCTCCAGGGAGGATGTGAGGATGGAGAGGAACATCACCAGGGAGCTCAATGAGGTCGCCAGTGCTGCTATGTCCATCACCGTGAAAACCGTGTACATCGGCTTCTCAAGTAGGACTGGTACCCCCTTATCCGAAACTGGTGATCGAACCAGAAATAATTAACAACAACATGCATGCATGTAGTGCCTCTTCTGACAAAACAAAACAAAACAAAAGCGTGAACTGGTGCTCAAATTAATTAAACTTACTAGTTCCACCCGGCACAGTGAAAGCGGCTGCATAAACAACGGTGGCTACAAGAACTGCAACGGCTGAGCATGACTGGGAAGTGCCCTTAACCCACTTTTTGGCTTCACTATGTTGATCCTTGTGCGTAATTGTGAATAGATCCTTTGCCGACTGATTGCCCTTGTTGCGATGCATCGTATAATGTGACGGCATTATACTCTTCACCTCCTGGAAACATATTAATTCATGCATACAATAGAATTGATGATCGATGCTTGCACACCAAAGTTGAAGGATACCTAACCTGGAACCATGCACGCTCCTGTTGAAGCTTCACGGCAGGTGTAGCTTTGCGGGTTCGTGCATGGTAGTACTCCATCTCAGCAGCATGATGCAAGATGGTGCGACCATTTTTGTCTATATCTCGAGCCAATCTTCTCTTAGTCACATCGTCTAGCTCCTTCACTCTCTCGAAAATTTCATATTGCCGGTGCTTTATCGCGACGTGCAAGACGTTCTGGCCCTCCTTGTTTACGTGCTCGATGGCTTGAGGAAAGAGCTTGAGGATTTTATCGAAAATCTCCGTGATTCCTGACCGAGCTGCAACCATCAATGGAGTCTCCACAGCTGATATTTCTCCAAATCCCTCTCTAATAATGGGCACATCTTCTGGTGTGTTATCTCTTGACAAGCAAATTGTATTGTCCTCTTCAGGGTCGTACGGAACCAACCAGGAAGTATCTCTTGTCACCAACATCTTTGCCAGTTCAACTGCCTCTTCGTGCGTCTTCTTTTGCTCGTAAATCTCTTTTATGCACGAGGGCATCCATTCTGTTATCGCCACAATATTCACATGTTCGTTATAGGTGATGCTTGTACACACATATAAAGTGAACCTATACGTCAATGTAACTCTGGAAGACATGTGTACCATGGACTAGCCCTTTGAAAACAGCACGAACGATCCTCCAACCTGTTGTAGATTGTCCAAATGATTGGATTTATATAATATATATGAAGGTGACCCCTTTTTAAAAAAGGTATTAATGATAAGACATATGTAAATTAACAATTGCACCCCTTTTAAAATTTTTAATATACCTTATAATTTTCACAACTTCTATTGGAATAAAAAAATGAGTATCTATTATCACAAGAAAAAAAATGGGTCAATCTATTCCCTCTACTAACAATTTTCTAGTGCCAATTTTTTAAGTAGTCCTTGCTTTTTTTTTTTAACCCTCTTTTTGGCTGGAACATACAGAAAAATTAGGGAGCTTGTTGTGCACAAGATATATAAAATAAAGAAGCCAAGTGGGAAAAATATATAAGTTTATGGGCTAAAATGGTACCCTTTTCTTTTATATTCTATACAGCATGCATATTTCGCCCATCTTTTTCATAATTTATATATAATTTTTTAACTTGTATTGAAGCCAATTTGATGCAAAGAAAAAGAAAGATGCTAAATTAGAACATTTTTTAGATTCTGTTTAAAAAACATATTTTCATTTGGCATGTATTTGTTCAATTCTTAAATATAAGAAATACATTAAAATTTTACTCATTTAAATAAAGCAAAATGCTAACTTAGTAAAATGAACAGAATAATATTATATTAGAAATTAAAAATTTTAAAATATGCTTCATATTTGAAGAATTGTTTATAATAATTTCAAATATAAGAGCTCTAAACAAAAATTTAATAGAATTCCTCTATATAAGACAAATCCAATTCAACTTTAGATATTAAGGTGATCAGGTTTAACAACTAAAGCTAAATGCATAATAATCAAGGGAATTTAAAACAATGTAGTCCACAATTAGGCTTTTTCTTGGTGCTCAAGAAACCTATATTCTACCACACTAAAAGACTATCAATTCCTAGATTTCATGAAATTCAAAGACAAATTAAATAATCAAGGTATTTTTCAAAAATCAAAACCCAAAACAACATCAATCCAAGCCATAAAATCCACCAAATCAAGCATACATAACATAAATTTCAATAACCATCAATTCTAACTCCTTCTGTTCCATAGACAACAACAGACAATCCAATACTTGCAAAACATGATATCAACTCGAAATTAACATGAATAAGCATGCAAAATCAATGAACTAACTCTTTGAGACCTACGCATAGTAAGAAATCAAGCTAATATTCCATAGTCTTTAAATAAAGTTAGAGAAAGAGAGAGAGTTTTACCTTAAAAGAGAAAAATTCAAATATTGAGGGATGATAATCCAGAATCTAGACAAGAAATGGACTCTCCAACATTGGGAAACCTCACTTGGGATGGAAGAAGGCTAGGGTTTGTGTTTAGGATGTTAAGGAAGAAGTTTGAGTGAGTTTCGTGTGAAGTGGGGCAGAAAAATCACTAACAAACTTAAATAAAGGCAAGACACAACCTCTAACACGAGCGTGTAAATGCATGTGTTGCCCACAACTTCCTCAACACACCATTAAACATTGGCGTGCCACATGTTCTGAACCTTAATTTGTTTGGAACACAAAATAATAACACGGGGGTTAATACAGTCGTGTAAACAGCCGTGTATACTTAACAATGGTCATTATATGGTCATGTAATTGATCGTCTATGTGCTTTGCAATCAAAAATTTTTAAAACAAAGACAGAAAACACGTGCTCCAACATGGGTGTGTATATGACTGTGTAACATAAACATGTGTTTATACATAGGCGTGTATGTGCATATGTTTAAGGTCTGGAATTTTAAAGTTTTGAATAACATGGGTGAAAAGCATGGCCACATTGAGACCATGTTGTGAAGCATGCCCTTAACATGGTTTAGACATAGCCTATGTTTAGCTACTATAGCTCAAATAAAAATCCTTGATGAACAATCAATTTTTATAGATCAAACATGGTTGTGTTTGAAACTGTGTTGGTTAACATGGCCTTGAACACGGGTGTGTTCAAAGGTGTGTTTGGCTCCTAAAACTTTTCTAATTTTGCAACTTACCCAGATTTGAACTTAAACTTTTTCTTATACTTTGAACCCAATTTCTTCCTAAAATACTTTTGATTCTTGCATCACAACATGAATTATAAGATCTCAAGACAAACAATAACTAATGAACTAACATAAATGAAAAACAAATAAAACAAAAATAAAATTAAATGAAAAGATAAACATTTATGTCATCTTGCAAGAAGCACTTGGTTTAATGTCATTGGCTCAACATTCTCCTCGATTACTCAAGGAGGTTATTCTTTCTCCAACAACTTTACTTCTGCATGGCCATTTGCCTTTTGATGGGAAGCTAGATTGAAAACTCCTCTAGGATTCAGCTCGATATTTGACAGGAAATCTCCTTGCACCCTTTTGGAAAGTATATTGGAAAGTTGGCCCATCTGAGTCATGAAATTCTACATGCTAGCTCTCATATTTCACAGCTCTGTTTCTGTTGCATCAATCCTAGCATTAGATTGTTGCATGAACTTGGAAATTAATTCTTCCATAGTCGGACTCCTTTTTTGTTATGGTCAAAGTTGAAACCAGGTGGTTGTTGCCTCTGATTACTTCATGAAACATTTGGATGATTCCTCCACCCTGGATTATATATATTACTATATGGATTATTATGTGGCCTTGGTGGATTTCTCATAAAGTCTACTTGCTCAATTTTGCTCAACCAATTGGACATCTGACAGTCACTACTCGAATGACCATCTCCATAAACCTGGCATTATAACACTGCTTGCTTTTGATTAGCCAAAAAATTTCTGAATTCTTTCGTTAAAGCTTCAACTTAACTTGCTAAAGCTAAATAAATGTCAGAGTTTTGAATTGTTGCCATTGTATTTAGCTTCATCCTAGATGATGATTACCATTGATAATTATTCATTTTTATCTCCTTAATCAAATCTTGAGTTGCTTCAGGCATCTTGCTATTTAAAGTACTACCAGCTGCTCGTCAATCATTTACTTAGAAGTAGAACTCAAACTATTATAAAATGTTTGTACTCGCATCCATGTAGGTAATCCATGATGCCGACATCTTCTGAGTAAGTCCTTGAATCTTTTCCAATCTTCATATAACGTCTCTGAATCCATGTGATTGAAAACAAAGATATCATTACAAAACTTTGCTATCTTGACTAGACAAAAATACTTCAATAAAAACTTCTTGGAAAAGCATTCTAGGTGGCAATAGGATCTTTTGAAAGTAAAGTCAACCATTGTTTAGCTCTTCCTCTCAATGAGAATGGGAATAATCTTAATCGAATGTTATCATCACTAGCTCCATTAATTCTGAGTGTTTCACATATCTCTAGGAAACTAGAAATATGAGCATTAGGATCCTCATCCACCAAGTGATCAAACTAAACATAGTTTTTGCATCATTTAAATAATATTCGGCTTGATCTTGAAATTATTGGCATTGACAAGAGGGAGGGCTATAAACGAACCAAACGAACACGAACAAGTCATGTTTGTGTTTGTTCGATTAACTTTTAGTGAATATGAACACGAACATAAACAATAAACGAATGCAACTTCTCTATTCAAGTTCATTCATTTATTAATAAATGAATATGAACATGAACATGAATAATTAAAGTTGATAGCTACCACTAATCTGAATTGGAGCGAGTCTAGCAATGACTGATAGGGCAATAAGTAATGGTGAGAGAGATTATGGGTTAGGGGTATAGGGCTCGGCTTCGTGATGTAGTATGTTCATGCCATGAAAAAAATAACTAATTATGTTTGGGGAAACAAAGATAATATATTAATTTGGGGGAGGTTGGAGCTGGGCATAATCACGTGAGTGTAGAGTAGGTGAACACTAATAAAAATATATGATATATATATATATAATAAATGTACAACTAATATATAAATAAATAAACATAAACACCGAATGGCTCATGAACACAAATGAACAAATGAGACCTTGTTCAAGTTCATTTATTTACCTAATCAAACAAAAAAATCTGTTCATGTTCATTCGTTTATCTAAATAAACGAACATAAATGAACTCTTATTGAATAGTTCATGAACAATTCACTAAATGCTTTGTTCATTTACACCTCAAATAGGAGGTCTAACAATACTTGATTCCGTCCCTTTAAGAGAAGGTTTACTATATTCTCACATAGTCCTTGCTTGATTATGGTCTTCCATGAGTAATTCTTCATGATTCTCTCCTTACTGCTTCAACTTAGAATGTAATGGTTTTGACTCGGAACCTCTCAAAGATAAGAGTTTCTTTAAGGTTCCTTCAATCTCTAGATTCACTTCAACCAGTTCACCAGGATGGCTACGAGTCATACAACAAAATTTCTATAAAAAAAAAAGAAGAAATCAATAAACTAAAAATAACTAAAAATTAAAAAAAATACTACAATAAAATAAATAGCTAGATTAATATATATTAATTTTAAAAGTAGCAAACTCAACAAATATTCCCTAGTAACGACGCAAAAAACTTGTTATATTCATAGTTCATAACAAATCTTTCCCACTACACTAGTAATAGTGTAGATGTGTCAAATCTATCTATGCATAAACAAACAATGTGAACTTAAAGGCAAGAATACCTATCATCAAATTATAATAGTGGCAAGTACTAAAATCATTTTTCCTAAGAAATGGAGATTATCTAAATGGATATTATCTACCGTACTCAAAATCTCCCTATTATCTGGTTAGAAATTAAGAGGAAGTATTTAACTAACTACTATGAATTAACTAAATTAAACAAATACAGCAACATAAGCTACAAATTATCAGTAGACAATGGAACATAACTAAAACAATTAACAATAAGAAACCTTATACTTAGAATTGAATCGCCTAGAACTTCCTTTGTGTTGCTTTTACTCTAGCTTAACATGATTATGATTAACTTGGACCGTGGAGTACTACCTAATATAGATTAGCTCTTTATTATTCCTATTACATTAGCCATATTCTTAAGTTACTAATAGGGTGTCTAGGCTTACCGCACTTCTTAAGATCGCATTACAAATCCTATGATCTACCACTTGGTGTCACCCTATTTGGAGGTATTATATCGTACCTATTACTCCCAGTTATGATAATATCCCTCTTATCCAACAGTGATCCACAACAAACATATCTGATACTACCTTATGCATGTTCATCACCCCACATTAATTAATATGCTAGCTACTATTAATCAAAATAACAAAGCACATTAGATAAATTGTAAGAAAAACAAATAATCATATTAAACCAGAAATAATCATAATTACAAAAGCATCCTATGGTTCATCTACTCTACGCATGAGTAGAAAAAGTTTAGCTCATAGTGTTGTAAAATAAATACCAAAGAATCAAAAGAAAGCTAAGAAAAGAATGATCCAGGGTTGAGTTTCTTCTTCTCCAAGAAATCTTCAATCTGGCACTCATAGAGTGGTAAATTTTTTTTTTCCTATCTATTTTCACCTTTTCTCTTCTGTGTTTTCTTTTTCTGAATTAATCTAGAGAAACCATAAGATTTAGGAAAACATGGGCTAATACATGACTGTGTAAAAGGCCGTGTTACTCTTCTTGGCTTTAAAATTTTGCTTAATTCAACATAGTTTGGAACATAGGCATGTAAAGCACTATAAGGGCATGTACAAGGGCATGTAAGCTCCAAAACTTCAGTGAAACTTGTAATTCAACTTCAAAAATTTGTGAAAATCATTCCTGTATTTCATGAAGCTAAAATATGACCTGAAAACAAAGTATAAATGAATTAAGCATCATATCCTAGCAAAAATACATCAAAAGACAAGCAAATATAAGAAAAAAATCTATAGAAAACAAAACTAAATATGAGCACATCAGTCTATGTTTTGGAAGTGCAAAGCTTGTATTAGTTGGCTACATATATGCAGATATGGCTAGTAATGTTGAGTCAAGAAAGTCTACATTAGGTTACCTAGTTATATTTGTAGGGGGAGCTATATCATGGTAGTCAAGGTTATAGGAATGTGTTGCTCTTTCAACAATTGAGGCTGAGTTTATATCTATAATAGAGGCATGTACGGAGTTGCTATAGATGAATTTTTTTTTAAAAGAACTTGATTTGCACTAAAAGAAATATTAGCTGTTCTGTGATAATCGGGGTGCAATTCACCTTAGTAAAAATTCCTATTTTCATTCCATATTCAAGCACATTGATGTGGGATATCACTAGATAAAGAATGCCTTAGAGACAAAACTATTATAGCTTGAGAAAATTCATACTAATGAAAACAGATCTAATATGTTGACCAAGATTCTATCAAGAGAAAAGTTCGAATATTATCGACTGATAAAAGAAATGGTGGAACTTCCACATGAGGTGGAAGGGGGAGACTGTTGGCACATTTTCTCACCCCATGTAGGGTTTTTTTTATATCTTCTCTTTCTTTTCTTCTTCTATCTTTTTTTTCTCTCCTTTTGTTTTTCAAATTAAGATGTATAGGAGGAATCAAAAGTTACGGCCCTGTGGCATGGAAGCTACAAAAAGTGCAGCAAAAATTGAAAACGGGTGGAGAAATAACTAGAGGTGGCACCAAATTTGTTGAAATCAGGAAGGGAGTGAGGCAGTGTTTTGGCTTTAAAAGGGCTATCACATTTCCTCATTTGATCTGTATCAGAGTTGCTCGCTCAATTCTCAGAGCAAAATAAAATTGAGAGAGAGTTTTATTTTTGGGGAGTGACAAAATAATGAGATATTTATTTGGGTTGTTTGAGAAACACTTGAATGTCACTATTTTTATTTCATACCTCTAGAATTTTTATCTTGCGAAGTTTCTTTCTTGATAAGCATATTATTTTATTAGTGAAAGAAAATCTACAAATTTACCCCGTGAATATATCTCTAAGTTAAATGTAAATTATGTAAATTTTCTGGTGTTTTTTTTATTAATCATCTTATGCTAGAAATTTTTCACCAGTGGAGCCCAACATTATGGTGGGTGTTGTGTGGCTTGGTACAAGAAACAAAACTGTTACATGCTTTGAAAGTTAATAGTTACTGCATAAGACTGAACTGTATCTCTAAATATGTTGTAGAAACAAAATATATATAAATATTATATGACATATACAAATATAATTACGAAAACTATTAGTAATATATTCAATTGGAAAATAATAAGAAATGGAAAATGACTAGTTGGCTAGAAATTTGAAAGTACGAGTTGAGTGCACTTTTTTTATTAACTTGTCTTGTTTTGATTAAGCTAATGAATAAAATTTCTAGGAATTTGTGAGTTTGTGAAGGACATAATTATTTAAATGCATATATATGTATAGACCTTAAGTACATTGACAAGTGCAAATTAGTTTTTTATTGTCATAATATAAACAACCATGATTGCTAGTAAGTACAGTGTACTAGTGTATCATCAATTATATATAGAAAAGTTAGTAGTACCATCTATAAATATTGTGTTGTCGGAACTTTTATCATTTTCTAATATGGACAGATCACATTGCACATATTCATAAATATGGTCACGATTATATACAAAATTACGTAGAATATGCATATAATAAAGGAAGTTGTTTGTTCATACGATGATGAATTGAATCGAATTCAACTGACGATAAGTCTATTGATATTACTGGTTTTGACTAGTCAATGATTTTTTTTTATTTTTTAAGAATGAAGATCAATCAATGATTTATTTGTATGTCGACTTGTTTATTGCTATTGCAGATGTTGATCATTGATTTAATTTCTTTTAAAATTTTTTGCATTAATTTTCATCTATTTTCATTTTTTCTTCTTCTTTTTATTTAGAACTAATGTTATTTGAAAGCAAATGTTATATCTACTAATAATAACTTATATGCTAATAAAAGAAAAAATAATAAAAATTACATGCTTTTTAAAAAAATATTTTAAAATTACTTTTTTTGGGCTTGTTGAAGTGTAGAGTTTCAAATGGTATACAAATTGAGTGAATAATTGCTAAAGAATAAAAAATATATATATTAAATAATTTATTATTTAATAAAGGAATAATTTTATTTGGTACACTTGTTTATTACTTTTTCTGTCGCTAAGTATAAGATTCCCTATATTGTTAATGGTCATGTGAGTTTTAGATCCGTTGTTGCTAGCTACTCGTCCAGTTCCGCAAGAAAACGTGGCTAGCTACCAAAACTTGTTTGACGTTTGGGTCAGATTGAAATTTTCTTCCTTTTGCTGCACAAACCTACTTTACTTTAATCCTGAGGTAACAGTGAAAACTATTTTACATTTAGAAATGGTGAAATTAAACAATCAAGCTTTGTGATTGTTATTAGGAGGTTCAATGTTTAACCCCCTATTCCCCTTAACCTCTCTCTTGTGTACTGAAAAAGTAGAGGGAAAATTAATAATTTAAAATGTTAATAAACTAATTTTAACTACTATTAAATAGTTTAAACTTACTTAAAACACATGTGCTATACAATTTAAATTATAATTTCAAAATTAATAGCAAATATTGTAAAAAGGAGTTCACGCTTGGGGTGACGAGTAGCTTTTTGAAATGAGTGGCTGCAAGCCATAATTTCATCCAAACATCAATAGGTTTCTCTACCAACTCAAGGAATAATATTACTACCGATAGTCGAACTATCGATAGTTTTTGGTTGAGTGTACTAGAGTGAAACGGGACTTCAATCGAACAATCTATGTTTGTACTTCAAGGAATCCTGCTTTCAGTCATTCTTATCCTTTAATAGGATTCCTTCCTTAAGTAGAAGTTTTCTTGGGTTAGTTCTCTTTCCAAATCAGGCTTGGGTGGTTGACCCCATTGGATCGAACCTAATATGGCATCAACATGTCCCATTCTTTGAAAATGTGTGATATGCGTTCTTACATTTTTCAAGTCCTAAAGGTGGCAAAATGACGCCTATTGAAACGTGATGATGCCTCGCATCGCTTAATTATTGATGTAATGACTCCAGTAGTTGACACAACGCCCAGGTAACTTCATTAAATGCAAGCAACGCATTTTTTGAACGCAGGCTTGAAGCTCGATAGTCAAGGACCATTGAGCCTTTTTGTGATTGGCTCATTCAGAGTACAGAGTAGTAGATGATGATAGCGTTGGTCGTTGCCTGGTGGCTAATAGTTTATGGGAGCTGAAGAGCTTCTGTTGGGCCTATATATGCCTTGTCTTCATTAAAACGCTCCCCCACTTCTACTTTCACTTTCATAATTTACCTTTTGGTTCCTGTACTCTCAATTTTTCCCTTGCTTTTTTATCACTCTCCATAACATCTACCACTATTCATAGGGTTCTGTTGCAACTTCTGCGACATTCCGCAATCAGTGACACTTCCACACTAAGGAACCATTGATCATACTTTCCTTTTACTTCTTCTCCCCCCGGCAGTCGGCCGTTAGATAGCAAGAATGTCAGCAAATTGGAAACTAGTTGCCACTGTGCAAGTTGGTGAGGGTAAAAGGCCAAACCCTATAATTCCACAGCTAGCTGATCTTCATTTTCCCCATCACTTCCTACCAAACCAACCCATTGAACACTTATAGATACCTTTTTTACAGCTTGTCCCTAATCCTTTTAATCACGTGCCACTTGGAGAGGGTAGCCCCCATTTTAGAAAGTTTCCAGCAGTTTTATACTCTGGGCCAGGCCTCAACCTAGATATACCTTTTTACATTTTGTCCCTGTTTTTCACATGGGTAATCACTATTTCGCATTTGCCATCACTTAGGGGAAAGGCAAATTCTTCTTCAGCATGGGCGTGATCCTTTGTGGCAATGTCCATGCAAGTGGATGGACTTACCCTTCCCAACACCTGTAGTATGCCCTTTATAATTCAAGGGTCAGAGATTGAATGATCATAATCAATTTTATGATGATGATTTAAACCCTTTAATAACTATGTACTTATGAGTATTCAACAACTCTTAGATAAGAAGGCCGATAAAGGAGGCCCTCCTAGAGCCCCAAGTAGATCTAAATAATGATGAGTTTAATAGGAACACAATGGCCCTTACCCTAGAGGCTGAGGTAGACGATGTGGAACCAACCCCAGGGCAAAACACCCTGGTTGTGAATGACTTATCTAATAAGGTAAAATCACTCCTCATGGATTTTTTAAAAGCTATATAGATGTTTTTAACTAGTTCCACATGATGTGACCAAGGTAGATCCCGCCTATAAAGCAATGGAAAAGGTGATAGGCACTAAGTAGTAAGAGTTGGTTTGCATAGAGCTCAAAAGGCTATTGAAGCTAGGATCATCCATTAGGTGGAATATCTGTAAAGGCTAGCCAATGTAATCTTCATTTGCAAGGAAAATAGGTCCTTAAGAATGTGTCAATTACACCGACTTGAATAAAGCTTACGTTAAGGATCTATATCCACCACCATCAATTAACCAATTGGTAAGCTTCATGACAAAATTTAGGATCGTAAAATTTATGGATGCCTTCAGTAACTATCTTTAAATCTCAATGGCCCCTGAAGATGAGGAGAAGAATACCTTCACAACTAGAGAAGGGAGGGATCTATTGCTATTAAAGAATTCTTTTTAGATAAAAGAATGTAGGGGCCACATATGAGTAACTCATGAATAAGATCTTTAAAGGCCAACTAGGAAAGAAAGTTGAGGTCTACAATGACGACATGATCATTAAAAGTAGGGATCTAGAACAACATGTAGAGGACTTTAAGGAAACCTACTATTGTTTCTAGCAATAGAAAATGCACCTTAACCCAATGAAGTGCCTTTTCAAAGATGGGGCAAGAAAGTTCTTGGTAAATGCTCTTAAAGTGAGCAATTGATGTAGCTCTGACAAAGTGAAACCAATCCCAAACAACCTACACCAGAAAACAAGAAGGATATCAAAAGATTGATATGGCAATTAACCATTCTTAAAAGAATTTTTTCCAGGTTTGGGGATAAGTCCAGGTCCTTTTTCAATATCCTCAAACGGAAAGGATTCTTTGAGTGGGATGACAAATGTTGTGGGGGCTTTTTAAGGTGCCAAGGATTATTTATGAGAATTGCCTACATTACTACAACCAAAACCCAAAGAGCCCTTGTTCTTATATTTTGCACTATCCCTATGATAACTAGCATAGTGATAGTAAGAGAAAAAAGATGCTAGCAGTGGCCCATTTACTATATGAGTGAGACACTTTAAAGGGAAAAGGCCAAATACCTAGTCATTTAAAAGGTAGTTTTTGGTACTAATTGTCATAAGTAGAAGGCTAAGGCCCTATTTCCTGACACATATTATCAGAGTAAAAACTGAGTTCAGCCTTTGACAAATCATTTGTAAACAACAATACTCAGGATGATTGGTCAAATAGTGTGTCAAATTAGGTGAATTTTATAATCACTATGAGCCCCGAGCTGCCATCTAGGCATATGCTTTGTCAAACATCATCATGGAGAAGTCCCAGGATTTTGTCAAAGTAAGCAGACCTCCTAATCCAAGCTTAATCACATATATTTATAGATTGGTCATTTGGGAAAAAGTACCAAGGGGCAAAAGTGATCCTCAAAGAGCCCTAAAAATGGAAGCAGCTAGGAAAATCAGGTTTGGCTTTCCTATGACCAACAATGTAGCTGAATATGAGGCATTAGTTGACAGACTTCACATGGTGTGGCAAGCTAGGTCAGGGAACTAGTTATGGATAGTGACATTTAGATTATAGTTTAGTGGACCAATGGCTTGTATGGCACCAAGGATCTGGTACACTGTAAATATCTAGAGATCATAAAGTAGCTAATGTGAAACATTAGTATTGTCCAGGTTCACAAGATATCTTATGGTAGAATGTGCAAATAGACAGCCTGTTTGAAAATGCAGCTGAGTCTCCTGAGGAAATCTTGGGATGCCTTTCATTTGCATTTTAGAGAGTAGGGACAACCCAAAAGATGGCTAGAAAAAACCTATCCAACAGTTTCTAAAGATAGGCAAATGTCCAAAATGGCTTGTCAAGATATGGGCATCTTAATTCACCATGATAAGGCGATGGTTACTGGCAAGGATACTTATCCCCTTACTTTGATGCTTACCAAAAAGGGAGGGACAACACATCCTCATAGACATGCATAAGGTCTGTGGCAGATCCTTTTTGGTTTATGCATCCTTAGCCGACAAAGCACTTTGGTAGGCATACTGCACTTCAGAAAGACACTAGGGAATATATGAAAAAAATGCAATTCTTACCAGCTGGATGAAAAAGTGTAGATGGTACTATCTAAAAAGATCGAACCCTTAGCTTACCATTTTCGATTCACAGTATGGATTCTCAACTTAATAAGGGCTTTCTTAGTGGCACCCAGATGAATGAAGTATTGCATCATAGTGTGAGGTTTCAGGAGCCAAACATGTGTAGCAGAAATTAACTAAAACCTTCCAGGATTCAAGTAAAACAGAGTAAATCAGGTGTTTGAAAATTTTATACCTAGTTAGTTAAGATCCTTCACCCAACTGTTGATCCAAATCACAAAAACTTAAATAGTTGATATGTTCAAGCTCTCTATAGTATCCACACAGACCACTTGAATCTCCATGCCTCCACCATGTTCCAGCAGGTGCATTCCTTTTACGCCTATAGTGTTAGCTTGCATCCTCCAAAGAATGACAAGAGGAGAATGTGGCTGTGAAATTTCTCATTATATATTGTATATATAGTGAGGCTTAACTCTCAAACCTAATAGGTTTTAAAACTCTAATTTGATTCAGCCTAATTTTAGGCTTAATAATGGCTCAACTATTGGGACAATAATTTATCTGAAATTATCATGAAACCAAAATCAAAAAATTTGGCCCATGCACTCAAATGATCCAATTGGATTTAAGTGTGTGACGCAATAGGCCCCTATCACATCGGCAATGATTATAATTCACATTTATAATCATAAACAATGAGTGGTTTGTAACAACACATCATTGCCACCCAAGTAACAAGATAGTCGTTGATTCAAGTAAATCTCTATGATCATTATTTATACATGTAATTGTCCTTTTGTCCAAGATGTCAAGACTGAGCATGAGATATGGAATTTGTCACTCTCGTAAAGCCGAATATTTTGGTTTCTTGATTCTTGAGTAGACTGACTAAAACAAATGATATTGATACCCCATGTTAATTCACCAGAGCATAGTCATGCATTTTCTTAGTCTCACTCATTCAATGAGCCTAAAGATATCAGTCTCATTACCTAGGATGAGCAAACCCCATCTTGATCATGCAAAACCCTCCGCATGATATATGACATACCCAATGACCACCTTCATGTTTACTTAATTATGACCAACAAAGATAAGTATCAAAATATGTGACTTAAGTGTAAGGAACCTTGATGACCTTAGGTCAAATAACTACATATACCATGATCATTGTAAGAATTATTTATGACACTCATATAATGATCCATGTAATATTCTCTTGGTAATTGGTCCAATACACAAGTTCTCTAACTTGTACTCATATGTAGACTATATATCTCATATTAGTCATCATATATTCTAGTCTTAATGTATTATTTCAAACCACTTCATAATAATACTAAACCAGGGACATTTAAGAATACTATTTTTCCAGGGTTATAATTATGTTTGATTATATTACGCAGAAACAAACAACAAACACAATTATTGAAATAATGCCTCAATAAAATATCATGACTTAATGTATAAAATACAATTATTTTATGATTGACTTTTGAGTACAACACTAACACGTACGTGTAGGTTACTTCACTAAGTAGGAAAAGGTGAAGCCTTTGGCATCCATCACTGTTAACTAAATATAGGAATTTGTGTAAAAGTCCATTATTTGTAGGTTTGGATGTCCTCATGTCTTGGTGGCTGGCAATGAGAAATA
This sequence comes from Aquilaria sinensis, assembly GCA_005392925.1. NCBI lineage: Eukaryota > Viridiplantae > Streptophyta > Magnoliopsida > Malvales > Thymelaeaceae > Aquilaria > Aquilaria sinensis. The sequence goes on along the minus strand of SMDT01000017.1, from coordinate 197,042 downwards.
ATTCAACAATGCTCTATCTAGAGAATTCACAAAGGAATGGGGCATCAAAATATACTTTGCCTTCGTGTATCACCCTCTCTCGAACAACCAAGTAGAGGTCACCAACCGTGCCATCAAGGAGGGCTACAACAAAAGGCTATCAGATGCTACAGGAAGATGGCCAAGAAAGCTAGATTTCATCCTATAGGACTATTGGACCATACCTTAGGAGCCCATAGGGGAGATTTGCTTATCTTTTGTGTATGGGTTGAAGGTCATCATCTTTATGAAAATCACCTAAATAATACTTCGAGTTTAGATCTTCAATGAAAGGTAAATTAAGCAGGGTCTACAGACAAATTCGGATACTATGGAAAAGCTTTATGCAGATGTTGGACTTTACCTAGAAGCTTTTAAACAAGGGATGGCTAATAACCATAACCGAATAGTTAGGCGCAAAGAGATTATGATTGGTGGGCTAGCTTTGATAAAAGGGAAACATTTTGAATGAGACCCAAACTACCTTGCCCTCAAAATAAATTAAGAGAGCCCCATAGAGGAATATTTGGGCTTAATGCAACCTCTAAAAAATACTCCTCAAGCTCTACCATTCAGATCAACTTCGGGCCTATTTTGCTTAACATGATTTACTACCTTTTGTGTACTTAGATTGGATTGGATGTTACTTATGTACTTGACTCATAGTTGTGATAGTTAATGAAATTATTTATTCTACCTATAAGACTTATAGCAATCACCGAAATGCTTAGAACCAAGGGATCTCAAGAACTCCATCATTGAGTTAAAAATGCATTAAGACTGAGGTTTTCTACAATAGGACTACAGTTTCCCACATCAAGGCTTAAGCCCTTTAGTCACTAACCTTGATAAGATTAGGAATCTCCCAGTTGAAATTAGAAATCTTCCAAGATGAGGTAAAGGTCATCAGGTCTTGATTAAACTATGATAATGCTATGCCTTCAAATTGTTAGTTCTAACTTAAAGTGACTGGCAAATATGCACACGCATCAAAGGAAGGAATAAGTCATTCATAGATCCAAAAGAAAATTTCATACCATCTTTCAATACAATCTTTCCTAAAGTTATAAGAAATCATTAAGAATGATGATCCTTTGGAAGAAATGCCTTGAGCTGTCCCATAAAGGAAGAGCCTTGTGTTGATCCCCTAGAGAAAGGACAACGAGCTGGTCATTTAGAAGAGATTCAAATTGGTCCAATGAAAGAAAGGCTTCAAGGCCACCATCATAGATAAAGGCTACGGCCCTAACCCTGAGCTTCTATTCATGATATTAGGGGGTTCAATCCTTCAGGAGCTCATTTAAAGTGTCAATAACATGATGGTACATGCCAAAGCAGGATTGTTTCACTTTATGGTGGCACGGGTGAAACTATCAACGTGTTCTTGGATGAGCTACCAGTTAAGTTCACCATAAACCCAAGACAAATACCCCTAGAGTTGACTATTCTAGGCACGAAGACTAGCAATTTTCTTATGATGGGCAACCAAGCCTTCCTCCTTCATAGTTACCCAAGCTTGGGTGACCTTCTATTACCACTAGAATCCTTGGCATTCCTGTCTTAGGAAGTCAACTTGCCCATTGAGACCTTGAAGCTTCTAGTATACCTTATTCTCCAACATTGCTAGGTGAGCCTTAAAACCTTTTTCTACCTATACCACTGTCTCCATTAGGACTCGAAGCATCAAGCTGATCCTAGAAAAACTTCTTTGATTCTAGCATCCTACCTTTAACTGACCTTGTTCCATTTCTAGCTCAGGAACCCTCATCATGAAAAGACTTAGTTTATTCTCCATTAAGCGGTTGGCAAAACAGAATGCCCAACTAGACTCCATTGCCCTCCCGACCTTACTAGTAATGCTGTTCAAAGCAAATGAGGTCTAGAAAAGGCAACAATGGTTTGAACAAGTTGGAATCAAACATAAACAACTAAGAATTAGGCCTCATAATACTCACCCTAAGGTGCCATTTGGCCAAAATTTTTGCCTCTTATGCATGATCCTTCAAGGCCTTTTTTCTAGCTTTTAGTGATCCATAAAACTTTGCAGTGGAATTCTAATCTTCCAAGATAAACTACTTCTTTGAGGTGAAGAACTAGGGATCCTAGGTAGAATCCTCATTGGCAAAATCAACTACCTAGAGCTGGTTTCCTTGCTCATCTAGCATCATGTGCTAAAATCCTTCAAAAAACCCAGGGATTAGGTGTGGATCCATCGGGGCCTTAGCAGTTGCCTTCCTAAAGGATATCACTAGAACCTCAAAAAGCGGCAGAACCTCATGTCTTTTGCTCATAGTGGGAGGAAGGGAAGGCCGTTGAGGCTGAGGTGGAAAGAACAGTAATAGAAGGCAAATGAACCTTCACAGATACTTTAAGGGCACACTGACTATTAGGTATCCTCATAGGAGCAGGGATAACAATGTCATTGCTTGCAAAACAACAACTCAAAGATTGGCCCTCATATCATAAAAATCAAGAAGCAAAGAATAAAAAAATCCATAGTAGAAGGGAGTTCATAGGAATACCTTGTTGGATGGTTTTTTTGGGAAGGATAGGAAAAAAGAGAGGCCACCACATAAATGATGGCTGCTAAATCCACTCTATTCTACTAGAAAGATGGAGGATCCTTGGGGATCACCATCATATCATGAACAAAGGGGATTGATGTCTTCTGCCTTTTTCCCTTACGCATCATGGCGGTTTTCTCAGGACATTCAACCTTGGGTGCCTCTAACCTTATATTTTGATGCAGGTCTATTCATCTATAAGGTTTTTAAACATCCTATTTGATAATTTGGATAATTGTTCATAAATTTAATTTCTTAGAGCTAAGTGGTTTACTTCATTGCCTTTCTGGGGCACATAATCTACTCGAATTCTACATTGCTGTCAATTGGCAGCCATGGTTGCAATCAATGTCAAGTAGCTTATGATGTCTTGTTTATTTGGGCACCTTCACTCATAGCATCAATTATGCTTTTGTCCATTGGCATTATTCTCTCATAAAAATATTGAATCGTAATTGCTCACTAATATAATATTATGGACAATTTCCACAGTCTCTTAAATTGCTCCCAATATTCATACAAAATCTTTTCATTGTACCATATGATGTTATAAATCAGTTTTTTGATACTAGCTACTCTTGAAGCTAGGAAGTACTTCCCTAAAAATAGCCTTTTCATATAATTCTACTCGTTGAAAGTGCCCTTAACAAAACTAAAGCCAATTTTTTGTTGTGTCCACCATTGAGAATGAAAAGTGATAGCCAAGGTGCCCATCAACGGTCGAGCTCCCAAACTTGGCGGAGTACTGACTTCGGCGAGGGAAACTACCAGCCGAGGTCAGAAGGACACACGATCCTTCTGGCCTAGTATAGGGAATCCGCTCCTTCAGGCAATGACAGAACCAACCTCGGAAGAAAGGAAGAACCCTCTTCGGAAACAGAAGTACCCCTCGGGTGAACCATCCTCGGAAAACATATGCCCCGAGACGTTAGAGTAACCTCGGAAGGTACGAACGAAGCATTTAAGAAGCCTCTGACACCTCCCCGTAAAGTCGTCTCCCAAATACATTTTGACACGCTATCACTGGGACACGCCATTAGAGGGACGCCTCGATATGACGCCCTCGGAATGACTAGGCTGTTAGACCAGCGGCTTTCGCTGAGACACACGTCCTTTCGCTCCCGAAAAAGCAGGGATCGCAGCCCGCCGTACACGTGTCATAATCTGGGACGGCCTTTAGAGGGAAATGGCTTATGCACGCCTCCTGTATAAAATATCCAGAGAGCATTCTAAAAAGGGTAAGATGAAAAGTTCTCTTTGAATACACAAAAGAGCAAATAACCTAGTTACTGGAAAATACTGACTTGGGCGTCGGAGGTTCCTCCCCGGGAATTTACACCGGGGACCTCCTAACCTGTGTTTTTCTAAAAAAGCGTTTCAGGTATCCTCCACTGGGGAATTTCCTCTCAAAGTATTCTCCTCCATCAGAAGCACTCTCTGCTCTTACAATGACACACGATGAGGCCGCCGTAGGCCATCATTTGGCGCCGTCTGTGGGAAGCTTGTCCCATGTCGCCGTCGTGGAGACTCGACGCTCGAAGGATAAAGGGATTCCAAAATCCCCCCTCGCGCCTGAGACTCAACAGGCGACCCCTTTACCTGTGGCAGAAACTTCCATGATGGAGGACGACCGTCCAGTAACGGTAACGATGAGCTTCCTACGGGATTTCCAGCGTTCTATCATTGCCGAAATCACTCAGCAACTTGATCAAAGGTTGCCCCAACCTTCACCCACTCAGAGAGCCTCACCCTCGACCATCCGTCGGGAAAGGAGCTCGCGATCCACTCACTGGAGTTCAGGGAGTGGAGACTCCCTTGACGCGTATTCGACAGATGGTGAGCCCGTTGAGACGCGCCCCGCCAGAGGGGGAGCCACAAAAGAGACCAGGTCTTCCTGTCGACGGAGCGCATCCCCTTACCAGAGGTCCCCTTCTCCTCCTCGCCGGAGTCGTTCCCCAAGGCGAAGAAGAACTTCGCCACCACCAGCAAACACACGATGACAGGGAGGAACTAGCACTGCCGCCCTCATGGAAAGGATCCTGGGAAGGCTGGAAAAGGTGGAGAAACAGATCTCCCAAAAACCAGTCTGGTCTCGGTTGTCCAACTGCTACACCGGAGAGGAGTTGCCCTTCGTACGCGAAGTAGTAGAGGCGCCTATGCCCAGTGATTTCAGGGTTCCTCGTCTGGAAATGTATGATGGGCGAAGTGACCCCCAGGCGCACCTGACAAAATACAAGAGAAGCATGGTGCTCCATGGCGCGGACGACGCCACGCTCTGTAAATGCTTTGAGGTGACACTCTCAGGACCAGCAACAGCATGGTATGGGTCTTTGCCCCAGGGAAGTTTGTTGAGCTTCCAAGAACTATCTACTGCTTTCACCCAACAGTTTATTGGCAGTAGGCGAACTGCCAAAATGCCAGTGCAAATGTTTGACATAGCGCAAAAAGGAGGGGAGACCATCCGCGATTATGTTGAAAGGTTCAACCGAGAAGCACTGAGCGTACCAGACTTTCGACCGGAAATTTGCATCCTGGCAATGGTCAGAGGACTGCGAAGGGACTCCCAGCTGTTCTATGAATTCTCCAAAGATCCCCCAGAAACTCTTGGGGAATTTTACAGAAGAGCCGAACAACACATGACGGCTGAAGAACTCAGGATGGGGGGACCTAAGGCAGAACACCTTCGCACCGAAGGGCCTGGCCACCAGCCGCGCCATCAGAGCGAGGGAGAACGGTCCCGCAGGCAAAGAGGGAAAAGGCCTGCAGCATTCACGCCCCTGAACACCACAAGAGCTAGCATTCTGATGACCCTGGAAAGGCAAGGGACAGCAATCCCAAGGCCAAAGGCCATGGCCCCGGAAAATAAAAGGAATATGAAGAAATTCTGCCAATTTCATCGAGAACACGGCCATGACACTGAAGCCTGTTACCAGTTGAAGAAGTACATCGAGTCCCTGATCAAACAGGGGCAACTTCGGCGATATTTGCGGATGCCCTCTCCGAAAGGGAGAAAAGAAGAGCAAAGGAGAGCAGATGATGAAGAGTATGACTCAGATAGACGACGGGACCGAAGTCCCCGCAAAAGTCTGCCACCCTCGGCGGGGATCATCCAAACCATCACTACGGGGATGCCCTCGGCCGAGAGAAAAAGGAAGATGAGAGAAGTCTCCATCATGGAGTACGGGAGCACCTCCCAAAGGCTCACCCGCAGGGACGGGTCTGTGATAAAATTCCCTCATGACGACCCCCTCCTTGTCATGGCAAGAATAGGGAGCTGGGACGTCAAAAGAGTACTCCTCGATGACGGCTCGAACGCCGACGTCATTTTTTCTCATCTGCTGGAAAAGTTAGATATTTCAAAAAGTGACCTCAGCCCAGTCAGTTCCCCCACCTACGGCGTCGGACCATCTGAACTTCCAGTCCTTGGGTACATTGACTTACCCGTGATGATGAAAGGGGTCTCCCCCAAAAGCAAAGAAGACTTAATCGCCTCTGGCAGAACAAGATTTATAGTCATTGATGTACCATCAGCATACAACGCCATTCTGGGAAGGCAGACTCAGGGTAATTTTCACATTTGGCCAGATGTAAGATACTTAACGGTCACCTTCGCCACCGAAAATGAAGATGCTGAAATCTTCATTGATCAAGCCGAGGTTAGAAAAGTCTTCACGAGATCCAGGCAAAGCCCGACCAAGATCCAGGTGCACACTTTGACAGAAGGAAAAAAGGTCCTGATGGACGAAAGGGCAACAGCAGAAGAAAAGGAAAGCCTCGAAAAAATAGAAACAGAAGATGTAGAATTAGTCCCCGGCCGAAATACCCGAGTTGGAAAGAAACTGGCTGAAGGGGACAAAAAGAGGCTTGTATCCTTTTTATGCATGAACAAAGATCTATTTGCTTATTCGCCGAAGGATATGCCTGGGGTTGACCCCAGCATAATCCATCACAATCTCAAAGTGCAGCCGCACGTCAGACCAGTTCGGCAGAAAAAACGGAATCTATCAGCTCACAAAAGGTCCTTCGTCAAAACCGAAGTTAATCGCCTCATCGAGGCCGGGGTAATAAGGGAAGTAAAATACCCCGAATGGCTCAGCAATGTGGTTATAGCCACAAAGGAGGGCAGTGAAAAGCTCCGAATGTGCATCGACTTCCGAAACCTAAATGATGCATGTCCGAAAGACTCCTATCCATTACCGGCCATAGATCAGCTGGTAGACGCAACTGCCGAGTACGGACTACTTAGCTTCCTCGACGCTTTTAGCGGGTATCATCAGATCCGAATGAATCCCGAGGATGAGGAAAAAACAGCATTCATCACAGAGATAGGTACTTACTGCTATGTCAGAATGCCTTTCGGGCTCAAAAACGCAGGAGCTACCTACCAAAGGCTGATGAACAAGGTATTTGACGCACAGATCGGTAGAAACATGGAAGTATACGTTGACGATATGATAGTCAAGAGTAGAGTGCCCGATAATCATATCACCGACTTAACCGAGACCTTCCAGCGACTTCGGGAGTTCAGAATTCGCCTTAATCCCGAAAAATGTGTGTTCGGAGTAAACGCGTGAAATTTTCTCGGGTTTATGGTGTCGGAAAGGGGAATAGACGCTAACCCTGAGAAAGTAAAAGCCCTGCTGAATTTCCAGACACCTACGTCTATCAAGGACATACAGAGGCTTACCGGGAGGATCACCTCCTTAAGCAAATTCATCTCCAGGTATGGTGACCGATGTCGCCCATTCTTCAAAGTACTCACCAAAGTCTCCAAGGAAGGTGGTACCTCCGGAAACCAGGAACACCCATGGAATGAAGAATGCCAGAAAGCCTGGGGAGAGCTCAAGAATTATCTAACTCGCCTCCCAACGCTTCGACAACCTCGGGAGGGGGAACCTCTCATCCTTTACCTTGCAGTCACTGAAAAGACGGTAAGTTCCGTCTTGGTGAAAGAAGAAGCAGGGAAACAATGGCCGGTGTATTACGTAAGCAAGTCCCTGCATGGTGCCGAGACAAAGTATCCGTTGCTCCAAAAAGCCATCTACACGTTAGTACTGGCAGGTAGGAGATTACGACCCTACTTCCAAGGGCACGCCATCACCGTGCGAAGTAATTTGCCCCTGCGAGATGTGATGAAAAAAGTGGAGCATTCGGGAAGACTCTCAAAATGGTGCATCGAGCTCGGTGAGTATGATATTACTTACGAGCCTAGAAAGGCAATAAAGGCCCAGGCACTTGCAGACTTTATTGCCGAGATTCCCGAGATTGAAAAGATCGAACCACTCACGGGAGGTGAAACAGAAACTGATCCAGAATGGAACCTCTTCGTCGATGGAGCGTCAGGCGCAGAACATCAAGGAGCTGGAATAGTCCTTCAGGGTCCCGAAGGAATGGAGGCTTCTAAAGTAGTCAAATTTGGTTTTAATGTTACCAATAACATTGCCGAGTATGAAGCCCTCATAGCCGGACTGAAAATGGCCAGAAAAGTAGGCGTGAAGAACCTTGTGGCCCACAGTGATTCACAAATAGTGGTCCGACAGACAAGGGGAGAATATGCGGCAAAGGACCCAATTTTGGCTAAGTATCACAATATCGTTCGAAAACTCATTGAGGATTTCGACTGGGTGCACATAAAGAACGTGCCCCGGAAGGATAATACCCAAGCAGATACCTTGGCCAAAGCAAAAGAACCCACCGAAGTGCTAGAACACCCCAGCACGGAGTTAATGTGCATAAAAACCTCGAGGGAGGGATGGCAAAGCTCCCTCAAGAAATATTTGGCAACTTCAGAGCTTCCCGAGGATCCTAAAGAAGCCGCAAAGGTCCGAAAGTGTGCAGGGAGGTATTTCCTCATTGGAGAAGAACTATACAGGCAAGGATACGCAACTCCTCTGCAAAGATGTATAGGCGAGGATGACGCCAGAAATGTACTTGGAGAAGTACATGAATGAGTGTGTGGCTCCCATATAGGGACAGACGCCCTCGCAGGAGTAATACTCCGTCAAGGTTACTTCTGGCCTACCCTAAGGAAGGACGTAAGGCAATTCGTCTGAAGATGCGACAACTGCCAAAGGCACGCCAATATCCAAAAGCTACCCTTGGAAAGAATAAATGCGGCAGACTACCCCTGCCCCTTTGCCGTGTGGGACATTGATCTCATCGGACCTCTCCCAACCGCCCCCGGCGGAGTAAAATTTTGCATCGTTGCAGTGGATTATTTCACCAAGTGGATAGAGGCAGAACCACTAGCATCGATCTCGGCGAAGGACGCCCAAAGATTTGTATGGAAGAACATCATATGCCGATTTGGCATTCCGAGGGTTATAGTGGCCGATAACGGGACCCAGTTCACTGACAAGGGGTTCCAGGAATTCATGGAGGACCTTGACGTCAAGATACATTTTGCCCCAGTAGCTCACCCTCAGAGCAATGGGCAGGTAGAGGTATCTAACAGAACAATAAAAGATGGTCTAAAGAAACGGCTAAAGGAGGCAAAAGGAAAATGGCCAGGAGAGCTTCCAAGTGTGCTATGGAGCTACCGAACGACTCCCCGAAGAGCCACGGGAGAGACTCCCTTCTCGCTCGTATACGGGACTGAGGCCATTATCCCCATTGAAGTCACGCAGCCCTCGGTAAGAGTACAGGTGTTCGATGAAGGAGGAAATGAGCTTGGACTAAGAGCAAAATTGGACCTCCTCGAAGAGCATCGCGAAATGGCCGAGTTAAGGAGGAAGGCATTCCAGCAGCGGATAGCACGCACCGCCAATTTACATGTAAGGAAAAAGGAGATCAAAAAGGGAGACCTTGTTCTCCGGAAGACCGAATTCGAACAAAGAAGGCCATCGCAAGGGGTACTTCGGGCAAATTGGAGTGGACCCTATTTGGTCCTTGATGAAGTTCGCCCAGGGGTCTTTAAGTTGGGTAACGTTGAGGGAGTAGAGTTGAAGAATACTTGGCATTCAGACTCTCTGAAAAAATTCTATACTTAGACATTTTTTTTGAAAGAAAGCCTGTAAGATACTCCTCCCCGAAGTCGTCAGTAAAAATACATGATGAATATGCCCTCGTTACCGAAAGAAGTATGCCTTGACGATTCTTCCTTACGAAATTCCTTACTAAGCTTAAAAACCCGTCCGAACAAGAAAGGAGTCCAAAAAGGTTCCTTCCGAAAAAATAAGGTGCAGGTGTTCGCCAAAAAATGCACACTTAGAATCATACCAGCTTCTGAGAAGGCATATTCGGAAGAAAGAACGGAGAATGGAGGAAAAAATTCTTCATTAAAAAATTCTAAGGCAAAAAATACAAAGAAGGAAGAAGAAAGCCTATGACTAAGCAGGGGTATCCGACGTTTCTCCAACATTATCATCCCCGGATGGCTCAGTCAAAGACACAGGCCGAGCCAGAGGAAGATTGAGGAACTCGACTTTGGACCATGAAGATCTGGGCTCTTTGGGAAAATCCAAAGCAGACAAGTAAGAAAGGTCAAGCCCAGGGTGCCGAGCGAGGACCTGGTGACGAGCCAAGCAAAAACCATCTTGGTAAGACGTCTTCGACATTTGCTCGCTACGGTCCTTCTCGGTACCAAGAGCCGCCAGCTCAGCTTTTAGCGCGACAATCTTCTCCTCCAGCTTCTTCTTCTTCCTGCTCTTCATCTCCTTCTTCTTCAGCAACGCAATCTCAGCCTGGAGATCGGCATTCAAAGCGAGTGCCTTCGCAAGATCCTCGCCATCTTGAGCGGTCTTCTTCCGAAGGGCCTCATTCTCTAAAGAAAGAGTCACGCACTTTGAGCCGAGGTCTTCAACCTTGGCTGAGAAATCAGTAAGAAGCTCCTGCCTGCTGGACACAACCTCGGCCCGAAGACTCCCAAGGTCCTCCTTCGCGATTTTGTTTAACTCGCCATATTTTAGGGCATATTGGGCGAGAGACTCCTTCGTCTTGCGCAAGGAATCTTCGGACCGAGAGTGGGTCTCCGTTTGTTTCGCTGACCAGGCGCGGAAGTACCCGCTATATGCCAAAAGCTGCAGAAAAACAGAGGCGCCAAATAAGTATCGGAAGGCAGTGATAGCTTAGAAGAACAATTTTCTAAAATACAAGAAAAGGAAGGATCACCTGAGCAGCGTGCTCGGTCATCCTCGCCGCAAGGATCTCTTCGCTGGGACATTCGGTGGTAAGGGACTGAAAGGTGGCGTTAGTCAGCACCCCCGCCGCCATTTGCGGAGCCATCAGCTGGCTATCCTCAGAGAACAAATCCATGTCCTCTGTGAACGTCCAGAAGGGCTCCCGTGGCACCTTGTCCCGCAGAATCCGTCGGTCCCGAAGAGCCCTCCGACGGGCATGAGTCTCTACCCAGGAAGCAGTAGGGGCGTTCTCTGCAAGGTCACGCCGAAGTTCCGTCAAGACATCATCCCTTAGCCATTCATCCAAAAAATCGTAGATACGAAAAATACTGAGATTTGTAGCGGAATGGCTAAGGAACCAACCTGGTGGAACTTCGGGGACGCACTCTTCAGAACCGACCTCCCGAACATCCGCAGTGACATTCTTTCCCTTCCTCCTTCGGCCCTCTTCAAACTCGGGGGCAGACGTTCGCTCTGCTGGAATCTCGGTAGCAGGGGCAGGACTCAGTGTCTCCCCGAGGATGTCAGGGTCCGAAGAAGGGTTCTCGGCGGTCGGAAGTTGAGCAGAGGACTGATCTTCCACCTCAACTACGTTCTCGGGGGGAGGAGGAGTGGTAGCTTTGGCCTTCTTGGACTTAGAAGGGCCGGCAGTCGACTTCTTCCTCTTACCAGAAGTCTTCCTGCGTACTTGCTCTCCCCGCTTAGCCTGACTATCGAAGAGTGATTTATAAAACTCGGCAGACTGATCGCCCATCTCTGCAAAAAGGTAAAATATCAGTGTAAGTCCAAAAGGAAAGCAGATACCAAATCCTGGAAGATGACTTACTCTCGGAAAAAGCCTGATAAGAAATTTCACGCCGAAGGAGCATGACTATCCAGGCTTTCTTCCCCGGAAGAACAGGCACGGGCATGCCGGGGTCACTCTTGTGGGCAGTTATCACTCCCAGTTCCCGAAGAACTTCCTCGGACATAAGATCCCACTTAATGGGAAAGGGGTAGGGTGAACGTGAAGGAGCCCCGGAGTCCCAGTCCGCCACTAACCGAATACGTTTGTCGAAGTTGTCAAAATCGGCAAGCAATACCGGAGTGAGGAGCTTCCGGGGATCGACGACGTCGACCTTCAAAGTCCCCGAAGCCCATCTAATAGGCACATGTCTCCAAGACTCGGGAACCCGGAAAAAGAAAAACTTCTTCTGCCACCCTCGCCAACTATCCTTATTGTCGAAGGTAAACATGAACTTCTTACTCCCGGACCCTCGGGGAAGGAGGTAGTAAAAACCACCCTTCGGGACCGGGTGGAGTTTGTAGTATTGCATGAAGAAGAGGAAGTGGGGGTTTATGCCGAACACCCCGCACATGCAGAGGAAAGCATTAAAGTAAGAGTAAGAATTTGGGGGGAGTTGGTTCACGGCAATGCCGTGGAATTTGCAGAATTCGCATATCATGCGATGAGGGGGATACCGAAGACCGGCTTTCAGCTGAGCTCGGTAAACGGTAACCTCCCCCGAAGAAGCTGCGTAACCATAAGATCCCGGGAGAGGTAACCTCGGTGTGATATAAGAAGGGAGGTAGTACTTGGCCACCCACTTTTTCATCTTTTCCAAAGTAGTGGAACAAGGATAAGCTTCAAGGGAAGCAAGGTTTGCAGAAAGAGGGCGCACAGTCATCAATGGAGTCGGACTTAATGGAGTCGGATTTGACATTTTTCAAAAAATAAGAAAAAGAGAGATGACTTTGGGAGAAATAGAGGAACAACGACAAACCACAAAAAGGGAACACCCACCAAAGACTTTGCTAAAACCTGGGCTGCGAAACACCGCTGCAAGGAATCGCTGGAGGTCACTCTGCCGTAAGAATCACCGCCGGAAAAAGGAAAAGGGCAAGAAAAGGCTCTAGAACAGACGAGAGCTAAAACAAAAGAGTGAGACAAAATGGGACGGAAGGTGCTTATATAGACCGAAGAAGGATAAGTGAAACGTCGTCATAATCATCCTTTGAAGATGTAACCGCCTCATTATTACTCCTTGAAGGCGAAGAGGTGTGGTTGACGTAACCAGCATAACTGTTTCACCATCCAACAGCGTCCACGTGTCACACAGCGCGAAGAACCAGGGCACGTCCCTCTAACATCGCGAAAACCCAGGCACGGTTACCCATGACTGACACGCCTGGCCAAAGGACGCGATGATTCACAGACCCGCGGCAGAAAAAGCAAAAAGAAAAAAGTAACGTACATTCCGAGGACATCCAGAAAACTAGAGGGGGTACCTCGGCTCCGAGGAGACGACTTCTGAAGCGAGGCAACTTTCCAAGAAAAGTTTCAGCCGCCAGATCGGCAAAGGGACCTTCTCGAAAACATAGCCGAAGCACCCGCTCCGGCTCTCCAGGAGGGGGCATGTGATAGCCGAGGTGCCCATCACTGGCCGAGCTCCCAAACTTGACGGAGTACCGACTTCGGCAGAGGGAAACTGCCAGCCGAGGTCAGAAGGATAAACGATCCCCCTGGCCTAATGTAGGGAATTCGCTTCCTTAGGAAATGGTAGGACCAACCTCGGTAGAGCGATCGGACCCTCTTCGGAAACAGAAGTACCCCTCGGAGGAACCATCCTCGGGGAATATATTCCCCGAGACGTTAGAGTAACCTCGGAAGGTACGAACAAAGCATTTAAGGAGCCTCTGACACCTCTCCATAAAGTCGTCCCCCAAGTAGATTCTGACACGCTATCACTGGGGCACGCCATTAGAGGGACACCTTGATACGACACTCTCGGAATGCCTAGGCTGTCAGCTCAGCGACTTTTACTTAGATAAGCGTCCCTTCGTTCTCGGAAAAGCAGGGATCACATCCCACCGGACACGTGTCGTAATCTGGGACGACCACAAGAAGAGAATGGCTTCTGTACACCTCCTTTATAATACACCCAGAAAAGCATTCTAGCAGGGTAAGAAGAAAGTTCTCTTTGAATACACAAAAGGGCACATTAATTCAGCTATCTGAAAGTACTGACTTGGGCGTTGGAGGCTCCTCCCCGGGAATACGAACCGGGGACCTCTTAACCCGCATTTTCTAGAGTATTTCAGGTACTCTCCACTAGGGAATCTCCTCCAAAAGCATTCTCCTCCATCGGAAGTCTGCCCTACCCGTACAATGACACACGATGAAGCCGCCACAGGCCATCAGAGGGGAAGAACTCTTGGCTGGTGAAGCGCCTTCGGAGCGAGCTCACTTACGAAGCCTTTTCTGAAAGTAAGTTTCTTTCAAAGTTTTTTCAGCATAAGTGCCTGTGGACTTACACTGATTTCTTCCCTCTTTTTCAGAGATGGACGAGGAGTCTGCCGCCTACTACAGGTCTCTCTTCCTTGGTCAGGCCGAGAAGGGTGAACAAAAGAAGAGGCACAAGGCTTCTAGGAGCGGATCATCTTCAGCCAAGAAGGCCAAGAAGGACACCCCTCTTCCCCCTCAAGAGGACGTTTCGGAAGTCGGCGATGTTATTGCTACTTCCACTAAGGCTGGCTGTTACCACCTCACAAAATGGGAGAATTACAAGTGTGTCATAATGGCTAAAAACCATTATATTGTGTAATTCTCACCATCGTGGTTGAAGTATGGGGGGTAAAAGGCATGATCAACACCTCCTTAAAAGTGTTCCAAGTTGGTAACTTGGCCCCCAAGAAAAGCCTTAAGGATTGCTTGTTTGTCAAGCAACCTATGGACTTTTTTGTAAGGTTTTGGAAATTCGGGTACTCAATTGCAAAACTCTCAAGAAAGAGACTTGGAGGGTTATGGGAAGGATATAAATGGTATGAAAGTGCTATTGGAGGACCAAATTACTCATGGAAGACAAGTTTGGACAAAGGAAACACTAAAGGCAATAAGGACCTAAATGTCCTAGTGTAAACCTTAAGGTGTTCAAGCTTTTGACTTAAGTCAAAGGGTGGAATTGTGGGGTTATCCCACCATGGGGGAGGCAGCCAAGACTTGATAATTAGTCAAAAATGTTGGGCACATGTGTACCAATGAGTTTAAGACAAAGAAACCATAATTAGTGAGAAGGAAAATGACATAAAGCAAGGTTGTGTTTTGGTGCCCTTAAGCTCATTTAAGGCCAAGCTTGTTTAAGTGTGTTTTGTGCATAAGACTTAAGCTCATTTAAGGCCATTTAAGTGGCCAAATCACTTATCCCTCTCTCATTTTCATCCTCCCCCAGCCCAAGAACACAGCCATACTTCCTCCATAGCCACCACACCTTCAAACTTGCAATTGATTGAAATTGAAGGCAAAAGGAAGCAATTGGAAGCAAACTATAGCTATTTCTTGCATACTTCAAGGATCAAGCTTCAATTTCAGCCTACCCACTTTGGTAAGGGTTCTCTTGCTCTCATGGGTTGTTTTCTGTATTTTCAAACATCCATGGAGCTAGGGCTAAGCTTGGAAGAGAGCCATGAGCTTGATGAACCAAGCTTAGTGAGGGGAGTGCACTTATTGAAGGTTTTGTGACCTATTGTGAAGTGCACAAAGATGGCAGTAAAATGAGGGTTTCTAGAGCCCAAAGTTAGTACTAACTACTGTTAAAATCCTCCTAAGACCAAGCATTAGCTTGAGGAGGGCTGCCATAGTGATTTGGTTATGTTTATTATGTGTTTTATGGACTAACCTATGGTATATGTTGCTGCCACATTTCATGTGTTTGTTGTTTGTGTTTGGCTGCTGCATTTGGTTGCTATATCTTGTATATATGCATTGTGGTTTTTGTGTTTTAGTGTCTTTGGATGCAGGTTTTAATGAGGATCACATTACCTTAAGAAACCAAGTGTTACCCTTACTAAGTTTCTCAATGAAACTTACTCCCCTCAATTCTGTCATTTCAGGTCCAGCTGAAAGATCACCTTCAAACTAACCTTTTTGGTTTGAGTTTTGATCTGAAATTTCAGGTACATGAACTTCCATATGTCTAGTTGTGATCTGGAAATTTTGGTGATTTTAGGAGCACATTTGGTATTTTTAATGGTGGTACTTACTGTGTTGTGCAGCAGCTGTCCAGCATCCTGTTTTTGGAGTCCATTGTGTCTCAGGACCTCCTGTAACCTAGGGTGCGTATTTAGCTGAGTTAAGACCATATTGTAGTGCATGTATGCATGTACATGTAGTGTATGTAAAATGAGACAAGTATGTGAACATTTGAGTAATGTTTTGGCTATGTAAGTGATGTGGTGCAAAGCTGCCTAAGTGTGAATGATAGGCTGCTTACTTGTAAATTCTGTTTTGGCCACATAAAGTTGTTAGATGCAAGAGAATGTAATTAATATGTGTATTGGACATGTATGGGATAGCCTTGGAGGGCTTTCCCCTTGTGAATGAAGTGTTTGCATGGTTTGGAAAAATTGTATGGGCAAAATGGTCCAAAAGTTGCCAGAATTTTGACTCTGGACCTAAAGTTTAATATCTCCCTGTGTAGAATGAATCTTGGTATGAAATTTTGACCACACCTAGAGAACATCTAGAGGGTTAACTGGGATTTGGAATTTCTGGATTTAGAGCCTTGTAGCCAAAGATATGACGTTGCAAAGTTGGCTGAGTTACTGTTCATTTGGTCAGAATTTTGTAACCAACTTCAAAAATCCATAACTTGGTCCATAGGTGGGCTATTGATGTAAAAAAAAATTCCTTGGTTTTCTCTAAGTCTCTACTTGATAATGGAGCAAATAAAACAGGGGGTATGTGGCTAGAATGATACAGTTTATTAGTGGAAGTTACAGGTGCAGTAGCTGGCCACTAGAACTTAACAAGATTGCCTAATGTGTGGAAGCCAAAACTAAGACTTGTGCTAGTGTTTTCCTTCTTTGCTGCCATGGTGTGCATGAAATGTGAATATGTGTGTGATGGTTGGACCAATATGCATGTGTTTACATAGTGCCCAAGAGGGCTACTTGGGTATGCACACTAAGGGTAGTGTTCTGATGGCCTACAGAACATTACCAATCCTGGGAGTTTAAATGCACAGTTTTGGCACCATAACTGGACTACCCCAGAGTGTGTAACAGAAGTTGATATCAGAGCATGGTTTATACATGTACCTAGCATATAGTTGCATTGCATGCATCTACATATATGAACTCAGTTTGGTCAGCTGCTAGTGTCAAGTACCATTGAAATACCTATGATCTTTATATGTGCTCTATGATGGATCATCAATGCAGGAAGTAAACATGGTTGCCACAAGGAGAGGGGAACCACCCCGAAGGCCTCCTACTGATTCTGGGCAACAAAGAAATGAACAGAATAGAGGGAATCAGGGGCAACAGGGGGTACCAAACCCTGAAGTGCCTCAGGTTTGGTTAGAGCTTCAGAGGAACTTAGCTCTAATCAATGAAAACTTAATGAGGTTGATTCAAGCACAACAGCAGGGAGTCCAAGTAGCTCCAGCAGAACCAGTTCAAGATGCACAGCAGCAACCAGAAGAGGATACTAGGAACACATCTGAATATGTTCCTTCTGGAAGCTTGAAAGACACAAATGATGAGACTGTTGAGGAGGAAGATGAGGATAGGAGAAATCCAAGAGGAAGAAGACTAAGGTCTGAGATTGGTCAGGTGTCCAGGACCAATCCCTCAGTCTATGACCATTCCTTTACTAGGAATGAGATTGAGGAAGGCCATGAGAGAAGATCTAGGAGAAGGCAGAGAGATCATAGAGATCATAAAGAACATCACCATACAGAGGGCTCTCACAGATCCAGGAGACATAGATCAGAGGATCTAGAAGGCCTAGATGAGGTCAGACTGTTGGAGAGGTTCCAAGGCCTAAGACCTCCACAGTTTGATGGAAGAGCTGGGCCAGAGAGAGCTGAGGAGTGGTTAATCTTCATAGAAAAGATGTTTGAGAGGATGCCACTCAGCTCCACCAAGAAGGTGTCATTGGCTACTTACAACTTGGTAGGCAGTGCAGAGATGTGGTGGAGAAACACCAGAGATAGGTATGCTTTCCAGAAGGGCAGAAGGCCAGGAAGAGATATTGAGATGAGCTGGCTAGAGTTCACACAGCTATTCCAGGAGCAGTACATCAGTGATGCCATCAAGGATATGAAGCAAGCTGAATTTGATGCTCTAAGGCAGGACAACCTCAGTGTCCTAGAGTATGAGCACAAATTCAATCAGTTGGTGAGGTATGCTCCTCAGTATCATGGACTAGAGGAATTGAAGGCCAAAAGATTTGTCAGAGGCCTAAAGTCAGACATTAGAAAGGCTGTTAGACCTTTTGGAGCAGTTACATACTATGAAGCAGTGCAGAAAGCTCTATTAGTAGAGTAAGAGGAGTATGAGACTAAGTACTTTCCCAGTGGACCAGGGGAAAGTAGTCAGGTAGGAGGCAAGCAGAAGAAGCCACCACATGACTAGGCAATTGCCAAGAGTTCCCATTTTGGTGGTGAGGGCAAGGTTAAGGGGAAGTTCCCTGGCCTAGGGTGCCCTAAGTGTAGGAGGTTTCATGGAAAGAAACCTTGCTACTTTGATACCCAAGCGTGTCTAAGATGTGGATCCATGGATCATTGGATCAAAGACTACCCACAGGCTCAAAAGAGGCCAGAAGACCAAGCTCCAGTAAGACCTATTGGGGCAGGACCTAGAGGAGGAGCACCAAGGGAGGGACAGCAGAGGCCAGTTCCTCCAGTGCCTCGGCCTTCAGTGCAAAGAGCTGGCAGAGTCTTCCAAGTGGAGAGGCCAGAGACATCAGAGCAGGGAGGAGCACTAAGAGGTAACATTTACCTTCATGGTATGCCTGTTAGTGTTCTATTTGATACTGGTGCATCTATGTCTATAGTGGCTAGGAAATTTGTTCAAGCCATGAAATTGCCTACTGAAATCATGTCTAGGATATCCTTAGTGAAAACAGCAGGTAGTCAATGTCTTTTCACTAATGACCTAGCTAAGGATTGTGAGCTAGTAGTAGGAAAGACTAAGGTTATGACTAATCTGCCAGTGTTGGACATTCCTAAGTATGATTTCATGCTGGGTATGAATTGGCTTGCTGTGCATAACATAAGAATTGATTGTGCTAAGAAGGAAATCACATTGCCTGATGGTGAAGTGCATGCATTAGTGAATTCTAAGGAATTAGTGTATGAAATGCATGGCATGGAGCTAGAGGTATTAGATGAGATACCTGTGATTTCTGAGCATGATTACTGTTATGCATTGAATGAATTGCACTATGATAAGGAAATGGACAGAATACCTATAGTGAGAGACTTTCCACAAGTCTTTCCTAAAGACCTACCAGGTATTCCTCCACAAAAGGAGATTGAATTTGAAATCAGGCTGCAACCAGAAGCTAGTCCAATATCCATACCTCCTTACAGAATGCCAATCACAGAGATGAATGAGCTCAAGAAACAACTTGATGAACTTCTTGAAAAAGGGTTCATAAGGCCAGGTGTTTCACAATGGGGAGCTCCTGTTCTCTTTGTGAAAAAGAAGGATGGATCTTTGAGACTATGCATTCACTACAGGAAGCTTAATGCAGTGACTATCAAGAACAAGTATCCACTCCCTCGGATTGAGGATCTATTTGATCAACTCAAGGGAGCTAAGATCTTCTCCATGATAGATTTAAGATCTGGATACTTCCAATTGAGAGTAAAGGAAGAAGATATTCCTAAGATTGCATTCAGGACCAGATATGGGCATTATGAGTACACAGTCATGCCATTTGGTTTGACTAATGCCCCAGCTACTTTCATGGACTTGATGAACAGGGTGTTCAGACCACATCTGGACAAATTTGTGGTTGTGTTCATTGATGACATCCTAGTGTATTCCAAGGATGAAAATGAACATGAACATCATCTAAAGATTGTCTTAAAGACTCTGTTGCAGCATCAGCTTTATGCCAAGTTATCCAAGTGTGAATTCTGGATATGGGAAGTGTCTTTCCTAGGACACATCATAGATGCACAAGGCCTTAAGGCAGACCCTGAAAAGGTCAAGGCAGTGCAAGAGTGGGAAAGACCAAAGACTGTGAAGGAAATCAGAAGTTTCCTAGGATTAGCTGGATACTACAGGAGATTTGTATCAGGCTTTTCCATGATTGCCTCAGTTCTTACTCATCTGACCAAGAAGGGTCAAAGATTTGAGTGGACTGAGAAGTGTGAAAAGAGTTTCCAGGAGCTCAAGCAGAGGTTGATTAAAGCTCCAGTGTTGATTCTTCCTGATCCAAGTAAGCCCTACATCATATATACAGATGCATCTAGATCTGGGTTAGGTTGTGTGCTTATGCAAGACAGAAATGTCATTGCTTATGGGTCAAGGCAGTTAAGATCCCATGAGCAAAATTATCCTACCCATGACCTAGAACTGGCAGCAGTGATTTTTGCTCTAAAGCAATGGAGACATTACTTGATGGGTAGTTCCTTTGTGATCTACACTGACCATAAGAGCCTAAAGTACTTGTTCACTCAGAAAGAGTTGAACATGAGGCAAAGGAGATGGTTAGAGTACATCAAGGACTATGACTGCAGTATACAGTACACAGAGGGCAAAGGCAATCTAGTAGCAGATGCCTTGAGCAGGAAGTACACAGGACTTTTGAAAGGAGGATCCATAGCTGATCATGATGAGCAAAATAGTCTGCTATGCCTATGGCATAAATGGCATAAGTGGGAGGAAGCCCAAATTTACACATTGACAATTCAGTCTGGATGGATTGAAGAAGCCTGAAAGGCACAGGAGGTATATCCTGATCTGAAAAAGATTCAGGAGAGGAAAAAACACATTGAAAGAAGAGAGACATGCTCATGTGTGTTGGATTTCAGTCTGAATGGGACCAACTCACTTTCCATTGGATCTGAATTCTCATATAACAATAGTTACCAAAGCACCATTGGCATGGCACCTTATGAAGCATTATATGGAAAAAGGTGCATGACACCCCACTGTTGGGTGGAAGCCTCAGACAGGCTAAAGTTGGGTCCCAAAATTATTGAAGAGACTACTGCCAAAATCAAGAAGATTCAAGAGAGATTAAAGGCAGCCAATGAAAGGACCACAGCCTATGTCAACAAAAGAAGGAGAGACTTGGAATTTGAGGTTGGTGACAATGTTTGGCTGAAAGTTGCACCAACCAAAGGCACTGTCAGATTTGGCAAAAGAACCAAGTTAGCTCCAAGATACATCGGTCCTTATGAGATCTTGGATAGAGTTGGCAAGGTAGCATACAGGTTAGCTCTACCGCCAAGCATGTCAAGTGTTCATAATGTTTTTCACATCAGTATGCTTAAGAAGTGTCTATTGGACACAAAGCATGCTATTGTAGTGGAAGACATACAGTTGGAACCTAACTTGACATATGAAGAGAAACCTATAGCTATCTTAGCCAAGGATACCAGAAGGTTAAGAAACAAACATATTCCCATGGTTAAAGTTCAGTGGTCACACCACTCTGAAAGAGAAGCAACCTGGGAAACTGAAAAAGACCTTATGGAAAGGTATCCTGAAGAATACCCGAAGCTAAAGGCTATTTTGGAGGACCAAAATTTTTAAGGGGGGGAGGATTGTTACCACCTCACAAAATGGGAGAATTACAAGTGTGTCATAATGGCTAAAAACCATTATATTGTGTAATTCTCACCATAGTGATTGAAGTGTGGGGGGTAAAAGGCATGATCAACACCTCCTTAAAAGTGTTCCAAGTTGGTAACTTGGCCCCCAAGAAAAGCCTTAAGGATTGCTTGTTTGTCAAGCAACCTATGGACTTTTTTGTAAGGTTTTGGAAATTCGGGTACTCAATTGCAAAACTCTCAAGAAAGAGACTTGGAGAGTTATGGGAAGGATATGAATGGTACGAAAGTGCTATTGGAGGACCAAATTGCTCATGGAAGACAAGTTTGGACAAAGGAAACACTAAAGGCAATAAGGACCTAAATGTCCTAGTGTAAACCTTAAGGTGTTCAAGCTTTTGACTTAAGTCTAAGGGTGGAATTTTGGGGTTATCCCACCATGGGGGAGGCAGCCAAGACTTGATAATTAGTCAAAAATGTTGGGCACATGTGTACCAATGAGTTTAAGACAAAGAAACCATAATTAGTGAGAAGGAAAATGACATAAAGCAAGGTTAAACTTGTTAAGTGTGTTTTGGTGCCCTTAAGCTCATTTAAGGCCATTTAAGTGGCCAAATCACTTATCCCACTCAAGGGATGGCTGGCCAAAGCATGGCAAGAAAGTCAAATGTGGGCCAAGAAATTAAGACTAAGAAACCATGGTCTTGTAGCAAGGAAAATGACATAAAGCTTAATTAAGGCTATTAAGTGTGTTTTGTGCACTAAAGTCTTTATAAGTGGTTATCCTTGTCTTTATCTCCCATATTTGGTCTCTTCCAGTAGAAAAAAATGCAGCATCTCCACCCCCACACTTCTTCCATAGCCACCATACCTCCAAGATTAAAATTGAAGGCAAAAGAAAGAAGAAAGGGCAATTGGAAGCTATGTGGTGCTAAGACTTGGGTGCACCTAGGATCAAGCTCCAATTTCAGCATACACAAGGTAAGGGTTCTGTTACTCTCATGGGTTGTTTTCTATATTTTCAAACATCCATGGAGCTAGGGCTAAGCTTGGAAGAGAGCCATGAGCTTGATGAACCAAGCTTATTGAGGGGAGTGCACTTATTGAAGGTTTTGTGACCTAGTGTGAAGTGCACAAGATGGCAGTAAAATGAGGGTTTCTAGAGCCCATTGTTAGTACTAACTACTGCTTAAAATCCTCCTAAGAGGAAAGAAGCCAAGAATTACCATGCTTGAGGAGGGGTTTCTAGAGTGATTTGTTTTAAGACCAAGCATTAGTTTATTAGTGATTTGTTTTATTGGACTAACCTATGGTATATGTTGCTGCCACATTTCATGTGTTTGTTGTTTGTGTTTGGCTGCTGCATTTGGTTGCTATATCTTGTATATATGCATTGTGGTTTTTTTGTTTTAGTGTCTTTGGATGCAGGTTTTAATGAGGATCACATTACCTTAAGAAACCAAGTGTTACCCTTACTAAGTTTCTCAATGAAACTTACTCCCCTCAATTCTGTCATTTCAGGTCCAGCTGAAAGATCACCTTCAAACTAACCTTTTTGGTTTGAGTTTTGATCTGAAATTTCAGGTACATGAACTTCCATATGTCTAGTTATGATCTGGAAATTTTGGTGATTTTAGGAGCACATTTGGTATTTTTAATGGTGGTACTTATTGTGTTGTGCAGCAGCTGTCCAGCATCCTGTTTTTGGAGTCCATTGTGTCTCAGGACCTCCTGTAACCTAGGGTGCGTATTTAGCTGAGTTAAGACCATATTGTAGTGCATGTATGCATGTACATGTATTGTATGTAAAATGAGACAAGTATGAGAACATTTGAGTAATGTTTTGGCTATGTAAGTGATGTGGTGCAAAGCTGCCTAAGTGTGAATGATGGGCTGCTTACTTGTAAATTCTGTTTTGGCCACATAAAGTTGTTAA
Source organism: Aquilaria sinensis (assembly GCA_005392925.1). Classification (NCBI taxonomy): domain Eukaryota; kingdom Viridiplantae; phylum Streptophyta; class Magnoliopsida; order Malvales; family Thymelaeaceae; genus Aquilaria; species Aquilaria sinensis. The sequence goes on along the minus strand of SMDT01000017.1, from coordinate 173,857 downwards.
AAGAAAGGGAATGTAATTCTTATGTGTAATGGACATATATGGGATAGCCTTGGAGGGCTTTCCCCTTGTGAATGAAGTGTTTGCATGGTTTGGAAAAATTGTATGGGCAAAATGGTCCAAAAGTTGCCAGAATTTCGACTATGGACATAAAGTTTAATATCTCCCTGTGTAGAATGAATCTTGGTATGAAATTTTGACCACACCTAGAGGACATCTAGAGGGTTAACTGGGATTTTGAATTTCTGGATTTAGAGCCCTGTAGCCAAAGATATGACGTTGCAAAGTTGGCTGAGTTACTGTTCATTTGGTCAGAATTTTGTAACCAACTTAAAAAATCCATAACTTGGTCCATAGGTGGGCTATTGATGTAAAACAAAATTCCTTGGTTTTCTCTAAGTCTCTAATTGATAATGGAGCAAATAAAACATGGGGCTATGTGGCTAGAATGATACAGTTTATTAGTGGAAGTTACAGGTGCAGTAGCTGGCCACTAGAACTTAACAAGATTGCCTAATGTGTGGAAGCCAAAACTAAGACTTGTGCTAGTGTTTTCCTTCTTTGCTGCCATGGTGTGCATGAAATGTGAATATGTGCGTGATGGTTGGACCAATATGCATGTATTTACATAGTGCCCAAGAGGGCCACTTGGGTATGCACACTAAGGGTAGTGTTCTGATGGCCTACAGAACATTACCAATCCTGGGAATCTAAATGCACAGTTTTGGAACCATAACTGGACTACCCCGGAGTGGGTAACACTGGCGATGTCACTGCAACTTCTACGAAGGTTGCAATTTCGCCGAGCCTGAAACTGCTGCCGATGTCCCTGCCGGGGTGATAGCCCTTTCTGCTCCTCTGAGTCCCACTACGCCGGCAAATCTTGTGGGCTCTTTGGCAGATCTTTCTGCTGAAGATCTAGAAAGACGCCAAAGGGCCAAGGGCAAACATATTCTTTCCGACGTCGAGGAGGTCGGTGACTCTAATGACAACTATGCCGAGGTCGTGCCAGGTTTGTCTCTTTTTCCCTGCAATCAACTTACATTTTTTATAATCAAGGAATTTTTACCTGATAAGATGCATGTTTCTTTTTGCAGAGGATCCGACGCCCCTGGCATGGAAGATTAAGCACGCCCGAATGAGGGACCTTCGGGATTCTCATGTCCCAAAGGACAAAGTCCCAAGGGAGCCGTTCTGGTCTTTCACGGAGGACATGAATCTGTTCTCCGAGGACTGCCGGGAGATGGCTCCCCAAATGGCGAGGGGCGTGCTTACTCAGGCATCCTTCAAGGCAGTCTCCGAGGAGTGTGCCTCCGAGGATGCCCTTGCTGCAAAAGTTTCCCAGCATGCTGCTCAGGTAACTCTTCAGGCTCTTCACTTTTCCTTCCCCTTTTTTGGCCTAAGTGTTTTTGGCTTTCCTTGTGCAAATTTCACTAAGTACCTTCTCTTTTTTGCAGCTTCTGGGGTATAGTGGGTACCTCCGAGCTTGGGCAGCAAAGCAGTCTTCGGTCCGAGCTTGGGCTGAAGACAAATTGGAGAAGGCCAAAGTCTTTTGTGCCAACTCGGTGCTGACGAACACCAAGTTGAGCCAAATATGCAAGGAGAAGATTGCCAGTCTTCGGGAGGAATTCTTGAAGGGCCAAGAAGAGCTCTTGAAGGATTTTTCTGAGAAGATGTCCGACCTTGGTGGCAAACTGGTCAGCCTGACTTCGGCCAACGAGACCCTTCAAAAGGAAAAAGAAGGGGAGTCTGCCCTCTTGGCGAAGGCAATGGCTGAAAATGCTGAACTCCAGGCCAAGGTCGACTTGCTGAAGGAGGGTTCGAAGAAGAAGAAGAAAACTGAGGAGCTGGAGAAGGAGATTTCTGACCTTCAGCAGGAGGTTTCGGATCTTCAGCATGAGGCGGACGAGTTGGACATTGAAAGAGGCAAAGCCGTCCAGACGTCCAAGGTTGCTTTTCAGGACGGCTTCTGCCTAGCTCGTCATCAGTTTCTGAAGAAGTATCCGGACCTCGATCCTTCCTTTCTGGCTGCCCTGGATATTCCCGGGGGACCTCGGTGGATGTGGTCAAGAGTCGAGTTCCTTAACCTGCCGTTTCCTCCTCCTGCACCGAAGGCGGCGGCGAAAGACTCAGGAGCCGAAGCTTCCCACGACGCCGGGGTCCCTTAGATAATCTAGGACCTTCTTCTTTTTCTTTGTACTCTTCTTCTTGTAATCTTCTCCTTGTATCAAGACCTTCTTCAATGAATTTTCCTTCATTATTTTGGCTAAGTCTTTTTGAGCAATTTTTGTTTCCCACTTGTCCCGACCACTTTCGGTCAAGGGACTTCGGTACTTTCTTTGCTCGTTTTCGTCGGCCATTCTTCGGGAGGTCTTTCACAGTTGGCGAAGTTCCCTTAGGCAAAGTTTAGCCTGCCCTTTGCCGGCCGTGTTCGGTAGACTTGCCTTCTTTTGGGCATATATAACCCAACTAACTTCGGAAGGAACAGGAGACTTTCGGGAGTCCACGCCTCAGCTTTGTTCGGCAAACATTCTCAGACAGGGGAAAACTTTCTGTACTTAGACAAATTTCTGGCTTTCACCATTTCTTGTCTGAAAAATTCTAAGTGTAGAATTTCTTTAAGGCGCCCGAGTGCCTTGTATTTTTCAGTTTTCCTTCTTCGGTGTTGCCAAGCTTGTATGCTCCTATTCGGACCTTGTTTAGGACCCAATAAGGCCCTTTCCTGTTTGGCCGAAGTACCCCATAGGACGGTTTTCGGGGTTCTAATTCAGCCTTTCGGGGGCGAGGTCTATTTTTCCTTGTTCCTTTTGGCCTATCATGCAGATTTGCACTTATGGCCACCTTTTGCCGAAAAGGCCTCCTTTCGAGCTCGGCCGTTTCTCGGTATTTGACAACTAGGTCGAGCTTAGTTCTCAACCCGAGGTCACTTCCTCTTTCGTCAAACATCTGTATGCTAGCCGAACTTCTTCAAATGGATAATGGCTTTCTGTACTGGGGATAAGCGAGAAAAGTGTCTCCTCTTTGGTCCTCGGGGAGTTGTCTGATAACTCCTTGGTACAGTAGGAAGTTCTCCTGGCCATCTTCCCTTTGCATTTCTCGCAGTCCCTCTTTTATAGCTCTTTTGGCAACATTCTGTTTGTCTGTTGCTCGGGGGCTGAGCTAATGGGCTGAAGTGCCTTTTTATTCCGAGGTCGGTGACGAATTCTTGAAATCCCTTGTTCATAGACTGGAAATCACTACTGGCCAGTGTCACCGTCGGTATGCCAAATTAGCATATTATGTTCTTTCAGACGAACTTTTTGTGCACCTTCTGCCGGCATGGTTGCTAGGAGTTCTGCCTTTCCCCACTCAGTGAAGTAGTCCTCTGCTATCTCGCAGAACTTCACATATCTTCGGGTGTTGTCTGGAGTGGCTTGGTGCAATCTTTCCGAGGTTATCCACTCCGAAGGCAGTCTTCGGGTGCTGTCGTGTCTCTGGCCGTTTTCACACCTCTTGGACGAATTGTCCTGCACCCTTTTTACCGATATATATATAATTCTATAACGGAGTTGCGTACCTTTGCCTGCATAGTTTTTCCTTAGTCAGGAAATATCGTCCGGAACGTCTTTGCACTTTCTGCCTCTTCATGAGGATTTTCGGGACTCTTTGGTTGCGAGATTCCTTTTTGTAGGATCTTTCCGCTTTTTGTGCGAGGTTACTATACCTAGCGTTGCCATGCTCGGATGGGCCAACACTTTTGGTAATCAAATTTGATCATTTTGGTGGCCTCCCTGCCTTCGGGCCCCCGAGGGGGTATCCCAGCGCCCTGATGTTCTGCGCTTGGGGTTCCACTGACAAGGAGCTTCCACTCTGGATCTACCTTCGCTCTGTCTCCCTTGTTAGTTTCAGCCTTCCTTACTTCTGGGATTTCGGTGATCTAGTCTGCCAGTACCTGGGCGCTTGCTGCCCTTCTAGGCTTACGCGCGATGTAGTACTCTTTGAGTTCGATGCACCATTTCGATAGTCCTTTCCGAATGCTCTACTCTTTTTCGCCAGGTCGCGCAGAGGCGGATCCCTTGGGACGGCGATAGCGTGTCCAGGGAAGTAGAGTCGGCGCCTTCTGCCCGCACGTCAAGTCGTAGATGACCTTTCGGGGCAATGGGTTTTGACTTCATTGCTGAGGAGATGGCGATTTTTTCCTCGGGTGCAGAACTCTTTCGATGGAGCGGTCTGGGTCATCCCGACCCTGCTTTTCCCGTAGGCTATACTCCGGGGGGTATGGTTCCCACTGAGGACTCAAATCTCCATTTCCTAAGTGCCTGTGAATTGATACGGGACTCTTATCCCAACGAGGTACTGATGAGGGGGCGCTTGGCCCGAATTTAGCTACGGCCTTCTTCGGCTTGACTATTATGTCATTTCGACCATGCCAGGGTGATGCGAACCCCGATGGTATAAAGACCATGAAACGCACCCAAGATGCTTTTCAAGCTCCACAAGACATCAAAGAGACTGGATTTGAAGACCCCCACCCCTAATCAACCTATGACTAGAAACAAGAAGGATAAGAACACAAGCACACTTGTGCACCAAGGTAGTCCACAAAGAACCAAAGAGAAAACCTTTCCAAAAAGTAATATTATTTCGGCATTAATCTGTGTGTTTACATCCAGAATATGTGCCTTTATATAGGCCTAAACTAGGGTAAAAATCTGGGCAAAATTCGCAGCCCAAGTCACCTAGGAAACCTAGTTACAAAGGACTCAAGAAAACCTAGTCAAACTAGGATTCCTACACCCTTTTAACACATGTTTAAGGTGTGCAGCGAATTCCATTTATCCTAAGTGACCTAAATCACTTCCATGGCCTAAATAACATCCTAAATAATGTAAATAAATAGGAAAATAAAATAAAATACGTTACAAAACAAGATTGGCCATAAAAACCCCAAAATAGTCTTCTCAGGTGGTTCCTGCTTGTGTCTTCAACTTCAAGCTGAAATTAGAACTTGATGCAGCCATGATTTCTCAAAATTCAAAGCATGAAAGTTGTAGATCTCTTTCTTAGCTTTGAAATGACACCTGAACCACACAAAACGGACATCTAAAGCCAAAGATATACCCAAAATACTGCAACTGCTTCTGAACCAGCGATAACTCGCAAATCGTGACTTTGAAGCTAAATTGGACCTCCTTAACGTGCAAAATGGGTTTCATGTTCTGCATATGATTTGTAGCTCCAGATGTTAGCTTTCCAATGAATCAAGAATCACTCAATTCTGATCTGTTTAGCTCAAGATATGATTTTTCCACCAGAACATCGCCAATCTGTCAACATCCGAGCTTGAAGTGCACTAGTGAGCTCCTTAGCCTTCTTCCTTGTCAATGGTCCACTAGTTATCTTCAATGGATCCTTGCCATCCTTGGTTGTGCCTTCTTTGATCGTATCAGCTCCCCCCTCCTTAGAAGGATTCGTCCTCGAATCAAAACCTGCATTAGAAAAGGGAATTGAATCAATAACAATGAAATAATCAACACATAACCACTTACCTTTCTCATAAGCACCAATAGAATGGAATGCTTGTATATGGAGCTTTAATCTTGTGAAAAACTTGAACCAATATCCAAATGCAATGATACCTCCAGGGTCAAAAACAAAGTTAGAAACAATTAGCACAAAAAATCTTAAACTTTGCACAATTTTCATCTTAACTCTAGGCAACACTTCTTTTGTCTTTGCCATCTCAAAAACATTATTCCCAAAACTAGGAAAGGTGTTGGAAGAATTTACCTTAAGGATGCTGTATGCAATCAAAACAAATGTACCTAAACTCACACAAGTGTTATGGTTATGAGAAACACAAGTTATGCATGTCAAAACAATAGTTTGCATAGGCCATTCAAACAAACAAGAATTGAACACAATGTGGTCTAAACTAATAGCAAAACAATTATGCATGAATTTCACAAAAATCCTAAGCATTTTAAATGAAACAAGATTGGAGTAGATAGGATTAAGTGAAACCAATTCAGTAGCAAAATTATTTTTGCATCTAAATGCACAACAATGCATGAATATTGTGAATATGTATGAAATGTGACACAAAACAAAGGACTCAACATACCTCCTTAAAAGGCTGAATTTAAAACCAGAATTTTCACTCAAAATAAAAACTTTCAGGTTTGGACATAAAGCAAAATGATCAAGGCTCAAAAGTTTATGCAACGCATGTGTCATGAGAAAAAAATGCTTGCTGGAAATTAAAGATTGATGCACAAAAATGGGCTGAACATGAATGAAAATCAAAGGAATATTTAATGCATGTGTAAGAACCAATTTATGCATGCAAAATTCGAAAGAAGTAGATTTAACTTGAGACAAAACAAAACAATATGACATGGATGCAAAGCAAACAAAGTCAAAAACCAAAGACACCAAAACAGATTTTTCTTTAGAGAAACTCAAGCAATTCCAAAGAGGATTTGACAAAACCAAAGAATTAGAAGCTTTAAAACCATATTTTGTCAAATTTTCATGCTTACTTCCTTCTCTTAATCTAGTTTCATGAAAACCATTCTTCAAAATAACATTGCAAGCAAACACACATCGTTTGAGATTTTCATGCAAAACTACATCATATCTAGGTGTTAGGAAGAAATACATTACAGTGGTTGGACTTAGTCTCCAAGTATCTTCCTTTGGAACCACAAAATTTTCACCTTTGCACTCAATCACTTTGGGTGGAGTTGCAACAATTTCATCCCCTTGAACTATAGGATAAGAAACAATGTTAGGCAAGCTTTTGCATATGAAATCACTAGGCCTTACCTCAAATTGTTCCTTCTCAACCTCCTTTGTTGGTTTGATGCATGGGACATGACTTGGAATATTGGGAACACCAACTTCTTGGATGGGCAGCAACTCACTTGATTCTTGAAGTTCATATCCACTTAAGTCCTGAAAAGAAGACAACACAACACTAGAAAAAACTCCATTATGTTAGATGAAAGTATGGCTTCTTTGTAGGTCTTTCTCTCTTCACTCGGCTTGGGTTCATTTCACTCTTGTCTTCTCTCAACTTCGCACTCAATTTCTTCTCTCGGGAACTCTCCACTCTTCTTCCCCTCATGTTCACTCTTCTCACTTAAACTCTCGGTTGTTCTCTCGGCTTTCCCCTCATCACTCTTGCCCTCAACTTTCCCCTCTTTTTCTTTTCTCTTAACCTCACTTTGAAGTTTTCTTTGATCCTCCAAGACTTGTTGTGGTGAAAGTGGAACAAGCATGATTGACTTTTCTTGTTGAGGCCAAGATAAGTCTCCTTTTATGGCCTCCACTTTTGGCTTGGATGTTTCTCTCACATCCTTACTCCATGCTCCACTCCATGTGGAAATTCCTCTGTGACACATCTTGGATGCCTTTGCTCTCTTGATGATCCTCTCAGCCTCAGTGGCATGGGGAAGCAAGTCCTCCATATTGAAATAAGGCACCATTTCCAATTTTTTGGCTATATCATGGTTGAGACCATTGATGAATCTAGCAATGGTGGTCTCTTCATCCTTAATGATGTTGGCTCGGGTCAAGGTTATCTCCAAGTCTTTGTGGTAGTCCTCCACACTCCTTTGGCCTTGCACTAGCTTTTGAAGCTTGAGGCGTTGATCTTTAGTGTAGTAGCTAGGCACAAATCTCCTCCTCATTAATGCTTTAAGGGCTCTCCATGTGTGTATGGGCTCCTCCTCATTCCTTCTCCTAGAAATAACATCCTGATTCCACCATACAAGAGCATAGTTAGTGAACTTTATGGTAGCCAATTTAACCTTCTTTTCCTCGGAGTAATGATGGCAATCAAACACCATCTCAATCTTTTGCTCCCATTCCCAATATGCATCGGGATCACTCCTCCCTTGGAAAGATGGAATGGTAAGTTTGATGGAGTTGAGATTGTTGTCCTCCCTTGGCTCACACCTTCTTGGAAACCCATGGTCATGCCAAACTCTTTCTTCCTCCTTAGGTTCCTCTCTTCTTGGACCTCTCCTTGGTTGCAAGATGGGATTAGGCCTTCTTGGCAACCTCAAATCTATGTCCTCAATCCTCCCCACAAGTCTATTTAGAGTTTCTTGAAATTCTCTCATGGTAGGCTCCTCATTGTGTCTCACTTCCATTCTCCTATCCTCCTGGCCCTCCATACTCCTGAAAACAAAGATCCTCACAAGCACTCACCTCACGTGTTTCACTCGAAAGATGAACACTCAAACACTCAATTTGTTAGTGAGATATTGCTATTCAAAGAGTTCTCAAAAGTTCTAAGAAAAATGTCATCAAAGAACACAAGAAAACTTGAATTCTTAAAGAACTATTTTGACTCCAAAAGAGGTGGGCTAAACAAGCTTTAAAAGACTCTAAGAAGCCCTTGCAATGGATGATCACAAGAACCACAAAGAAAGCTTTTTGGCTGGAAAAACAATGGGATAGGTTTTGGGCACAAAAACTTTCAACACTTAGTGAAAAACTTCCTTTTTGCAAGCTCTTTCCTTTTCCTTTCTTTTTCTTTTTCTTCCCTTTTTTTTCATTTTTTTCTATTTTTTGCTTGCTGTTTTGATGCTAAACAAATGATCTCCTTGAAATTCCTTGCTGCCAAAGACAAAAAGTCAATTTTCTATTCGGCCAAAACAAGAAACTATTGAAACTTGCACAATTTTCAAACAACTTTTGATACCGAAACTTCCTGAATTTGGATCCTTCTTTTTTTTCTCGTGTTTTCTTGACTCTAGGATGCTGGAAACAATGAAAACAAGAGAGATTAATAGGGCTGGACACAAAACAGAAAGATAAGAAATAACTAGGAACAAACAATTTGAAACCAAGAAAACTAGACAACACGGATTGACTTCTTTTTGTTGTTTTGTGATTTTCGGACTTGAACAAGGATGGAATAAAAAGGATAGACCTGAAACAAGAAGAAAAAGGATTAAAACAGAGGATTAAGACACAAAATTACTTGAAAAAAATTGAAAGAAAACCGAAGATAAACAAGAACACAACATATGTCCTTCAATGGAACTTGTGGCTCTGATACCAACTGATACGAACCCCGATGGTATAAAGACTATGAAACGCGCCCAAGATGTTTTTCAAGCTCCATAAGACATCAAAGAGACTAGGTTTGAAACCTCCACCCCTAATCAACCTGTGACAAGAAACGAGAAGTATAAGAACACCAAGAACACAAGCGCACTTGTGCACCAAGGTAGTCCACAAAGAACCAAAGAGAAAACCTCTCCAAAGAGCAATATTATTTCGGCATTAATCTGTGTGTTTACATCCAGAATATGGGCTTTTATATAGGCCTAAACTAGGGTAAAAATCTGGGCAAAATTCACAGCCCAAGTCACCTAAGAATTCTAGTTACAAAGGACTCAAGAAAACCTAGTCAAACTAGGATTCCTACACCCTTTTAACACATGTTTAAGGTGTGCAGAGAATTCCATTTATCCTAAGTGACCTAAATAACTTTCATAGCCTAAATAAAATCCTAAATAATGTAAATAAATAGGAACATAAAATAAAATACGTTACAAAATATGATTGGCCATAAAAATCCCAAAATAGTCTTCTCAGGTGGTTCCTGCTTGTGTCTTCAACTTCAAGCTGAAATTTGAACTTGATGCAGCCATGATTTCTCAAAATTCAAAGCATGAAAGTTGTAGATATCTTTCTTATCTTTGAAATGACACCTGAACCACACAAAACGGACATCTAAAGCCAAAGATATGCCCAAAATACTGCAACTGCTTCTGAACCAGCGATAACTCACAAATCGTGACTTTGAAGCTAAATTGGACCTCCTTAACGTGCAAACTGGGTTTCATGTTCTTCATATGATTTGTAGCTCCAGATGTTAGCTTTCCAATGAATCAAGAATCACTAAATTCTGATCAGTTTAGCTGAAGATATGATTTTTCCACCAGAACATCGCCAATCTGTCAACATCCGAGCTTGAAGTGCACTAGTGAAGTGCACTAGTGAGCTCCTTAGCCTTCTTCCTTGTCAATGGTCCACTAGTTATCTTCAATGGATCCTTGCCATCCTTGGTTGTGCCTTCTTTGATCGTATCAACTATCCAAGATCCACCATTCTTTAGGTGGTCCAAATTTCCTAATTGATCTTCTCAATGTAGGCTGAGATGAAGGCAACACATGCTTCATCTCTTGAGGCTCAACATTTTGCTCTTAAGTATCCTCAACTCCCTCTTGAACAAAACCTTCCTCTTGGAGGTCTTGCTCATGTTGGTCCACAACAACAGGCATTTCTGGAGCCACTGCTCCATGTGGTTGAGTACTCCCTCTAGAGTACGTGCATGTGTCCCCAGTGTCCCCAACTTTGGGGAACTCATCCTCTACAAAGTTAGCATTCCTTGCATCAAAGATGTTCCCAGTTTTGTGACTTATATCCAAGAACACATAACCCCTAGATTGTTCAGCATAACCAAGAAAGGCACACCTCCTCCCTCTTGGACCCAAATTTCCCAAAGGGTGGTCCGTTATGTGAACATAAGCTAAACAACCCCAAGGGCTTAAATAGCTTAAGTTAGGAGTTTTCTTCTTCCATAACTCATATGGAGAAGAGTTCACACTCTTGGTGGGTACTCTATTAAGGACATGAACTGCACACAGCAGTGCATCACTCCAATAAGTGATGTCTAAATTGGCTTTTACCATCATGGAACGTACCATGTCCATAAGAGTTCTATTCTTCCTCTCAGACACTCCATTCTATTGGGGTGTCCAAGGAAGAATGAACTCCCTCTCAATACCCTTCAAGTCACAAAATGCCTTGAATGCATTTAATGTATACTCTCCACCCCTATCTGTCCTCAAGGACTTAACCTTCTTACCTACTTGGTTCTCAACCAAGTGCACATACTTCTCACAGCATCCCAAGGCCTCTGCCTTGTTTTTGAGTAAGTAGATGTGGGTGAATCGAGTATAGTCATCTATGAATGTGATGAAGTGCTTCAATCCCTTTCTGGATTCAACCCTCATTGGTCCACACAGGTCAGAGTGTACTAAACTTAGTGCCTCACTTCTCCTAGTTGCTTTGCCAAAAGGCTTTCTTGTGGCCTTGCCCTCTTGGCTGTTAGTGTTGTGCTCAAAAGCCAATCTTGAGATGATTGTATTTTTGCACATTGAGTCATGATATTTTATTAAGGCATTAATCCATCAATTATGTTTGTTGTTTTATTTCTGCGTAACTTAACAAACATAATCGTAACCCTAGAACAATGATATTCTTAAACATCCCTGGTCTAGTATTATTGTGGAGCGGGTTGCAATAATACATAATGACTAGCATATGTGGAGACTAATATGAGATATGTAGTCTACATATGGGTACAAGTTGGAGAACTTGTGTACTGGATCGAACCCACCATGAGAACACTACATGGATCGTTATATGAGTGTCATAAGTGATTCTCATAGTGATCATGGTATATGTAGTCCTTCGACCTAAGATCATCAAGGTTCCCTACATGTGAGTCACATACTTTGATACTTTCCTTTGTTGCTCGTAACTGAGTGAACTTGAAGGAGGTCATTGGGTATGTCACATATCATGCGGAGGGATTTGTATGATCAAGATGGGATTTGTCCCTCCTATATAACGGGAGTGATATCTTCGGGCCCCTTGATAGAGTGAGACTTAGAAAATGCATGGCCATGCTCGGATGAGTTGATATACGATATCAATGTCATCAGTTTAAGTTAGGTCTACTCGGTAATCAAGAAACCAAAGATTGGGCTATACGAGAGTGACACATTCCATGTCACGTGCTTAGTCTTGATATCTTGGACAAAGGGACAATGGCATATATCGGTGATGATCATAAAGGTATAGTCGAATCATCGACAATCTTGTCACTTGGGTAGCAATGATGTGTTGCTAAACACCGCTCATTGCTTATGATCATAAATGTGATTTATGATCATTGCCAACGTGATAAGAGCCTATTGGGTCGCACACATAGAGCAATTTGGATTATAGAGTGCATGGGCTAATTATTTGGGTTATGGTTTCACTTTAATTTCATATTAATAATGGGCCCAAGAGTTGAGCCATTATTAAGCCCGAAATTAAATCCTAATTGGATTAGGGTTTTGAAACCCATTAGGCCTGGAGGTTGAGTCTCACTATAAATACAACTTTTAAGTGAGAAATTCGCAGGTCTCCTTACCCTAGCCTCCCAAAAGGACAGTCGCACTCTTCTCTTGCAATTCCTTGGAGAACGCAAGCTAGCACTGCGAGCGCAAGAGAAACGCATCTGCCGGGATGTGGTGGATGCGTGGTGATCCTAAGAGGCTCGTGTGGATACCATAGAGAGCTTAATGGGTTTCAAAACCCTAATCCAATTAGGCTCGTGTGGAACACGTCAACTGTTCAGGTTTTGTGATTCGACTCTACAGTTGAGTGAGAGATCTCAACCGAAAATTAGGTATGAAAATTTTTGAACACCCGGTTTACCCCATTTCACTTGGATCCTGGAGGGTTTCGGTTAAATTCCGCTGCGCTGTTTAGCTCCCGAAACCCAACATATGGCACGTGTATGGTTGGTTGGTGTTCGTACTTCTAGGCGTAGAGGCCCCTAGCCACCTGTAGGCTACTCGGGCCGTGAGCCGTAGCCTTTCGTGACAAGACATTAGACTGCGATGGCGTGTCAGAGCGTATCTGAAGGTGGCGTGTCGGAGACGTGTGTGAGCGGAGTGTCAAAGACTCCTTAATAGCTCTTGCCGTACAACCGAGGTCCCTTTGGTTGATGTCTCACTTTCGAGGTGAGGAGCCTTTTTTCGGAGCCAGGCTGGAACTTCGGCGTCTCCGTCTTCGGGGGCTGCTCTCCCTCGGAGGGTGATAGGTCCTTCTCCCCCGAAGCTAGTTAGGTCGCCTTCCCGAAGGAGGCGCTGCGCTGGCTCCCGAAGTTGGAATTGGCGAGCTACCGAGGTCGTGTGCCTCAGGTGTCTGGCTCTCTCTTTTCCGTGGTCGGTGGGTAAACAGGGCGATAGCACTTCGGCTATCACACTTGCATCTCATTTTAGTGCTAGGGATGTATCTATCTAGTATTAGATCCATGTTAGGTTTGAAGGCTCTGTAGCTAGATGCTACCAGTGCAATCAAACTCTAACCATGGCGCTTTCTAATCTATAATTGCTTTCCTCTGTCTTCACAGTGTTTGACTTGCATGAGATTGGACGACATTTTATATGTATATTCCGTTATGCATCATTCCATGCCCAATCAATTATAGCAAGTCAACGTGATCTTGTTAAACAAGTTCAGGTAGCTAGGGAATACCAATCGCAATGTCTACTATTGGCACTATTTGTCACTCTGAATTCCTTTTTTTTTTCTTTGGCTATTCCCACATCTCCATTGTATTTCAGTTTTTGGGTAGAGAAAAATAAGATCCTACCAACTGACAGATGGTAGCTGCAAAAAAGAGAAAGAAACAAAGAAAGAAAGAAATAGTCGTGACTGGAATACTACCAACACCATGTCACTAGACACTTATTCAGTGGAGGCGCACGAATCACAGCACAACGAACAAGAGAGTTCTTAACCAACAGAAACGATGTCCACTTCCAATACTTCAGTTCACTTTTCTGCAATTTGTTCGAATCTCACCATTAGCCCCTGTTAAGGGGCTAAGGTTTCCCATTTTCAGCATGGCGGCTGCGAAGTCTGCGTAGAAAGTTGCAGCGTTAGTGCTGTAGGCAGCAACCTGGGCGTCGGTGGAGCCGTTGTTGTAGAGCTGTTGGTCGGAATGGAGCAGGCCCTTCTTGTTCACCAAATCCTTGAAGTATGCATTGTCGAAGGTTACAGGACTGATGTCATCTAGCGGCGAAACACTGTCATTGTTGCCTGTACTTGGACAGTTTGACTGCAAGGATGTCGCAAAAGCCGAATTTATGTTTGTTTCCTGATAGATTCGGTTCCGGAATGTCGTGCACCTAGCTTGCCCTATTGTATGAGCTCCTACATGGAAGAGAACCAAAAGAAACCGTCCCTTATCGCTCGTGACATGTATGTGGATACGTGCATGAAGTAGTGTCACTTATCTTTCTTGAATCATTTTACCTGTGAGAGCCACCATTTCTTTGGCGGTGAAGCCTTTGTCGGAAAAGATAGATGTAAGGGCACCAAGATCCAGCAATGGAGAAGGAAGATCATTGTTTGCGTTGGTTAGACTTGCTGTGGTGGAGTCTCTTCTGCCCAACTGAACAGTCCATGTTGGCCCGCCTAATGAAACTACAGAATCACGAGCTGCGACGGCCAAGATGTCAGCACAGGAGACGACGGAAGGGCAAACAGTATCCAGTTGAGACTTGACCGTATCGATGATCTCAAATCCCCTCAAGGAGCGGGCGTTTGGGGCTGCGGTCTTCTCCCCGGTGAAACCGGAAGTGTCATCTAGCAGCACAGATCCATCACAACCCTGTCATTGCCAACGAACAGATAAAATGAATGATTAAAACACGGAACATATTGATGTTAATATCCACATGTTAAGAACGTTGTGTGCATGCATTAACGAAGCAGTCGTGGAAATGGAGGCGGAGTAAAGAGGCGGCCATGCGGTGCTCTTTCGCAACGGCTTTGTGGACGGCGATTCTGATAGCGACGAGAGCTCCAGGGCAGGTTATGTCGTAGAAATCGGGCGACAGTTGGGCAAATGAAAATCCCAACACCATGAACCATGTGAATAGCACCAATCTACAGTCCAATGCCATGAGCACTTGGTGGTGGTGGTGCTGGTTAGTAGTAGTAATGCTGAAAGCTTCTGCATGTAAATTTCTATATATAGCTAGCTAGCCAAGCTGGACACGAGCTAGGCGGTAATGTCAAAGTACTGATACCTAGCCACAATACGAGGAATGGGTTAATGGAAGTCAAGTCAGACCAGGGACGAGGACAGTGAACGGTTCCATTATCCAGTTAACTTGCAGCTCTATGCAAACTTGCCTACCCTATTCCTTTTCAATTTGTGTTATTGTCAAAATTCTAAACAAGACACTAGAACACCGAAGTCGCAGGGTGGAAATTGTAATTAAAAATTAAGGCTTAATTATTGATTTTTATCTCATCCACAGGTGCCTAGTAAAGTGACGTGAGGGGCCACATTCCCCGATCACTGGCGGGCTTTCACTCCTATCTTCCTTCCACAACTTTACAAAATATGCATTTATATACTTGATTTTGAGTAAAAAAATATGAACGTCTAATATTAAATACTTTCTCTATTTTTGTAAAAAATGATCATTTTGTCTTTTTTTTTTTTAACTAAAGTTTAATTTAAATATATTTTCATTAATTTATATTATAAAAAATTTAAAATCATTCTCATATAAAAAATTTATATTTCTATTAGAAATTTTAAAAGAAGAAAATAATGTATTAATTTCTATGAATACTAAAGAAACGAGCTGCGCGAGAGTACCACTATCTATTACGCATTATTTTCTTAATGGCTAACTTAACTTGTTCAAGTTCAGTTATATATAGAATTGAATGAGCAATTAATATAAAGTTAAGACAAGTATTGGTTACTTTTTTTTAAGAGTATCCTTCAATTATATCTCGTTTTTTGCACAAAAAACTTTTTATGGTGCATGGTAGCGAACTTTCTTTTTCATGTTTTGAAGAATCAGTACTTTTAATTTAAAATTACAATGGTAATTTCAGTCCATGTCTTATAAATGTTGAGCTGAGTGGGAACACAGTCATCATCAAGAATCTGTGAAATAAATTCAACCTAGTGGAACTTACCAAATATTTCAAACAAATATAGTTTGAAGCGTAACGTCTTAGAATGTTCGAAGTTAGATACTTATTAAATGTCCTGCAGGGATAAGTCAAAAGATTGGTCAAGGCATGCAGTAGCAAATGGTTATTTACGTAAGTCTTGTGCGCACACAGTACAGCGTGTAACATGTGTTCTTTTATCAATTTGTATCCCTCCTTTTTTCAAGTATGTTCTTTTATAAATACTATGTGTTATTTTTTATATCATTGTTTATTGTTTTTAAGTTCTTATATATTCTCATCGACATTTGAACTGTTCTCATCTTTTTCATTGTTCATCATTAAATAATTTTTTCATTTTTTTGTTCCACACCAATTATCACTTACTATTTATCCAACATACATTCATCTGTAAAAAGAGCATATTCAATGTTTTATTTATTCATAGTACCAGTTCTCATGTTCTTTTGCTGATATTCCTTTTCAGTTCCTATATGTCTTTTATGCATTGCTACTTGTCCCTTTATAAAATTATTCTTTTTCAGTTCTTATATTATCTTTCGTTTCTTTTTTTTTTTAGTTTCTATATATTTTTTATGCATTACTGTTTGTTCTTTTATAAATCAATTTTTTTTTCAGTTTCTAAATGTTAATATTTTGTTTATGGTCTTTTATGTTCTGATATTTTATTTTATTTATGTTCACTTTAAGCTCCTATCTATTCTTTTTAGAATTAACTATTTGTTTTTTTAGTCAACTAACTGCTTGTTCTTTTATTAGTTGACAAATATGAAGAAATGCAAAAAAGTACATATCATACAAAAATAAAAATAATATAAAAATTAAATAAAACTAAGAAGGAGGTTGAAAATTTGAGAGAGATTGAAAAAAATTGGAAATAAAACAAAAAAAAAACATGTTAAATGCAAAAAAAATAAGTTGAAAAACTTGAAAAAGATTGGAAAGAGAAAAAGTGAAAAAATAAAAATAAAATAAAACTAGAAAAAGAAAATAAAAACAGAAAATGAAAATAAAAATTAGAAAAAAATGAAATTGAAAGTTGAATAGGAGAACGAAAAAAAATAAATGAAGAAAACATGTTAAAAGAATTGGAAAAAGAGGTAGCAGGAGAAGAAAAGAAAGATAAAAAATGAAAAAAAAAATGGTTAGATAGAGCTTGAGGGCTTAGGAAGGAATCAAACCACGGTGCCTAAGCGAATATGCAACATGCTAACTACTACACAAAACTTGGCACTTTATCAGAAATTGACAAAACTCGTATAAGTGTCATGTCTGCCCAGGTGGACGCAAGATTCATCCTATTTACGTATCATACTTGATTACATTGACATCGTCACATCGGTGAATCCATTTTTGTTTTAAATATTTTCTCAAAAATGTAAACAGGTAAGGAAACAAGAGATCATATTAACAGGAGATAGTCAAATATGCTCCCTAGCCTTATATTTATATCTATTTATATTTCAATAATACCCTTTATAGTATAAAACAAGTATGAACACATTTCCTAAAATTAGATATATGTATAAATCAAATCCAGATATATACAAACTCAATATACAAAGAAAATAACAAACCTATATAGATAACATAAGACATATGTACAAATGTGATCATAGATATGTTACTAATATATTCAATCGTATTTACAAGTTTGACCTCTTATAACGAAATAGGTCTGAACTCATCAAATCCCACTTCCCTCTTGAATTTGAGATACGTACATATTGGATGGAAAATATGTATGGGACTTGATATTCAAAAAATTTAGTGCACAACTAATAAATGTTTTTAATTCCACGATATAAAATAAATGTGAAAATTCAGGCGTACTTAATGATCACTCTAGAATCAAGTGATCATTTCCTTGATGAAGGATGCCTCTTTCAACATATTGCCAAAGACTTGATTTATTGTAAACTTTCGTGGTCAAATATTTAATTAACTTTAAGAACAAGTAACTAAATCTGCTGGTTTACACTCAATACTCGACTAGAATTCTCTTTTTGAAGAAAAAAAAGTGTGTGGGGCTAAATAGGAGAATAAGAGACTTCAGGGGTTGTGTTTCCAACCTCACGTGCATATTTCTATTGCCCTATATTTATAAAGGGTGAATTGATACTTCTGGAAGGTCATGACCCTTAATAAAAGAGCCACAACTCTTCATAGAAAGTTGTACTAGTTTGCCAAAGGGTGCCCTTAGCCACTTATAACTTTTTCCCTTGAAATATTGACAAAACCACTTTTAAAAGGGATGTATTGTGATGCCCATCAGCATCATCTTCACTGTGTGCAGTGGTGAATGCGGCAGGGACTTTAGGAGGCCCAGGCAAGTCCCGAAAGAAGGTGCTCTGTGTGGATCACCTGTGATGGCCGGCAGCATCTTTGTGTGGCAGGCATGGTGAGGCCGAGAAGGACTTCCGGTATAGGAGAGAGCCCAAAACGGTGATTCCTCAGGAGGGCCTGCCTGAAACACTCAGAAAAAAAGGGTTAGGATGTCCCCAGAGTCTTTTTCCGGGGAGGAGCCTCCGACACACAAATCAGTGCTTTTAGAAGTGGAGAGGGAGTAGTAAGCACAAGGGACTTTTGCCTGCCGTGTTTTCCTAGGGGCTGAAAGGAGAGCATTCCGGCTGGAGAGAGGAGAGAGATCCAGCCCTCCTCCTTTTTCTCTCTCTTTGCCTGAGACCATTCCTCTAATATATATAAGAGGGAGTGAGCCCTTTGGATTGTGACACGTGTACGGACGGATGTCATCCGTACTTCTGGGCATGGGGCCCCTAGCTGCCTGTAGGCTCCTCGGGCCACGAGCTATGACAAGCGTAGCGCTACATGACAGGACGTGGGCAGTGGCGGTGTGTCAGAGTGCATATGAGAGCTGTGTGCAGGGAGTGCGGGTGGAATGTCAGAGACTCCTTGATGGCTCCTACCATACCTCCGAGGTCCCCTTGGTTGATGTCTCCCTTCGGAGTGAGGAGCCTTTCCCCGGAGTTAGACTGGTACTTCGGGGTATTCCCTGGCTCCGAAGTTAGTCCTTCGGGGGACTTTCTCCAGCAGAAGTTAGCTGGTTCTTATCCCCCGAAGCGAGTTCGGTCGCCTTCCCGAGGGAGGCGACACGCTAGTTTCTCGAGGTTGGTATTCGACGGGCCGCCGAGATCGTGTACCTCAGGTGTCTGACTCCCTTTTTTTCCGGGGTCCTTAGGTGTTTAAGGTGATAGCACTTTGGTTATCACATGCCCCCCCCCCCCTCGGAAAGCCGGAGTGGAGACTTCGGCTAATGGTCCTTTCGCGGGTGCTTTTTAGGACTCGGAGTGTGATGTTCGCAGGAGAGGTGCTTTACCATATAGGGGATAAGCCTTGTTCGGACAGGTGTCACCTGTCCGCCCTTTGGTATTCTCGAGATACCCAACCTTTTTACTTTTCCTGCCATAGGCTAGTGGACCGTCACGTTTTGGAACTAGGCGTGTCAGTCTGGAGCAGTGCACCCGGGTTTTCAAAATGTCAGAAAATGCATCCTTGTTTCTTGTGATGGGCGACACATGGCAGGTGCTGGTTGGGATGGGTACGTCTTTCCGCGCGCGAGGGGCAATTATGGCGAAGTTTCGCCTTCGTGCAACAATTATGACGCCCTTTTGGCTACCCTTCCTCGATCTATATAAGCCTCCTCCTGTCATACTATTCATTTGTTTTTCTTTGCTCTCACTTTGCTCTCGTCTGCTCTTGTGCCTTTTCTTCCTTTTTGCGGCGGTATTAATGGCGGTGCTTCTTCCGGCCACCTTTCACGACGGCGTCCACAAATCTTGACTTCGGCAAGACTTTTGGTAGGTTCTGACTCTAGAGATCCTTCGGTTTCTGCTTTTCTTTTAGCTTCCCGAAGTCATTTTTCTTCTTTTCAAAGTCTCTTTTTTTTAGCCAACCATGTCTTCGCCTATTCCCGAGAGCTGGCAACCTCTTACGTCTCACCCTTGCTGCTTCACTTCTGAGAAATTAGAGAAGTGGACAGCCAAATTTTTCCTTCCCTCCTAAACCACCACAAGGTTACCCCACCTCGGCCACTTTAGCTTTATGAACCAGGACGATGAGGTTACCATTTTCCGAGCCCGACTGAACGCTAGACTTCGGTTTCCTTTGCGACTTTTGCCAATTTCATGGCATAGCCGTAAATCAGCTTCATCACAACTTTTATTGCTATTTCAACGTCTTTCTCTGCATGTGCGGGGTTTCGGGGTAGAACCCCATTTTATCCTGTTCATGTAGTATTACAAGCTCTGTCCGGTTTTGAAGGGTGGCTTTTATTTCATGCTACCTCAGGGATCTGGGAGCAAAAAATTCATGTTCACCTTCACTACCAAAGATAGCTGGTGAGGGTGGCAAAGGAAGTTCTTCTTCCTGAAGGTGGCGGAGGCCTGGTCGTATGTTCCGACTAAGTGGGCTCGGGGAAAGCTGGAGACGGATGTCGTGGATCCCAAAAAGTTGCTAACTCCCGAGTTGGCAGCGAGGTTTGAGGACTTCGACAGACGTATCCGGGCTGTCGCCGACTGGGATGCCGAGGTCCGTCCATGCTCTCTCTACCCCTTCCCCATCATGTGGAAGCTCATGACCGAAGAGGTCCTTCGGGAGTTGGGGGTAGTTAAGGAGCATAAGACGGATCTCGGCATGCCAGCTCCTGCTACCGAGGGGAAGGACTCTTGGCTAGTGAAGCTCCTTCGAAGCGAGCTTACTTACGAAGCCTTTTTTGAAAGTAAGTTTCTTTTCAAAGTTTTCAGGATAAGTGCCTGTCTAGACTCACACTAATGTTTTCCCTCTTTTTTTAGAGATGGGCTGTTAGGCTCACCTCCTAAGTGCTTGGCTTAGGCCAAGGAATATAAAGGAATGATTAAGGACTATGGGAACTTGTACAGTGATGTATGTGCAAAGCTGGAAACTTTTAGGTCATAACTACACACAGAAACGGGACTATGGAAAAACTGACAAAAATCAGAGAAAGGGGATCAAATTACACACTTAACTTGGTGGTGCAATTGAAACTACAAAATATGAGATGATGATTTCGGCCATGCAAGTTTATATGGTGACTAGTGCAATACTAGACCAGGTATGGTGGACAACAATGATAACTAGTCATATCATGTCTTCCACTAAGGCAATAATCATTATTTAATTAGTTAGACTAACTAGTGTTCACACTAGTTACTTGGCTGGTTTTATTTGGGAAAAATGGCACTTTGGAACTTGTGTTGACATGTGCATGGCATTATAGGCCATGAGGTGACTTAAGTGCCAAGTGAAACAAGTGTTTTAATGGTGCATGTGTGACCGTGAGTAAGTGAAGGCCCCATTGCACCATGCAAGTAAATTGAAGCCAAAAGCTAGCATAATTGCCAACTTATGTACATGTGTCTTATGGCCGGTTTTAGTCAAAGCCACTTAAGCCATTCTTGTTGCCATTTTCAGGCTTGTTCCTTCCTTTATTGGCCAAGAGCTTGTTCTTGAGTTCTTCCGAAATTGCTCTTGAATTCAAGCTTCATTGGAGACAATTGAAGGAGGCAAGCTAGGACATCCTTGTTTCGACACTAGACCACTTGAATTCAAGCTTGGTTCTTGAAGAACAAAGAAGGGCCGAGCCAGCCAAGCTAGGGTTTTGAGGTAACTTGTGTGTTTCCTTGATTCCATGGTAGTTCTTCCATGAACAAGGAGTTTTGATGCTTGGCCAATTTTGTGAATAACACTTTGGCTTGGAAGTTTGGTGCTTGGCCGGAAGCTTGACCTGAGGTAAACTCATGTTCTTTCCTTGATTACATGGTGTTAGTTCCATGAACAAGGAATGGTAATGCTTAATTGGTTCTATGATAGGCTAATTGAGCAAAGGAAGATTCGGCTTGGAATTATGTATTTGGCCGAGAGTTTGAGTTAAGGTAACTTGATGTTCTTCTTGGAATACATGGTAATTAATCCATGAACAAGGGTTTTTGATGCCTAATTAATTATGTGGTAGGCTAATTTGAAAGAAGAACACTTGGGCTTGAAAGTTGGTGTTTGGCCGAAAGCCATTTGAGGTAGGGTTCACTTAACACTTGACTTGCTTGGTGAATTACCATGATTCAAGTGTTTAGAGTAGCTAAGTGATGGAAAAAATTGCCAAATGACCTTAGTTGCTTGATGGGCTATTGAGAATATATTCAGTTTTAGTGTTGATTAGCTAATTAACTATTGGACATGTGCTAGAAATGCTAGTAAATGTGGCCTATTTGCTAGACATTTTGGAGCTCTAGTGGAATTGAAGTGTTTGGTGAAGTTTTGTGTGCAAATGCACATGGGCACATGTTATGGAGATTTTGGCCGAGAGCACTTTGTGGTGTGTGTGTGTGTTATTGTGTGCTTTGGTGAATTCTATGTGCTTGCTAACCCAATTTATGTTATTGTTGCTTATATGCCTCGGTTATTATAGCATGTATATGTATATGTTTGGTTTTCCTTGTCTTTGTGTTTGTTTTGCAGGTTAAGTTGAGCTATTGGGAGG
Source organism: Aquilaria sinensis (assembly GCA_005392925.1). Lineage (NCBI taxonomy): Eukaryota > Viridiplantae > Streptophyta > Magnoliopsida > Malvales > Thymelaeaceae > Aquilaria > Aquilaria sinensis. The sequence continues at coordinate 151,554 of SMDT01000017.1, read as the reverse complement.
TTAAGCTTGAGTTGTATACTCAGCTTAACTAAATAAACTCTTAATTGAGTTGTATTGAAAGTGAGCTCTACTGAGTTTTATACTCACTGCCCATCCTACTTGTTTTTCAGGAAAAGATATTCGGCCTGAATAGTGTTTGCTTGCATTGTGCTTGTGTTTTGTGCTAGCTTGCTTACTTGTCAAGGTATGTGCCAATGTGTGCTTGGCTTATGGGTTTTGCGCATTACAAGTCTTATTTTACAAGTTGGCCGAGACTTATATGCTAAGTTTGCAGGCTTGTAGTGTTGGGACATGTCTAGGAGTGCAGTATGGATACTTGGACTTTGGCTCTGATCATAGTGTTCACCTTCATGACTATGAATATGGCAATCGGGTTGGTGTTGCAGTGTGTGCTTTTGTATGGAATACTTAAGGTTCTCTTTGACCATTAGTGGTCTTGGTTTGTACTATAACTTGGCATGGTTTGCTTATGGGTTAATGGCATGTAGCCATGATGGAAACTAGGTAGATTACCATTTTGTGTGTATATATGTAGTCTTGGATACCTAGTTTGTGTTGGTTTTGTTGGACTTATGTGCCAAGTTATGTGTATGATCTTATGGGTGGTTTTGGACATGTATATATGTTGAATGATTTGGGCCAAGGTTTGGCACATCAATGTGAATGGTTATGGACTTATGCTTGGTTATGTGAGTTTGGAGCATGAAATGTTGTGAACCACTTTATGTACCTTTGTTGGCTGAGAAGATCATGTGCATAACAACATGTGTTTTCCAAACCAAAGTAAAAAATGTGGGCTTCTTGGTTGCCATTTAGATAGCACACTTGATTGCACACCATTTAAGCACTTAATTGTCACTAAGTGTTGCCTTGCTTGTCATGCAAGTAAACTATTAAAGCCTTGCTTGTTTTGCAAGTTAGTGGTATTGGGCCTCATATCTGCTGCAAGTAACCTATGGTTTTATTTTAAAGCCTCCTGGGCCACCTCCCAGGCTTCTCACCTTAAGAAAATAAGAAAATAAGAATTAATGTTGTCTTTGCTTGCTTGGCCGAATTGAAGAACTGGAAATTAAGTTCTAGGTTTGAGAGTTAAACTAGAAACTTATGGGCCAGGGCCTGTGTGAGGTGTGACATGCGTGACGAATCTCCTACCTACTATAAGTCTCTCTTCCTTGGTCAGGCTGAGAAGGGGGAACAAATGAAGAAAGGCGTCTCCAAGAGGCGCAAGACTACTGAGAGCAAACCGTCTTCGGCCAAGAAGGCGAAGCAGGACACCCTTCTTTCACCCCCGGAGGATGTGGTGGAGGTCGGCGTTGTCATTGCAACTTCCACCAAACCTGAAACTCCCGTCGAGCCTGAAACTCCCGCTGAGGTTCTTGCCGGGGTGGTTACTATTGCTGTTACTTCGTTGAGTCCCACCACGTCGGTGGATCTTTTGGGCTCTTTGGCAGGGAGTCCCTCTGCCGAGGAGTTGGAAAAATGCCGAAGGGATAAATGCAAAGATATTCCTGCCGACGTGGAGGAGGTCCGGGTCTCCGATGACGACGTTGCTGAGGTTGTGCCTGGTTTGTCTCTTACCCATTTTTAATACTCGTATCCTCATAACTTGTATAGTTAAGGAGCTTTGTCTGACTTACGCTTTCAACTTTTCAGAGGATCTGGCGCCATCAGTTTGGATGGTTGAGCATGCCCGAAGGCATGCTCTACGGGATTCCCACATCCCAAAGGACAAAGTCCCAAGGGAGCCGTTCTGGTCTTTCACGGAGGACATGAACTTGTTCTCCGAGGATTGCCGGGAAATGGCTCCCTAGATGGCCAGGGGCGTGCTCACTCAGGCTTCCTTCAAGGCAGTTGCCGAGGAGTGTGCCTCCGAGGATACCCTTGCTGCTAAGGTTTCCAAGCATGCTGCCTAGGTAGTTCTTCAGGCCTCATCATTTTTCCTCCCACTTTTTTGTCAAAGTATTTTGGCTTTCCTTGTGTAAATTTCACTAAGTACCTTTTTTTTTGTAGCTCCTGGGGTATAGTGGATACCTTCGAGCTTGGGCAGCGAAGTAGTCTTCGGTCCAAGCTTGGGCCGAAGATAAATTAGCGAAGGCCAAGGTCTTCTGCGCTAACTCGGTTGTGACAAACACCGAGTTAAGCCGAATAGCCAAGGAGAGGGTTGCCAAGCTTCGGGAGGAATTCTTGAAGGGCCAAGAGGAGCTCTTGAAGGATTTCTCCAAGAATATCTTCGACCTTGGTGAGAAGGTTGTGAGCCTATCCTCAGCCAACAAGGCCATTCAGAAGGAGAAAGAAGAAGAGGCGGCTCTCTTGACGAAGGCTCTTGCTGACACCGCCGAACTTCAAGCCAAGGTCGACTCGCTGAAAAAGGATTCAAAGAAAAAGAAGAAGATAAAGGAGCTGGAGAAGGAGGTTGCAGATCTTCGGAATGAGGTTTCGAATCTTCAGAATGAGGCAGACAACTTGGACGTAGAAAAGGACAAAGCCGTTCAGGCGACAAAGGTTGCCTTTCAGGACGGCTTCTGCCTAGCTCGTCACCAATTTCTGAAGAAATATCTGGACCTCGACCTTTCCTTCTTGGCTGGCCTGGATATTTTTTAGGGTCCTCGGTGGACCTGGTCGAAAGTCGAGCTCCTCAACCTGCCATTTGCCCCTCTTCCTGCACCGAAGGTGGCGGCCAAAGACACAGGAGCCGGAGCTTCCCATGACGCCGGGGTCCCTTAGAAATTCTAGGGCCTTTGCCTTCTTATTTTTCCTTTGTGTTTTTCTTCTTGTAACCTTCTCCTTGTACCAAGACCTTCTTCAATGAATTCTCCCTCATAATTTGGTTAAGTCTTTTGAGCAATTTTTTGTTTCTTACTTGCCCCCGACCACTTTCGGTCACGGGACTTCGGAGAGGTATACTTTGCACGTTTCATTGGCCAACCTTCAGGTAAACGTTCGTTGTTGGCGAAGTTCCCTCAGGCAAATTTTAGCCTGCCCTTGTCGGCCATATTCGGTAGACTTCACCTTTTTTGGGCATATAGCCCAACCGACTTTGGAAGGAAAACGTGATTTTCGGGAGCGTGTGCTTCAGCTTTGTTCGGCGAGTACTCTTCAGATAGGGGAAAACTTCTGTACTTAGACAAATTTCTAACCTGTACAATTTCTTGTTTGAAATTCTAATTATAGGGTTTCTTTAAGGCATCCGAGTGCCATGTATTCTTTCAGTTTTCCCCATTCGGTGTCGCCAAGTTTGTATACTCGCTTTCGGACCTCGTCTATAGCCAAATAAGGCCCTTTCCCGTTTGGCCGAAGTACCCCATGGGACGGTTTTTGGGGTTCAAACTTAGCCTCTCGGAGGATGAGGTCTCCTTTCATTATTCCTTTTGGCCTATCACGCAGATTTGTGCTTATGGCCACCTTTTGCTAAAAGGCCCTTCCTCTGAGCTCAGCCATTCCTCTGTGTTCGCCAACTGGGTTGAGCTTAGTTCTCAACCAGAGATTGTTTCCTCTTTCGTCGAGCACTTGTTTTCTAACTGATGGCCGTACTATTTCAATCAGGGATAATGGCCTCTGTACTCGAGATAAGTGAGAAAGGTGTCTCCCCAATGGCCCTTCTGGGAGTTGTCTGATAACTCCTCAGTACGTTAGGAAGTTCTCCTGGCCACTTTCCCTTTGTTTCCCCCAACCTCCTTTCCAGTCCCTCTTCTGCAGTTCTGCCGGCTACCTCTACTTATTCATTGCTCTAGGGTTGAGCTAATGGGGCGAAATGCGTTTGTATTCCGAAGTTGGTGAGGAATTCTTGGAATCCCTTGTTCACAGACTGGGAACCATTATCGGCCATTATCACCGTCGATATGCCAAATCTGCATATCATGTTTTTCCAGACGAACTTTTGTATATCTTTTGCCGGAATGGTTGCTAGGGGTCCTACCTCGCTCCACTTAGTGAAGTAGTACACTACTACTACGCAGAACTTCACTCCTTCGGCTGCTGTTGGGAGTGCCCCGGTGAGGTCTATGCCTCGTACTGCAAAGGGGCAAGGGTAATCTTCCGGGGTTATCCACTCCGAAGGCAGCCTTTGGGTGCTGGTGTGTCTCTGGCAATTTTCACACCTCCTGGATGAATTTTCCTGCACCCTTTTTACCGACACATCTCTGTAACGGACTTGCGTACCCTTTGCCGGTATAATTCCTCCTCAATTGGGGAATATCATTTGGAACGTCTTTGCACTTTCTGCCGCTATATGAGGATTTTCGGGACTCTTTGGTTGCGAGATACCTCTTTGTAGGATCTTTCCACCCTTTGTCAGAGGTTGCTGTACCTAGCGTTGCCATGCTCAGATGGCCCAACACTTTGGTAACCAAATTTGATGGCTTTGGTGGACTCCCTGCCCTCGGGCCCCCGAGGGGCTACTCAAGCGCCCTGCTGTTCTGCGCTTGGGATTTCTTTGACAGGGAGTTTCCACTCTGGATCTACCTTTGCTCGGTCTCCCTCGTTGGTTTCAGCATTTTCCATTTCTAGGGTTTCGGCAACGAAGTCTGCCAGTGCCTGGGCTTTTATTGCCCTTCTAGGCTCACACGTGATGTAGTACTCTCCGAGTTCGATGCATCATTTTGATAGTTTTCCCGAATGCTCTACTCTTTTTCATGACATCGCGCAGAGGCGGGTCACTTCGGACAGTGATAGCGTGTCCTTGGGAGTAGAGTCGCAGCCTTCTGCCTGCAAATACCAAGGCGTAGACGGCCTTTTGGGGCAATGGGTATTTGACTTTGTTGCCGAGGAGACGGCGAGTTTTCTTCGCGTGCAGAACTCATTCGTTGGGGAGGTCTGGGTCATCTTGACCCTGTTTTTCCCGTAGGTCGCGTTCTGAGGGGTATGCTTCCGATCGAGGACTCATCTCATTAATCTCCGCTTCCCCAAACTCCTGTGAGTTGACATGGGACTCTTCTCCCGATGAGGTACTGATGAGGAGGACCTTCGGCCCAAATTTGGCTGCGGCCATCTTCGGTCTAACTGCTACATCATTTCAACCATGACAGAGCATGGGAACTCATGTAGGAAGGCCATGGTAATAGTCAGAAGATGTTCATCCTCGGGTAGGGAAGTCCCTGCTGCAATTGTTTGGTTGCCGGTCGGACCTCTGGCGCGGACGGGGACCTCGGAAGTCCCTTGTCCTTAGAACGCCGAGTTTCAACAACGGCGACCTGGAAGTGTTTCGCACAGACGGCGCCAAATGATGCCCATCAGCATCATCTCCACTGTGTGCAGTGGTGAATGCGGCAGGGACTTCAGGAGGCCTAGGCGAGTCCCGAAAGAAGGTGCTCTGTGTGGATCACCTGTGATGGCCGGCAGCATCTTCGTGTGGTAGGCATGGTGAGGACGAGAAGGACTTCCAGTATGGGAGAGAGCCCAAAACGGGTATTCCTCAGGAGGACCTGCCTGAAACACTCAGAAAACAGGGGTTAGGAGGTCCCCGGAGTCTTTTTCCGGCGAGGAGCCTCCGACGCCCAAGTCAGTGCTTTTAGAAGTGGCGAGGGAGTAGTAAGCACAAAGGACTTTTGCCTGCCGTGTTTTCCTGGGGGCTAAAAGGAGAGGATTCCGGGCAGAGAAAAGAGAAAGATCTAGCCCTCCTCCTTTTTTTCTCTTTTTGCCTGAGACCATTCCTTTGATATATATAAGTGGGAGTGAGCCCTTCGGATTGTGACACATGTACGGACGGATGTCATCTGTACTTCTGGGCGTGGGGGCCCCTCGTCGCTTGCAGGCTCCTCGGTCCATGAGCTGTGTCAAGTGTAGCGCTACATGACAGGACGTGGGCAGTGGCGGCGTGTTAGAGTGCATATGAGGGCGGCATGCAGGGTGTGCGGGCGGAATGTCAGAGACTCCTTGATGGCTTTTCCTATAGATCCGAGGTCCCCTTGGTTGATGTCTCCCTTCGGAGTGAGGGGCCTTTCCCCGAAGTCAGACTAGTACTTCGGGGTATTCCCTGGCTCCGAAGTTAGTCCTTCGTGGGACTTTATCCTGCAGAAGTTAGCTGGTTCTTAGGTGTTCGGGGCGATAGCACTTTGGCTGTCATATTGGTTTAACCATTGAGTCACAGGCTTTCTAGGAGTTGTGTCTCCTTAAATCAAGGTCATAACCACCTTCTAAAGGTTGTGTTATTTTACCTAAGATATGCCCTTCATTAAAAGTCATGTCTTTTCACAAACTAAGATAGTTGTGGTGCATAACTTAGTTTGCAAGGGTCATATATGTTTTGACGGACATGTCCTTTCATTTAAGGGTCATTTCCCTTCAGAATATGAGTAGTTATGGCGTAGTTAAGCAATTATCCAACATGTCAAGGCATACATGTACATGCCACATCATTCTAACAACTCAACTACACCTAGCTAGTGTCAACGTTGTGAGTTAGTATGATAGTACCAACATATGGTATTACCGCACCAATATTGTAAGCAACAAGAAGTGTACTACTGTAATTCGTTGTGCTCCAAAAATTTGTGTTGTGATAGCATTAAATATGGTGTGACCACACCAACCATTAGTGAAACAAGCATGTCTTAGGGCATTTATGGAATTAGCAATCATTATTGCAAACTAAATTCCAATAGTTCCCATACTTAATATTCTGGAATGAACAAAAGGATAATGGATAAGGAAAACTTAAAACACTTTACCATAAAAAAAAATAGACATATGCAAGTTTAAACATACAAAGGAGAATTGCTTTCACCTTAAATCCTTGAACTAATCAAAGACCCTTAAATAGATCAAGATTCATTGATGATACATATATCATTAATCTTGCCAATATGACTCAAGACTTTACTAATCTAAAGTTTGGCTATAACACATCTATTTTATTAGTTTACTAATAAACACTCTATCATGTACCAAACATCAGATGCATTCATTTTTAAAGTTACTTTATGCTTGAATCCTGTAGTACACTAAGTAATACAATATTACACTAAAGTACTACTTATGAGCACTCATATTCAACTATAGATCATAGTATATCAATTATCTGACTTGCAACACATGCAATCAAATTGTGTTTTGCATCGATTTACAAACACGCTATAAAGTATTTCCTATTGCACTCACCTGTAGTAAGTTAAAACTTAGAGATTACCTAATGAGGAACACATTTGGCCAAATTATAATATGCTAACTTTAAACCACTAAATAGTCGTCAATAATAAGTAGAAGCATAGCAAAAGAAACTCACACATATGTAAAACAAGAGAAAACTTACTTATTTTCTTTCTACAATCAATGCAAGAAGTCAAAAAATACACAAGACATGTATAAGTGTCTTGGTATGTTAGTTTACACAATCACAATGTTTGACAAGCACTATTTAGGAGGTGTCTATCTCTATATCAAACATTGTGTTTTGTGTCACTCTATGTGAACTCTTACTACAATCATATGTTCTTAACAAATGATGCTTTCAAACTTTTCACATATGAAAAATCCAATTGGTTGTATGTGTGGGCATACAAATGCATTATGACTAACACCTTACCTTGATCTCCAACATATAGTTTAGATCAAGATGACCTTTATGCTAAAATTGTCACAAGTTGGATTATGTGACTCCCACTTGGATATAAGTCTCTATTTAGTCACATGTAACTAATTTAAGCAATGACCTACACTCAAGACTTTAGAGGTATCATCCTTGTTCAAACTCGAAGAACAAGGGAGGTTGTTTGTAGGAGAAAACCAAACTTCAACATATGTCTAAACAGATATTTCACTTTTTTTGTGATGTAAGCTACATATATGATGGATATGTATGCCATACAGGCAATACAACTATCTCATATAAGTATGTGCACATATGTGATTAATATGCATTACACATATATGATGGAACTTATTGTATCCTAATAGTAATAAGAAACACATAAATAAAGTTAACCTAACTATTTAGTTAAACTAACTCTTAACTTCATTTCCATTTATTAGATTTCAGTAGTTATATATGAGCTTTCCATTTTCATGAAACCTAAACACTAAGGATGCAAAAACCACCACTAATATAGTTCAATACCCAACTACCACTACAATAGTGCTTGGCTTACATGAGCCATTAATGATCCTTATATTTCATGAAAACATACCTATAAGGTTCTTTGTGATGCCTGCTGGCATCCTCGTTGTGTGACATAGTAGCCTGGAGTAGGGACTTCCAGTATGAAGTTGTCCGAATAAGGGTTAGAGACTCCCCGGAATGTGTTTCCACGGGAGGTGCCTCAAATGCCCAAGTTAGTAAAAGAGTAGAGTGGACAGTAGAGAGTAGGGAGACTCTTTTCTTGTGTTATCTTACCAAGTCTTCCTAAGTATTTATAGAAGGGCATAAGGAGGAGGCTGTTTGACATAGCCTGCTAAGATTACAACACATGTTCGGCCGGATTTGGTCCGTACCTCTACAGACAAGTACCTTCAGCTGGGTCTAGGCCGTGTTACCTAGGGGCGCCGGCAAGGTTACTGCGATAGAGGTGTCTGTGGCAGAGGTGTTTGTGTCAAGGCCCCTTAACCATTTTTGTTGTATATTTTCAAGACCCCTTCTGTGTACCAGGATCCTTCGGAATAGGAGGTCCCCTTTGGGCCGACATTGCTACTGAGGGTTATTAAAAGATGCCCCTCGGTGGAGTGGAGCACCTTTTCGGTGGACGCTCTCAATTTCCAAGGATGGGGATATGCTTTCCCAAACTCAGTGGGTTCACCATTCGAAGGTGGTAGTACGCTCCTTTCCCGAGGTAGGCCCTGTTATTTACCGAGGATGGTGGCTAGCCACCGAGGTCTTGCCTGGCTCATCGAGGGTGGATTTTGGCGAGGTGATCCTCAGATTGCGAGGAAGTCGGCATTTTGGTTATAGGGCGTTGTTCTTTTCCGAGGATGGTAAGGGTCCCCTATTTCTCAAGGTCACTCAAGTTCTCCGAGGGTGGTGCTTCTTGGGTCAATTCGGAAACTCTCCAAGGGCAATAGCCTTTTGGCTATCACATGTCCCCCTCTGAAAGCTAAAGTTGTATCTTTGGCAAGTTGAGTTTTTGTGAGCATATCATGGAGCCCTTTGTAGGAGGTGACAGCTGCCTCAGTCAGCATGGCTGAGCTTTCAACCGGGGGCACCTTCCTCTGAAGAGGGAGATTCAGCTGCCTGGGATGTCTCTTTTTGCCGAGGTTATTACTTTAGTTCAAAGTGCACCTACCACTCCTAAGTTGCCCGTTAGTGAATCGTCACTTCTCTGGATCAGAGAGACGCACCACTTCAGATAGGCTAGCATAGGTCTACTAGCTGTCAGAAATGTGCCCTCATTTCCCGTGATGATTGACACGTGTCAGCTAGTGAGTGCCGAATGGTTGCGTTGGTTACAATAATTGCGTCTCTTCACCTTCGAGGTGTAATTATGGCGGTGCTTCACCTGCCTCCTTCGTTCTATATAAACCCTTCCTCCTCAGTTTTTTCCACACTTCTCTTCCTTTGCCCTCTTTTGCTCTCGAGTTCTCTCGTTCTTTTCCGGTGGCGGTGCTAGCGGAAGAGCGATTTCCGACAAGAGCTACGGTGTTTTGCGAAGTCCTTTCTTTTTTCTGAACTAGGTGGGTCTTCTTTCCGAAGTTGTTCTTCAGTATATTTTTTGTCTCCCCATTCTTTTTTCACCTTCTCGAGGTTAGATTTCTTTTTGTTCAACATGTCTACTCCAGTTTCGCTCATGTCTGTTAAAACTATTCCCGATAGTTGGCTTCCCCTTAACTTTCATCCAAGTTGTACTACTTCAGAGAAGCTAAAGAAATGGACAACTAAATTCTTTCTTCCTTCTTACGCTGTTACTAGGCTACTTCATCCTGGTCTGTTTAGTTACATGAATAACTTGGACAAGGTTACCATCTTTCAGCCCCAACTGAAGGCCGGATTTCAGTTTCCTCCACAGAAGATGATTTGCGAGTTCTGCCAAGTCTATGGCATAGCCGTTAATCAACTCCCTCCAAACTCTTATTCTTGCTTCAATGCCTTCCTCTGCATGTTTGGGGTCTTCAAGATAGAGCCTTACTTTATCTTCTTCATGCAATACTACAAACTCCACCCCATCCCGAAGGGTGGGTTACACTTTTTGCTTCCTCTGGGATCTGGGAGCAAGAAGTATACATTCACCTTCAGCATGAAGGACAGCTGGTGAGGCTGGCAGAAGAAATTTTTTTTCCTGAAGGTCTATGAGCAGTGGCAGCATGTGCTGATGAAGTGGGCTCGGGGGACTTTGGACATAGACGTAGTTGACCCCAGGAAGCTGTTGACTTCGGACCTTGAAGCCAAATTCCACGAATTTGATAGCCGTATTTGGGCTGTTGCGGACTGGGATCCCGAGGTCCCTCCGTGTTCCCCTTATCCTTTTCCCATTAAATGGAACCTAATGACCGAAGAGGTCCTTTCGAAATTGCAGGTAATAAAGGAACATGTCACCAATGAGAACATGCCGAAGCCCCTTTTTGATGGCAAGAAGGCGTGGTTGGTGATGCTCCTTTCGGGGGGAACTCACCTATGCGGCTCTTGTAGAGAGTAAGTCTTTTTCTAGATTTTTTCACATATTTCCTTTTGTACTTACACTGATGTTCTTTCTTTTGCAGAGATGGGTGACAAGTCTGCTGATTTTTACAAGTCCCTCTTCCTCGGTCAAGCCGAGAAAGGGGAGCAACAAAAGAAGAAGCCCGCTCTAAAGAGGAAGAAAGGGTCCAGTTGACCATCTTTGGCCCCGAGGTCCAAAAAGACCAAGGAGGACTCTCTTCCTCCTCCCCTTAAAGATGACATAGGAGTGCAAGACCAACCTTCTGTTCGCGCCGACCATTTGCTCCACTCCCTTAAGCTCTGATGTTGCAGTGGAGACCCTTGGGACCTCGGTTGGGGGGCTTTCAGCCAAAGAGCTCAAGAAGAGCTGGAAGAAAAACAGGAAGCATATCCCTTCCGAGGTCCAAGAAGTCAGCAACTCCGATGGAGACATCACCGAGGTTCTACCAGGGTCGCCCCTTAGCCATTATTATATTAGTTTGGGAATTTTTGGCATTTTAGATCTTATAGATGAATGGCTAAGGGATAATGTGTTAATGGAGCTTCGTCGTGATTTTGCAGATAAGCAAGCACTCTCTTAATGGTTGGTGGAGCATGCTCAGAAGAACGCCCTTCGGGACTCCAAAATCCTGAAGGACAAGGTGCCGAGGGAGCCTTTCTGGACATTCATGGAGGACATGAACTTGTTCTCTGAGATGATGCCCATCGGCATCTTCACTGTATGACATGGTGAGACTGGGAGGGACTTCCGATGAAGGAGGAACGCCTAAACGAAAGACTTCCAACGAGAGATTGCCTAAAACACTCAAAGAAGAAAGGTTAGGAGGTCCTCAGAGTATTTTTCCGGGGAGGAGCCTCCGATGCCCAAGTCAGTATTTTGAGAGACGGTAAGTAGTAAGAATGTGAAATGTATCTCCTCTCTAGACAGGCCCCCTTACTGAGGCCACTTCCTTAATATATATAGGAGGGTGTAATGGAGATGTCTGCTTGATGTGACCCGCTCAGATTACGACACGCGTGTGGTCGGATGTAATCTGTACCTTTGGGCGTGGGGCCTCTAGCCGGCTATAGGCTGTTCTAGCCAAAGGTGAGGGCCGAGGTAGGTCTGCGTGACAAGACGTGTGCAGCGGTGGCATGTTAGAGCGTGTATGCGGGCGGCGTGTTGTGTACGAGGGTGGCATGTTAAAGGCTTCTTAATTGTTTCTATCGTACTCCTGAGATCTCTTCGGTAGAAGAGAGCTCTTCGGAATAGGAGGGTTTTTTTCCGAGATCGTTTCAGTAATTTGGGAGTCCCCTCGTCACAGATGTTCCCCTTCGGGGGCATTCTCTCCTGCCGAAGGTAGTGAGTCTTTATCTTTCGAAGCCGGTTCAATCACCTTAACGAGGATGACGATGCACCGTATTCCCGAGGTCGGTACAGTGATTTCCAGGGGTGATGATGGATTGCCGAGGTTGGATGTTCAAGGTGTCAGACCCCTTTTTTCTGAAGTTAGTGTTCGCATTCCTTGCGGGTGATGCTCGACTTTCCGAGGGTGGTGCTTTGCCTGAGCTTATGGGTTTAAAGGGCGATAGCACTTCTGCTATCACATGCCCCCCCTCAGAAAGTCGGAGTGGAGACTTTGGCTTGTAGAATCTCTGGGGGCACCCTACAGGACTCAGAATGGGACATCGTACAAGGAGACACTTTGCCACCCAAAGGTGTGCCTCCCTAGCCGAGGCGTCATTACTTGCCCCCTGGTTAGTCCCTTAGTGTTCTTAAGGTGCGCACTCTCTTTATTTTTACTTTTTCTATTGTAGGTCAGTGGACCATCATGCCTCGTGACCAGGAGCGTCAGTTTGGATAGGCGTGCCTGGGTTTTCATGATGCCAGAAAGTGTGTCCTCGTTTCACGCATTGGATGACACGTGGCACGTGATGATTGGGGGTGGTCGCGTCGGTTGCACCAGCCGCATCTTTTCACCTTCGAAGGGTAATTATGGTGACGATTTGCCTTCGCAGAGTAGTTATGACGACGATTTGGTTACCCTTCTTCGGTCTATATAAGCCTTCCTTCCCCTCATGCCCCTTATTTGCTTTCCTTTGCCTCTGCCTTGTTCTCATCTTTTTTCCAGCTCTTCTTTCTCTTTTGTGGCGGTGCAAGCGGCAGAGTGATTTCAAGCAACCATTTACGACGGCTTCTTCTAATCCCGAGTTTGGCAAACGTTTTGGTGGGTTTCCCTTCCAGAGGTCGTTCGGTCTCTTTGGTTTCTATTTTTTCTAGTACCGAAGCTTTTTTCTTTTTTCTCGAAGTCCTCTGACTCTCTTTTCCGAAGTCATTTTCTCTTGCCGAACATGTCTTCCCCTGTCCCCCTCATGTCCATCCAAGCTATTCCCGAGAGTTGGCAACCTCTCATGTCTCACCCATGTTGTTCCACTTCGAAAAAATTAGCGAAGTGGAAAACTAAATTCTTTCTTCCTTCCTATGCCACTACCAAGCTACCCCATCCCTGCCACTTCAGCTTCATGAACAAAGGTGATGAGGTTACCATTTTCTAGGCCCAACTGAAGGCCGGACTTCGGTTTCCTCCACTGAAGATGATTTGTGACTTTTGCCAATTCCATGGTATAGCCGTGAATCAGCTTCCACCTAACTCTTACTGTTACTTCAACGCTTTTCTCTGCATGTGTGGGCTTTTCAAGATAGAACCCCACTTCATCATTTTCATGTAGTACTACAAGCTCTATCCAGCCCTAAAGGGTGGCTTTTATTTCATGCTGCCTTAGGGATCTGGGAGCAAAAAATATATGTTCAGCTTCGGTACTAGAGATAGTTGGTGAGGGTGGAAAAAGGAAGTTCTTCTTCCTGAAGGTGCCAGAGGCATGGCCACATATGCCGACAAGGTGGGCCTGAGGGAAGCTGGAGACGGACGTTGTTGATCCCAAGAAGTTGCTAACTCCTGAGTTGGCAGTGAGTTTCGAGGATTTTGACAGCCGTAGTTTGAGCTGTCGCCGACTAGGATGCCGAGGTCCCACCACGCTCCTTGTATCCCTTCCCCATTAAGTGGAACCTTATGACCGAGGAGGTTTTTCGGGAGCTAGGGGTACTCAAGGAGCATAAGACGGAACTCGGCATGCCAGCTCTTACCGCTGACGGGAAGAAGTCTTGGCTGGTAATGTTCCTTCGAGGGGAGCTCACTTACGAAGCCCTTTTTTAGAGTAAGTTACTTTCCAATTTTTCGGTATAAGTATCCCTTTGGACTTACACTGATATTTTCCTACTTTTTCAGAGATGGGCGATCAGTCAATCACTTTCTACAAATCCCTCTTCCTCGGTCAAGCCGAGAAGGGGGAACAAACGAAGAAGGGAGCCTCGAAGTGGCAAAAGACGTCCGGGGGCGGGCCGTCTTCGACTAAGAAGGTGAAGAAGGACCTCCTTCCCCCACCTCTGGAGGACGTTGTGGAGGCCGGGGATCAGCCCAAGGTCCAGGCCGTCTTGCCACTTGAGCTTGCCGTTAGCTCCACTCCCCGGAGTCCCACCACTTCGGCGGAGCTTTAGGTTCTTCGGCCGGAGGCCCTTCTGCTGAGGAACTCGAGGAGCGCAGAAAAAGCAGGGGCAAACACGTCCCTGTTGAAGATGATGAGGTTTAGGACTCCGATGATGATGTCGCCGAGGTGCCGCCAAGTTTGTCCCTTAGACATTTTTAGCACTCTTAATCTTAAAGATATATGGCTAAGGGACAATGTCCTAATGGAACTGCATCGTGACTTTGCAAAGGAATTCGCACCCTCGGCGTGCATGGTGGAGCATGCTCAGAAGCGGGCCCTTTGGGACTCTCATATCCCGAAGGATAAGGTCCCGAGGGAGCCTTTCTGGTTTCTCACGGAGGACATGAATTTGTTTTCTGAAGACGGCCAGCAAATGGCTCCTCAAATGGCGAGGGGCGTGCTCACCCAAGACACCTTCAAATCCGTGGCCGAAGAGTGCGCGAATGAGGAGATTCGCGCCGCGAAGATGTCCGAGCACGCTGCCCAGGTACTCTTCAAACCCTTAATTTTTTCTCCCAACTTTTCTAAGTGTTTGGCTTTCCTTGTGCAACTTTACTGAATGTCCCCCCCATTTTTTTTGTAGCTCTTGGCGTATAGCGGATACTTTAGAGCTTGGACAGCAAAGCAGTCTTCGGTCCAAACTTGGACCGAAGAGCGTCTGGAGAAGGCCAAGGTGTTTTGCGCCAACTCGGTCGTCAAGAATACCGAGTTGAGTAGAACTGCCAAGGAGAAGGTTGCCAAACTTCGGGAGGAACTTTTGAAGGGCCAGGAGGAGCTCTTGAAGGATTTCTCCCAGAAAATGTCTGACCTCGGCACAAAGGTCATCGAGCTTACTTCTGACAACGAGGCTTATCGAAAGGAGAAGGAAGAAGATTCTGCTATCCTGACGAAGGCCCTAACCGACAACGCCAATCTTCTGGCCGAGGTTGAGGCCCTGAAGAAGGAGACAAAGAAGAAGAAGAAGACGAAGAAGCTGGAGAATGAGGTTGCCGATTTGCAAAATAAGGTGGAAGACTTATCTGTTGAGAAAGACAAGGCTAATCAGCCGACTAAAGTTGCCTTTCAAGATGGCTTCTGTCTGGCTCGATACCAAGTTTTCGTGAAATATCCAGACCTCGACCTCTCCTTCTTGGCTGCCCTGAACATCCCCGAGGGGCCTCGCTGGACTTGGTCAAAGATTGGGCTCCTCAACTTACCATTTGCCTTTCCTCTGGCAACGAAGGTCGCGGCAAAGGATGTTGGGGATGGAGCATCTCATGACGCCGGGGTCATTTAGGTGTCTAGGGCTTTACTTTGTCTTCTTATTTTTCTTTGTAATCTTCTTCTTGTAATCTCTTCTTTGTAATAAGGCCTTCTCAATGACATTTTTCCTTCCTTTAAAATTTGACTAAGTCCCTAAGCAATAATTTTCGTTGACAAGGGTTGTCTTGACCACTTTCGGTCTAAGACTCTTAGGAAGATATTTTTCACTCTTTTTATCGACCGTCTTCGGGAAAATGCTAGCTTTGGCAAATACCTTTTGGCAACATTTGGCCTATTTTCATCAGCAATGTTTGGTCGACCCACCTTTTGGGGAAAATGACCCAACCAACTTCGGAGGAAATGTGTGATTTTTACAAGTACTTACTTTCACCTTG
The DNA here is from genome assembly GCA_005392925.1 of Aquilaria sinensis. NCBI lineage: Eukaryota > Viridiplantae > Streptophyta > Magnoliopsida > Malvales > Thymelaeaceae > Aquilaria > Aquilaria sinensis. Next base: position 135,834 of record SMDT01000017.1, on the reverse strand, counting down.
TTCGGCAAGATTTCTTCGGTGCAGTTATTTTTCCAAAAAATTTTCTGTACTTAAAAAAATTTCTAACTGTACAATTTCCTGACAAGATTCTAAGCGTAGAATTTCTTCATGGCATCCGAATGCCATGTATTTTTTAATTCTCCACCTTCAGTATTATCGAGCTTATAGACTCCTTTCCGAACCTCGTCAAGGACCAAATAAGGCCCTTCCCAGTTTACCTGAAGTACCTTGTGAGACGGTCTTCCGGGTTCAAACTCAGCCTTTCGGAGAACGAGGTCTCCCTTCCTGATTCCTTTTTGCCTAACGCGCAGGTTCGCAGCCATAGCCACTCTTTGCTGAAAGGCTTTTCTTCTAAGTTCGGCCACTTCTCTGTGTTCGTCAATTAGGTCGAGCTTAGTTCTTAATCCAAGGTCATTCCCTTCCTCGTCGAACACTTGTATCTTGACCGATGGCTAGACTACCTCGATAGGAATAATGGCCTCTGTGCCGAAGACGAGCGAGAAAGGTGTCTCACCCGTGGCCCTTTGGGGAGTTGTCCGATAGCTCCATAGCACACTAGCAAGTTCCCCTGGCCATTTTCCCTTTACTTCCCTCAATCTGTTTTTCAGATCATCTTTTATGGTTCTGTTAGATACCTCTACCTATCCATTGCTCTAAGGATGAGCTACCGGGGCGGAGTGCATTTTTATCCTGAGGTCGGTGATGAATTCTTGGAATCCCTTGTCAATAAACTGGGAACCATTGTCGGCCATAATCGCCCTTGGTATGCCAAATCTACATATAATGTTCTTCTAGATGAATTTTTGTATGTCTTTTGCTGAAATGGTTGCCAGGGGCTCTGCCTCGACCCATTTAGTGAAGTAATCCATTGCGACCACGCAGAACTTCACTCCTCCAGGTGTAGTCGGGAGTGGCCCTATGAGGTTAATGCCCCATACTACAAAGAGACAGGAGTAGTTAGCCGAGGTTATCAATTCCAAGGGTAACTCTGGACATTCACGTGTCTTTGGCAATTGTCACATTTCTGGCGGACTACCGAGGTCGTGTTCCTAAGGCGTCAGACTCCCTCCTTTCCGAGGTCGGTATTGGCATTCCTTGTGGGTGATACCGGATTTACCAAGCGTGATACCTAGCTGAAGTTCTCAGGTTAATGGGGTGATAACACTTCGGCTATCACAAGGGAACTTTCACATTCGACCAGTAGTGAACTACCTGATAGTCATCTTCGGAACGAATGAGGGAAACACAGAAATATTTATTGATCAAGCTGAGGTCCGGAAGGTCTTTGTAAGGGTGAGACAAAGCTCGATGAAAGTGCACATGCAGACCTCGGAAGAGAAGGGCATACCAGCTGAAGAGGCTACAGAATGAGAGAGAAGCGCCTCAGGGAAAATTGAAACTAAGAATGCAAAGCTTGTCCTGGGCCGAAGTACCCGTGTAGGGAAACAGCTGGCCGAAGGTGACGAGCATAAGCTTGTATCTTTTCTTTTAATGAACAAAGATCTATTTGCCTACTCGCCAAAGGACATGCCTAGGGTAGACCCTCATATAATTCAACAAAGTCTTAAGATATGCCTTAACGCGAAGCTTACTCACCAAAAAAAATAGAAGCCTTTCGGCACACAAGAACAACTTCGTTAAAATTGAAGTCCAACAATTGATGGAGGCAGACGTAATAAGGGAAGTCAAATATCCCGAATGGCTTAGTAACGTGGTTATCTCCACGAAAGAAGGGAGTGACAAACTCCAAATGTGCATCGACTTCTGAAACGTGAACGATGCTTGCCCTAACGATTCATATCCTCTGCTGCCAATAGACTAGTTGGTGGACTCAACCGCCGAGTATGGCCTCATTAGCTTCCTCGACACCTTCAGTGGGTATCATCAAATTAGGACTGACCCCAAAGATGAGGAAAAAACTGCCTCCATCACCAAATTTGGTACGTACTGCTATATTAGAATGCCCTTCGGGCTAAAGAACGCAGGGGCCACGTACTAGAGGTTGATCTATAGGGTCTTTGGCTCCCAATTTGGGAGAAACATGGAAGTCTACATTGATGGTATGATAGTTAAGAGAAAACTGTTGAGTAATCATATCATAGACTTAGAGGAAACATTCCACCAATTGAGGACATTCAGAATTCGTCTCAACCCGAAAAATGCGTATTTAGGGTGAATGCGGGTAAGTTCCTTGGATTCATGGTGTCAGAAATAGGTATTGATGCCAATCTAGAAAAGGTCAAGGCCCTGCTAGGATTCCAAACTCCCACAACAACCAAGGATGTGCAAAGACTCATGGGGAGAATCACGTCCCTCAGCAGATTCATCTCCAGATATGGGGATCGCTGTCAATTGTTCTTCAAAGTCCTTTTTAAAGCAACAAAAATGGAGGTGACCTCGGGACCGAGGTGCACCCTTGGAATGAAGACAGCCAAAAGGCCTGGGAAGAGCTTAAAGTCTACCTAACTCGTCTACCAACACTCCAACGACCATGGGAAGGAGAACCCCTCATATTTTACCTCGTTGTCACCGAAAAGGCGGTAAGCTTGGTCCTTGTAAAGGAAGAGGGGGCAAAGCAATGGCTAGTATATTATGTGAACAAGTCTCTGCATGGTGCCAAAGTCAGGTACCCCTTGCTACAAAAGGCTATTTATGCCCTGGTACTTGCAAGCAGAAGGTTATGACCCAATTTACAAGGGCACCCCATTATCGTCCGAAGTAACCTTCCTCTTCGGGATATAATGAAGAAGGTAGAGCACTCGGGAAGGCTATCAAAGTGTTGCATCGAGCTCGGTGAGTATGATATCACCTATAAGCCAAGGAAGGCAATAAAAGCACAGGCATTGGTAGACTTCATCGCTGAGGTACACATTGCCAACGACAATCCACCTTACCTCTATAAGGATGAACCTGAGTGGACTCTATTTGTTGACGGGTCCTCCGGTTCCGAACATCAAGGAGCTGGAGTAATTCTCTGTGGTCCTGAAAGTATGGAAGCCATGAAAGCCATCAAATTCGGGTTTAGTGTCACCAACAATATGGCAGAGTATGAAGCCCTCATAGCAGGTTTGGGCCTAGCCAGAAGAGTTGGTGTGAGAAACCTAAAGGCTCACAGTGACTCTCAGCTAGCGGTCTGACAGATGGCAGGGGACTTCAGCACGAAGGACCCAACCTTGGTAAAGTATCATGACCCCGCAACAAAGCTCATCCAAGAGTTCGACGTGGTGCACATCGAGAACATGCCCCAATGAAACAATACTGAAGCATATATTTTGGCCAAGTGAAAAAAGTCCACCGATATGCTAAGCCAACTGAGCGTAGCAATAATGAGCATAGAAACTTCAGAAAGAGGATGGAAAAATCTCATAAAAAAGTACCTCATGACTTCGAAGCTTCCCAAAGACCCTCACAAAGTGGCAAAAGTGTGAAGATGTTCCGGATAATATTTCCTAATCGAAGAGAAGCTATACCGACAAGGGTATGTGAGTCCACTCCAAAGGTTTGTCAACGAAGAAGATATAGAGATGGTCCTCAAAGACATCAATGAGGGGGCCTGTGGTTCCCACATAGGAACTAACGCTCTAGTAGGAGTACTACTCCACCAGGGATACTTCTAGCCCACCCTAAGGAAGGACGCGAGGTAATTTGTCCAGAAATGTGACAATTGCCAAAGACATGCCAACATCTAGAGGCTACCCTCGGAAATGATAACTTTGGCTAACTACCCTTACCCCTTCGCAGTATGGGGTATTGACCTCATTGGACTTCTCCCAACTACACCCGGAGGAGTGAAGTTCTGCGTAATCGCAGTGGATTACTTCACTAAATGGAATGGCGCAGAGCCTCTGGCAACCATATCGATGAAGGATGTACAGAAGTTCATCTGGAAGAACATCGTGTACATATTCGGCATACCGAAGGTGATAGTGGCCGATAATGGTTCCCAGTTTATTGACAAGGGGTTCCAAGAATTCACTACCGACCTCGGGATAAAAATGCACTTCGCCCCAGTAGCTCATCCTCAGAGCAATGGACAGGTAGAGGTGTCAAACAGAACCATAAAGGATGGTTTCAAAAAGAGATTAAAGGAAGCAAAAGGAAAATGGCTAGGAGAACTTCCTAGTGTGCTATGGAGCTATTCGGCACGGATTCCATTATTCCTATTGAAGTGGTTTAGCCATCCATATGGATACAAGTGTTCAACGAAGAGGGGAACGACCTTGGGTTGAGAACCAAGCTGGACCTTATTGACGAACCCAGAGAAGTGGCTGAGCTTAAAGGAAGAGCTTTTTAGCAATGGGTAGCTATCGTTGCGAACTTGCATGTCAAGTGAAAAGGAATCAGTAAGGGGGACCTCATCCTCCGAAAGGCTGAGTTTGAGCCCTGAAGACCATCTCATAGAGTACTTCGGGTGAATTGGGAAGGGCCCTATCTAGTTCTTCATGAACTTCGGCCAGGAGTCTACAAGCTCAGTGATGCCGAAGGTGGAGAACTTAGGAACATATGGCATTCAGATGCCCTGAAAAAATTCTACACCTAGAAAAATTTCTAAGGAAAAAAAAAATCCCACCAAAGGAGTCTAGCTGAACAAGGTGTAAGTACCTATGTACAAAAATGATACATCTTGTATGAAGGAAAAATAACCGAACATGGTGGATACAAATTGGCAAAGCTTTGTCGAAAGATATTGACCAAAACTGGCGCTATGTGTGCCGAAGCTGGTTTTCCAGATAACAGGCGTGAAAGAGACTTACTATCTTCCTGAGGGATTTGGACTAAAAATTGTTGAACTGACCCTCGGTACCAAGATAATATAAGAGAAATATGTCTTGGGACTTAGCCAAATCTTGGAGCAGGAACAAATTTTTCGTTAATGCATTTGTACAATGAGGAGAAATTTACAAAGAAAAAGAAGAAAAAAGAAAGCTTATTTAGGGTTCTGGATGCCTAGGGGACCTCGCCATCCTGAGCTACTTCACCACCAACTTCCTCTGTCACATCCTTTGATGCGGGAGGAAGGGCAAAGGAAAGATTGAGGTACTCTATCTTCAACCATGTCCAGCGATGCCCTTCGGGGATGTCCAGACCCGCCAAAAAGGAGACGTCGAGGTCTGGGTACTTGGGCAGAATTTGGTATCGAGTGAAACAAAAGCCATCTTGGAATGCAACCTTGGTTGCTTGATCAGCTTTGGCCTTCTCGATAGCCAAGTCATTCAGCCCGTCCTTTAGCTCAGCAACCTCCTTCTCCAGCTTCTTCGTCTTCTTCTTCTTCTTTTCATTCTTCAGTGTGTTGACCATGACTTGAGGTTCGGCACTGTCTATGAGGGCCTTTATGAGGAGTGCAGAGTCCTCCTCCTTCCCCTTCTGGTAGGCCTCGTTATCCAAAGTTAGCGTGATAACCTTCTCCCCGAGATTAGACAGTTTCTTGGAGAAATCTTGAAATAGCTCCTCTTGACTCTTCAAGAACTCCTCCCGAACTTTAGCCACCTCCTCCTTGGCTATCTTGTTCAACTCAGTGTACTTAACAACCGAGCCAGCAAAAAATACCTTGGCTCTCTCTAAGCGCTCTTCGGTCCGAGATCGGATCGATGACTGCTTTGCTGCCCATGCTCTGAAGTATCCACTGTACGCTAAGAGTTGTGAAAAAGAAAGGCTTCGAGTAAGGGTCAAAAGGCTATAAAAGCTTAGAAAGATCTTCTAAGTCCCAAAAATCTCAGAATTTACTTGGGCAGCGTGTTTGGACATCCTCGCGGCAAAGACCTCCTCGTTTGAGCACTCTTCAGTAAGGGACTTGAAGGTGGCGTTGGTAAGGATGCCCTTCGCCATCTGAGGAGCCATTTTCTGGCTATCCTCAGAGAACAGTTTCATGTCCTCCGTGAAGGTCCAGAAAGGCTCCTTCGGCACCTTGTCCTTAGGGTTGTGGGAGTCCCGAAGGTCCCACTTCTGGGCATGCTCCACCATCCACGCAGTGAGCGCCTGCTCCTCTGCAAAATCACGCCGAAGTTCCATCAGCATATTATCCCTTAGCCATATGTCTATAAGATCTAAAATGCTGAATAATCCCAAACATATAGAAAAATGGCTAAGGGACAAACCTGGATGAACTTCGGTGACATCTTCCTCCGAGTCGCTGACCTCCTGTACATCGGCAGGGACCTGCTTGCATTTTCTTCTTCGGTGCTCGTCGAGCTCTTCAGCGGAAGGGCCCCCCGCCGAAGACCCAAAGACATCGGCCTCAGGGGTGGACCTCCGAGGAGTCGAGCTGATGGCCGGCTTCGAGGGTGGGTGGACGCGAACCGAGGACTAGTCTTGCACCTCAACGTCGCCTTCTGGAGAGTCAGAAAGAGAGTCCTTATTTGACTTCTTTGCCGAAGATGGCCCTCCTACCGATGTCTTCCTCCTCTTTAGGGCAGCCTTCTTCTTTTGCTGCTCCCCCTTCTTTGCTTAACCAAGGAAGAGGGACTTGTAAATAGGAGTGGACTGATCACCCATCTCTGAAATAGGAAAGATATCAATGTAAGTCCAAAAGAGTACATATAACAAAATCTGGAAGATGACTTAATCTCAACGAGGGCTTTATATGTGAGCTCCCCCCGAAGGAGCATCACTAGCCATGCCTTCTTCCCATCAATAGCAGGCTTTGGCATGTTTAGGTCTATTTTTTTCTCTTTGATTACCCCAACTCCTGAAGGACCTCTTCAGTCATAAGATTCCACTTCATGGGAAAGGGGTACAAGGAGCTTGGAGGGACCTCTGGGTCCCAGTTTGCGATAAGTCGGACATGGCCGTTGAACTCCTCAAACCTTGCCACTAACCCAGGAGTTAGCAGCTTCCTGGGTTCGATGACATCCGTCTCCAGTGTCGCCCAGGCCCACCTGGTCGGAACATACGACCACACCTCGTCCATCTTTTGGAAGAAGAATTTCTTCTGCCACCCTCGCCAGCTGTCCTTTGTCCCGAAGGTCAACATATACTTTTTCCTCCCAGATCCCTGAGGTAGCAAAAAATAGAAGCCACCCTTCAGAACCGAAAAAAGCTTGTAGTACTGCATGAAGATGACAAAGTGGGGCTCCATCTTAAAAACCCCACACATGTAAAGGAAAAAGTTGAAGTAGGAGTAAGAGTTGGGAGGAAGTTTATTCACGGCTACGCCATGAAATTGGTAGAAGTCGCAAATCATCTTCGGTGAAGGAAACCAAAATCCCGCCTTCAGTTGGGCCCAAAAGACGGTAACCTCATCCGAGCTATTCATATAATTGAACAGGCTAGTTCTGGATAGCCTGATAACTGCATAAGAAGGGAGAAAGAATTTGGTTGCCCACTTCGCTAACTTCTACAAAGTGGTACAACTCGGATGAGAATTAAGAGGAAGCCAGCTCTCGGGGACAGTTTGGACAGACATGAACGGAACGAGGGAAGACATTCAAAATAGGGAAAAAATGCCAAAGAATGACTTCGGAAGAAGGAGATGATTTCGGAACAGTAGAAAAAATAGAAACACAAGAAACCAAAGGACTTCGGAAAGGAAAACCCACCAAAGCTCTTGCTGAAGTCGAGATTTCTGAATGCCGTCGTGAAAACTAGCCAGAAATCGCACCACTGCTCGCGCCGTCGGAGGAAAAAGAGAGAAAGCTTGAGAGCACATGAGAGCAAAATGGAAGTAAAAGAAAGCAAGGAGAACTCTGAGGAAAGGAAGGTTTATATAGGCCGAAGGGGGTAGGCAAATCGTTGCCATAATTGCCCCTCGAAGGTGAATCGTTGCCATAATTGCCCCTCGAAGGTGAAGAGGCGTGGTTGGTACCACCGATGCGACTCTCCACTAATTGCCACATGACAGATGTCACATGATGCAGGAAACGAGGGCACGCCTCCTGATTACATGGAGGCCTAGGCAAGTTTATCCGAAGTGACGCGTCTGTCTGATTAGAAGACATAATGATTCACTGACAAATGACACAGGACCAAGGAAAGGGGATATCCATCTCAGGTTGATGGAATAACTTCGAGAACATAAAAAATTTGGCCAAAAATTGGGAGAGCCACTTGAGTACCAGAGGAGCTACCTCGATTAGGAGAGGCATCTCAGATTGCCAAAACTCCTTCTAAAGAAAATAACCTCGGCTAAAAATTAAGTCATGAAAACTGAATTAACCACCACCTTCCATGAAGACTCCCATGATTTGCTCAAATAATTGAAGATATAACTTCAACTTTCTGAGGGGGGCATGCGATAGCCAAAGGGCTATTACCCTCCAAACTCCCAAGCCCTAACGAAGCACTACCTTCGGACAAGACGAGCATCACCCTCAAAGAATGGAAGCACCAACCTCGAGAACAAAGGGTCCGCAGTCCTTGACCCCCTGACCTCGGTAATCTACCATCACCCTCGGGGAATAACAGGATTGACCTCAGGAAAATGGTACACTACCACCATCAGTAAGATGACCTGACCAACTTTGGGAGGAGTAGACTCACCACCCTCGGCAGGGGAAAACATCCTCCGAAGGGGATCCTCTGTGCCAAGGGGCCTTCCGAGTGACTGGAGTAACCTTGGCTAGAAGCTCTCATATCCTGAAGAGGCTTCTTTCACCAAAAGGGTCTTCTGAACATGAAAAAAATGGTTAAGGAGCCTCTGACACAGAGACCTTGTACACGCCCCCGACACACAGGCCTCCCACGGCCCTGAATTCTGGCCAGCTAGAGATCCCCACCATTGAAGCTACAGACCGCATCTGGCCAAACACGAGTCATGATCTAAGCGGGCTATGTCAAATGGACTTCTCCCAATGTCCTTCTATAAATACTTGAGGAAACAACCTTGGTAAGGACACAGGCTAAATTCTCAAGAGAACTCTACTCTTTACTCTCTATTCACCACTCTTTACTTGCCAAATACTGACTTCAGCGTCAGAGGCTCCTCCCCCGGAAACACACTCCAGGGACCTCCTAACCCCTGTTATTTTGAGCATTTCAGGCAATCTCATGATGGAAGTCTCTTCTACCAGCATGTCCATACCGGAAGTCCCTTTCAAGCCTACTATGTCATACAACGAAGATGCCGACAGGCATCAGTTAGTAAGTCTAATACAGGCACAACAACAAGGAGTCTAAGTAGCACCAGTAAAACTAGTTCAGAATGTACAGTAGCAACCATAAGAGGAGACTAGGAACACATCTGAGCATGCTTTTTCTTGAAGATTAGAAGATTTAAATGATGAAGTGGAAGATGAGGATAGGAGAAATCTAAGAAGAAGAAGAGTAAGATCTGAGATTGGTCAAGTATCCAGGACCAATCCCTTAGTCTATGACCATTCCTACACTAGGAATGAGATTGAGGAAGGCCATGAGAGAAGAGGCAAGAAAAGGCATAGAGACCATAGAAAGCATTCCCATGCTGAGGGGTCTCACAGATGCAAGAGACTAGGAGCTGAGAATCTAGAAGGCCTAAATGAGGTCAGACTATTAGAGTGGTTCCAAGGACTTAGGCCTCCACAGTTTGATGGAAGAGCTAGGCTAGAGAGGGCTGAAGAGTGCTTGATTTTCATAGAAATGATGTTTGAAAGAATGCAACTTAGCTCCACCAAGAGAGTATCACTAGCTACTTAAAATTTGGTAGGTAGTGCAAAGATGTGGTGGAGGAAACCAGGGATAGGTATGTTAGCCAGAGGGGTAGAAGGCCTGGAGGAGACATAGAGATGGCTTGGCCATAGTTTACTTAGTTTTTCCAGGAACAGTATATCAGTGATCCAATCAAGGACGTAAAGCAAGCAGAATTTGATGCTCTAACGTAGGACAGCCTGAGTGTCCTAGAGTATGAGCACAAGTTAAATCAGTTGGCGAGGTATGGTCCCAAGTATTATGGACTAGAGGAGTTTAAAGCAAAAAGATTTTCCAGAGGCCTAAGTTCAGATATCATAATGGTTGTGAGGCTGATAGCCAAAGTGCTATTAACCTTAAAGAACTCCCAATTAGCTTGTTGAGCACTACCCTTGGTGAGTATGTGTGATCAACTTTGAATAAAGGGTGCCCTCACTATCCTTGGAGGAAACACTGCCTGAAAGCCGAAGGGTGATGGCCCCCGAGATCTCTTGATTAGATACCTAGAAACCACCCTCGGTGAGACCCTAGCCATGACCTCGGGGAACACTTATACACCACCGTCGGCAAGGTAACATGACCAACATCTAGAAAGGTGTCTTTCACCACCCTCGGATCTACAAACCTACCAACCTCAGGAAACTTGATCCACCATCCTCCACGGAGGAGAACATTTCCCGAAGATAGAAAGACCTTGCACACGCCCCTGGCCTTTGACCAGAACGGCCTACTGCCAGTTGGAGGTACCTATCTCTTAAGGTATGGATTGGACCCAACCGAACACATGTCACGATCTGAACGGGGCTGTGTCAAACGATCTCCTTCATCGACCCCCTATAAATACTTGCAAGGGGCTTTTGTAAATATAGAAAAGAGAACTCTTGCTATTTTCCATACTTTCTGCTCCTTATTACTACTCTCACAAATACTAACTTAGGCGTTAGAGACTCCTCCCCCGGAAACACATTCCAGCGAGCTCCTAACCCTTGTTCTTCTGAGTATTTCAGGCACCTTCATACTAAAAGTATTTCATCCAGGCCAACATGTCATACAACGAGGATGTTGCCGGGCATCATTTGTCACCGTCTGTGGGAACTCATTCGTAGGTCACCATCATTAAGACCCAAATTTCTAAGGACAAGGGACTCCTGAAGTCCCCGTTCGTGCCGGAAGCTCAAACAGTGGCTGAACAACCTACACTAGAAACTTCATTGCCAGAGGACGAACATCCTCTGACGGTCATGATAAGCTTTCTGTGAGATTTTTAGTGCTCTGTTGTGGCTGAAATGACTCAACAGCTCAACCGAATGTGGTGAAAACCACATCCTGAGGGATGGGCACTTTCTCCTATTGCCCAGCAAGAGAGAAACCCAAGGTTACCCCGCCGGAGCTTCAGGAGTAGGGGTTCTCATGATGAATCATCAACAGAGAATGAAACCTCCAAAGGATGCCGCGCTGGAGAAACGGTGTCAAAAGAGCCCGCCGGTGAAGTCTATCCCTGCACTGAAAGCCTCAATCACCCTACCAACACAGTTAGTCTAAAAAAAAAGATGTTGCTCTCCATTGCTAGCGACTACCAGGCAACGAGGAGAACAAAATACTACCACCCTCATGGAGAAGACCCTAGAGAGGTTGGAGAAGGTGGAAAAATAGATTTCTTGGAAACCTGTCTGGTCGAGGTTGTTGGAGACCTTCACCGAAAAGGAGTCACCCTTTATTCATGCAGTAGTAGAGGCACCTATGCCAAGTGACTTTTGAGTGCCAAATTTGGAAATGTATGATGGGCGCAATGACCCCCAAGCTCACCTAACGAAATATAGGCACAGCATGGTGTTGCATGGCACTGATGACGCCACCTTCTGTAACTGCATCGAAGTCACCCTTTTAGGGTCGGCAACTGCGTGGTATAACTCCCTGGCTCCTAGAACCATAATGGGTTTCCAGGAGTTATCCACCGCATTCACTAGTAGTTCATCAGAAGTAGACCGATGGCGAAGATGCCTGTTCAAATGTTTGACATAGCTCAAAAGAATGGGGAGGCCATTTGAGTCTATGTCGTGAGGTTCAATCGAGAGGCCTTGAGTGTCCCCGATTTCTACCCTGAAATCCACATCCTCGCCATGATCAGGGGACTTCAGAGAGATTCACAACTTTTCTACGAGTTCTACAAGGATCCCCCTGACACCCTAAGAGAATTCTATCGAAGGGCAAAATAGCACAAGGCAGCCGAAGAACTGAGGATGGAAGGGCTGAAGTTTGGTCACAATCACTCCGAGGGTCAGAGTCAGAAACCTCAGTACCCAACTGAGGGCGGGGGCAGACCTCGGAAACAAAGGGGAAAGAAACCCATGTCATTCAGTCCCTTGAACACCATAAGGATGAACATATTGATGGCATTAGAGAAACAAGGAACTTCAATTCAGAGACCGAAGGCCATGAACTTAGAAAATAAAAAGAACATGAAAAAGCTCTACTAGTTCCACCGAGATCATGGGCACGACATTGAGGACTACTTCTAGCTAAGAAAGTACATTGAATCGTTAATCAAGCAGGGGCAACTTCGGTGCTACTTGTGGCTGCCATCCCCCAAAGGAAGAAGGGAAGAAGAAAGGAAAGGTGAAGATGAGGACTACGATTTTGATCGACATTAGAACCGAAGTCCTAGAAAGCATCCACTACCTCCAGTGGGAGTGATCCAAACAATCACTATTGGAATTCCCTCAGCTGAGAGGAAACGGAAAGTCCAGGAACTCTCGATGATGGAGTTCGAAAACCCATTGAACAAGCTTGTTCGGAAAGATGGATCTACCATGAAGTTCCCTCATGATGACCCCTTCCTAATCATGGCAATGATAGGGAGCTGGGACGTCAAGAGAGTGCTCATCGATGATGGGTCAATGTTGATGTTTTATTCTCCCATTTTTTGCCAAACTTAGGAATCTCAAAAGACGATCTTAAACTTGTTACCTCCCCTACCTTCAAAGTAAGTCCGTCCAAACTCCCTATAATCGAGTGGATCGATCTACTTGTGATGCTAAGACAAACTTCATTTCAAAGAAAGAAACAGCTCTTTGGCTCCATAATGACAAGGTTCATCATCATAGATGTCCTTTCTTCATACAACACCATCTTCAGAAGGTAGACAAAAGAAAACATCCACATTCACATTCACCCATATGTGAAGTACCTAACAGTCACCTTCGGCATGAAGGAAGGGGATGCAGAGATATTCATAGATCATGCTAAAGTAAGGAAAGTCTTCATGAAGGCAAGACAAAGCCTAATGAAGGTTCATGCACAATCATCAAGAGAAAAGAGCATACTCGGTGAAGAGGCAATAGGAGGAGAGAAAAGTGACTAAAAAAATAGAAGCAGAGGATGTAGAGCTTGTCCCAGGCCGAAGTACCTGAGTGGGGAAAAAACTGGCCGAAGGTGATAACGAAAACCTTGTATCCCTTACGTTAATGAACAAAGATCTATTTGCCTACTCTCCGAGTGATATGCCTGGGGTTGACCCTGGTATACTCCAAAATAGCCTTAAAGTGCGTCCCAAGGTGAAGCCTATTTGGCAGAAAAAACAGAGCCTCTCGGCACATAAGAACAACTTTATTAAAACCGAAGTCCAACGATTAACGGAGGTGGGCATAATAAGGGAGGTCAAGTACCTTGAATGGCTCAGCTCTAGATGTGTATAGACTTCCGAAACATAAATGATGCCTGCTCGAAGGACTCCTACTTTTACCACCAATAGACCAATTGGTAGACTTTACTGCCGAATAAGGTTTGCTTAGGTTCCTCAATGCCTTCAGTCGATATCACCAAATTCGAATGAATCCCGAAGGTAAGGAAAAAACCACCTTCATAAGTGAAGTCAATACCTACTGCTACGCGAGAATGCCTTTTGGCTTTAAAACCGCGGGAGCAGCGTACCAAAGGATGATGAACAAGGTATTCATGTCCCAAATTGGAAGAAATGTGGAAGTATATATAGACGATTTGATATTTAAAAGTAAACAACCTGTCAGTCATATCGTAGACTTGGAGGAAACATTCAACCAAGTTCAAAAATTCAGGATCCGTCTTAACCCTGAGAAATGTGTGTTCGAGGTGACGGCTTGCATATGCGTCAGGTTTATGGTATCCGAGAGAGGTATCGATGCCAGCCCATAAAAGGTTAAGGCCCTGCTAGGATTTTGAACTCCTACGATGACCAAGGATATGCAAAGGCTTATCGGGAGAATCATGGCCCTTAGCAGATTCATCTCCAGATATGGGGACCGGTGCCTACCATTCTTCAAAGTGGTCACCAAGGAAGCAAATAATGAAGGTAACCTTAGCTCCAAGGAACATCCTTGGAATGAAGATTGCCAAGATCCATATTTGACCACAACCTGAGTCAGCTTTGGCTTTTCTCTCAAGTTACAGCTATTTAGGTAGGCAACTCCTTGCCAATTGCATCTTATGCAACTCTTGGATAGTTGGGTGAACAACACTTGTCCAAGCTCATCTCATGAACTTAAGCCCAACCCTATGCCTCTAAGTCCCTAATCCTATTAGGATGACTTAGTTAAGTCGAACCCAAAGTTAGCAGTTTGGATATCACTATTATCCCATCGCGCCTTACCAAGATGAACATAGGTGCTTTGCTTTGGCAAACCCACCTAATGTTGATCAAAGTCTTGACGAGTGCCAACATTTGGAAGGCATCACATTTAATGGCTTAATATTTGTTTGAGGGATTCTTCTTTTGATCTCACCAATTTGTTATCTCCAGTTGTCTTATACATGCATCACAAACAAATATAAAACATGCATCTCATGCTTACAAGAAAGTAAACGTGACATGGTTATAGCCCAAACTATGTGATATTCTCAAGCCAATGAGAATATCATAAAAGCCTAAGAAAAGAATAGGGTCTTCACAAGCTCCTTCTCTTCCTTTCATGGTTGGCCTTTTGTTGTCACCTCCTTGGACATACCACCTTGGATGATCCTTGGACATACCACATTGGATGAACCCATAATGTACCATTACATCAATAATAGAAACCTCGTGTTATATTCAAGGGGAGTAAGGTGAAAAGAGAATGTACAATCAGACTAACAAGAGAAGGCACGACTCGCAGGCCGTATTTACAAGTACACCCAATCAAGGGCTATAACCATGCACTATACTTCAACCATCAATCAGAATAACATGCCAAATCTCATTCAACAAATGCATGCCAATTTTCACGAGTTGATTAACCAGTTTTTATTTATGTGGCGCTTCGCATACGGTAGTCCCATTGGCCGGTCAGCGGGCGGTGGTTCCGCTAACCGGTCAGCGGACAAGGTCAAGGGGGGCTGCCCTTGCGGGGGGTTACCGCGGGGGGGGGGGGGGGGGGGGCAGTGCCTTCCCGACGCAAAAAATTGTCTTACAATTGCTTTGCCCGAGATATTTTATTTCGAGCAATTAGGCACCCGAGACTCCTCCATTTGAGCCACCAAAAATACCTTACTTTCGGTGCCCGAACAGGCCAAATCCGAACAAAGCTAGGGTTTCTGCAACTATTACAAGAATCCTAATCCATGTAGGTATCTCACACCAATCAATTTCGGGTTAATCTCATTAACCAATTAGTGTCGTTTCTTCATAAATGTCATACGTTCATTACGAGTTCCAGTTTCATGCATCATGAATTAATCTAATTAATCATGGCCGAAAGCAATCGAACACATAACATCATGCAATTCAACATTCAAGCCCGATTTAGGGTTCCACCAGTAGCTCTGATACCACTGTTGGGTTTCGGGAGCCAAACAGTGCAGCGAAATTTAACTGAAACCCTCCAGGATCCAAGTGAAACGGGGTAAACCGGGTGTTCAAAAATTTTCATACCTAATTTTCGGTTGAGATCTCTCACTCAACTGTAGAGTCGAATCACAAAACCTGAACAGTTGACGTGTTCAAGCTCTCTATGGTATCCACACGAGCCTCTCGGGATCACCACGCTTCCACCACGTCCCGGCAGATGCGTTTCTCTTGCGCTCGCAGTGCTAGCTTGCGTCCTCCAAGGAATTGCAAGAGAAGAGTGCGGCTGTCCTTTTGGGAGGCTAGGGCAAGGAGACCTGCGAATTTCTCACTAAAAGTTGTATTTATAGTGAGACTCAACTTCCAGGCCTAATGGGTTTCAAAGCCCTAATCCAATTAGGCTTTAATTTCATGCTTAATAATGGCTCAACTCTTGGGCCCATTATTAATACGAAATTAAAGTGAAACCATAACCCAAATAATTAGCCCATGCACTCTAATGATCCAAATAGCTCTATGTGTGCGACCCAATAGGCTCTTACCACATTGGCAATGATCATAAATCACATTTATGATCATAAGCAATGAGCGGTGTCTAGCAACACATCATTGCTACCCAAGTGACAAGATTGTCGATGATTCGACTATACCTTTATGATCATCACCGATATATGCCATTGTCCCTTTGTCCAAGATATCAAGACTAAGCACGAGACATGGAATGTGTCACTCTCGTATAGCCCAATCTTTGGTTTCTTGATTACCGAGTAGACTAACTTAAAGTGATGACTTTGATATCGCATATCAACTCATCCGAGCATGGCCATGCATTTTCTAAGTCTCACTCTATCAAGGGGCCCGAAGATATCGCTCCCGTTACATAGGAGGGACAAATCCCATCTTGATCATACAAATCCCTCCTCATGATAGGTGACATACCCAATGACCTCCTTCAAGTTCACTTTGTTACGAGCAACAAAGGAAAGTATCAAATTATGTGACTCACATGTAGGGAACCTTGATGATCTTAGGTCGAAGGACTACATATACCCTGATCACTATGGGAAT
Organism: Aquilaria sinensis; assembly: GCA_005392925.1. Lineage (NCBI taxonomy): Eukaryota > Viridiplantae > Streptophyta > Magnoliopsida > Malvales > Thymelaeaceae > Aquilaria > Aquilaria sinensis. The sequence continues at coordinate 119,375 of SMDT01000017.1, read as the reverse complement.
CACTTATGACACTCATATTACGATCCATGTAGTGTTCTCATGGTAGGTCGGTCCAGTACACAAGTTCTCCAACTTGTACCCATATGTAGACTACATATCTCATATTAGTCTCCACATATGCTAGTCGTTATGTATTATTGCAACCCGCTCCACAATAATACTAGACCAGGGACTTTTAAGAATATCATTATTCTAGGGTTACAATTATATTTGCTAAGTTACGCAGGAACAAAACAACAAACATAATTGCTGGATTAATGCCTTAATAAAATATCATGACTCAATGTGCAAAAATACAATCATCTCATGATTGGCTTTTGGGCACAACAGTAACAACTACCTGATAGTCGAAGGGCGATGGGCCTCGAGATATCATTATTAGATAGCCCGAACCCACCCTAAGTGAGAGCCTAGCCCCGACCACGGGGAACACTCATACACCACCCTTGGCAAGGTAACATGACCAACTTTAGGAAAGGTGTCTTTCACCAGCCTCGGATCTACAAATATACCAACCTTGGAAAAGTTGATCCACCATCCTCGATGTGGGAGAACGTTTCCCAAAGATAACGTATACTGCCGAAGGGCCTTTTCCAATAGCCCTCGGGGAAAATCTCTGCCCCGAAGGGGTCTCACGGAGATACGAAAAAAATGATTAAGGGCCTATGACAAAAAGACCTCGCACATGCCCCAACCCTTTGGCTAGAACGGCCTACGACCAGCTGGAGGTACGTATCTCCGAAGGTTCAGATCAGACCCAACTGAACACGTGTCATAATCTGAACGAGCTGTGTCAAACGGACTTCTCCATCCACCTTCCTATAAATACTTAGGAGGGACTTTGGTAAATATAGAAGAAAGAACTCTCACTATTTTCCCTACTCTCTGCTTTTTACTGCTACTCTTACAAATACAAACTTGGGCGTTAAAGGCTCATACTCAAAAACACATTTCGGGGAGCTCCTAACCCTTGTTCTTCTAAGTGTTTCAGGCACATTCATACCAGAAGTCTCTCCTCCAGTCCAGCATTTCATACAACAAGGATGCCGCCGGGCCTTGGAGGCTATTTGGAGCAGTGACATTTTATAAGGCAGAGCAGAAGGCTCTATTCATAGAGAAAAAGGAGTATAAGAGTAGATACTTTCCCAGTGGACCTAGGGAAAATAGGCACATAGGAGGCAAGCAGAAGAAGCCACGACATGACAAAAGAATTCCCAAGAGTTCCCATATGGGTGCTAAGGGCAAGGTTAAGGGGAAGTTTCCTGGACTAAGGTGCCCTAAGTGTAAGATGTTTCAAGGAAAGAAACATTTCTACTTTGACACCCAAAGCATGTCTAAGATGTGGTGCCATGGATCATTGGATCAAGGATTGCCCAGATGGTCAAGGAAGAAAGCCAAAAGACCAAGATCCAGTAAGGCCTACTAGAGTAGGACTTAGAAAATGAGCACCCAGGTAGGGACAGGAAAGACTAGTTCCTCCAGTGCCATGACATCCAGTGCAAAAGAGCTGGTAGAGTGTTCCAAGTGGAGAAACAAGAGACACCATAGTAAGGAGGAGCACTGAGAGGTAACATTTTCCTAAATGGTATGCCTGTTAGTGTTCTATTTGATACTGGTGCATCTGAGTCTATAGTGTCTAGAAAATTGGTTGATGCCATGAATTTTCCTATTGAAATCATGCCTAGTATATCCTTAGTGAAAATAGCACGTAGTCAATGTCTTTTATCTAATAAACTAGCTAAGGATTATTAGCTAGTAGTAGGAAAGACTAAGGCTATGGTTAATCTACTAGTGTTGGACATTCCTAAGTATGATATAGTACAGGGTATGAATTGGCTTGCTATGCATAACGTAAGAATTGATTGTGCTAAGAAAGAATTCACATTGCCTGATGGTGAAGTACATGTATTAGTCAATTTTAAGGAATTAGTGCATAAAATGCATGGCATGGAACTAGAGGTACTAGGTGAGGTACTTGTGATTTTTTAGCACGATTATTGTTATGCATTTAATGGCTTGGACTATCATGAGAAAGTGAACAGAATACCTACAGTGAGAGACTTTCCATAAGTCTTTCATAAAGATCTGCCAGGTATTCCACCACTAAAGGAGATTGCGTTTGACATCAAGCTTCAACCTATCTATTCCTCATTACAGAATATCTATCATAGAGATGAATGAGCTCAAGAAACAACTTGATGAACTTCTTGAGAAAAGGTTCACAAGGCCAAGTGTTTCACCAGAAGGAGCTCTAGTTCTCTTCGTGAAGAAGAAGGATGGATCATTGAGATTATGCATTGACTTTAAGAAGCTTAATATAGTGACTATCAAGAACAAGTACCCACTCCCTAGGATTGAGAATCTAATTGATCAACTAAAGGGAGCTAAGATATTCTCCAAGATAGAATTGAGATTTGGATACTTTCGGTTAAGAGTAAAGGAAGATGATATTCCTAAGATAGCATTCAAGACCAGGTATGGGCATTATGAGTACACATAAGGCCATTTGATTTGACTAATGCCCCAGCTACTTTCATGGACCTGATGAACTAGGTGTTCAGGCCACATTTGGATAAATTTGTAGTTGTGTTCATTGATGACATCCTAATGTATTCCAAGGATGAAAATGAACATAAACATCATATGGAAGACTTTTTTGTATCATTAATTTTATGACAAGCTATCCAAATGCCAATTCTAGATAAGGGAAGTGACTTTCCTAGGACACATTATAGATGCATAAGGCCTTAAGGCAGACCCTAAAAAGGTCAAGGTAGTGCAAGAGTGGGAAAAACCAAATACTGTAAAAGAAATTAGGAGTTTTCTAGGATTGGCTGGATACTACAGAATATTTATATCAGGCTTCTCCATGATTGCCTCAACTTTTACTCATCTGATCAATAAGGGTCAAAGGTTTGAGTGGACTAAGAAATGTGAAAAAAATTTCCAGAAGCTCAAGAAAAGATTGATTGAATCTCTAGTATTGATTCTTCCTAATCTAAGCAAACCTTACGTCATTTATACAGATGCATCTAGATTTGGGTTAGGTTGTGTACTTATGCAAGATAGAAATTTCATTGCTTATAGGTCAAGGTAGTTAAGAACCCATGAGCAAGGCAATCTAGTAGTAGATGCCTTGACCAGGAAGTACATGGGTCTTTTGAAAGGAGGATCCATAGATGATCATGAGGAGTAGAATAGCCTGCTATGCCTATGGCATAAGTGGCAAAAGTGGCAAAAGTGAGAGGAAGCTCAAGTCTACACATTGACAATCTAGTCTGGCTAGATTAAAGAGGTTAGAAAGGCACTCTCAGATTTGGAAGAAGGACCAAGTTAGCTCTAAGGTATATAGTTCCTTATGAGATATTCGACAGAGTTGGCAAAATAGCATACAAGTTAGCTCTACGACCGAGCATGTCAAGTGTTCATAAAGTTTTTCACATCAGTATCCTTAAGAAGTGTCTATTGGACACAAAGTATGCTATTGTAATGGAAGAAATACAGTTGGAACCTAACTTGACATATGAAGAAAAACCTATAGTTATCTTGGCCAAGGATACTAGAAGGTTAAGGAACAAACTTATTCCCATGGTTAAAGTCCAGTGGTCACACTACTTCGAAAAGGAAGTAACCTGCGAAACTGAGAAAGACCTTCTGGAAAGGTATCCTAAAGAATACTCAAAGCTAAAGGCAGTTTTGGAGGACCAAAAATTTTAAGGGGAGGAGGATTGTTACGACCTCAAAAAAATGGGAGAATTACAAAGTATGGCATAATGGTCAAAAAAACCATTGTATTGTGCAATTCACACCATAAATGATTGAACTATGAGGGCTAAAAGGTATGACAAACACCTCCTTAAAATTGTTCCAAGTTGGTAACTTGGCGTCCAAGAAAAGCTCTAAGGATTGCTTGTTTGTCAAGCAACCCATGTACTTTTTTGTAAGATTTTGGAAATTTGGGTACTCAATTGCAAAACTCTCAAAAGAGAGCAAAGGAAAGTTATGAGAAGGATATGGATGGTAGGAAAATACTATTGGAGGATACAAAAGGGATTGTGGAAGACAATTTTGGACAGAGAAAACACAAAAGGGCTTTAAGGACCCAAGTGTGCTAGTGTAGGCCTTTGGATGTACATGCTTTTGACTTAAGTCAAATCTAGACATTTTGGCTTTATCCTACCATAGGAAGGTTGGATAAGGCATGGTAAGGAATTAAAAATTGTGGGCCAAGAGATTAAGGCTAAGAAACCATGGTCTTGTAGCAAGGAAAAAGACATAAAGCATGGTTAAGGCTTGTTAAGGGTGTTTATGCACCAAAGTCCAAATAAGTGGCCATCTTTATCTTATCTCTCCAACATTTGGCCTTTTCTAGTAGCCAAAAATGTAGCCCTCCACCTCCACACTTCCTCCATAGCAACCAAACCTTCAAGCTTGCAATTACTTGTAATTGAAGTAAAAAAGGCACAATTGGGGGCATACTAGTGCTACTACTTGTGTGCACCTAGAATCAAGCTCAATTTTGGCCTACCTAATAAGGTAAGGACTTATCTTGCTCTCATGGACTATTTACTATATTATTCAAACATCCATGGGGCTAGGGCTAGGCTTGGAGGAGGGCCAAGGGCTTGATCAACCAACCTTATTGAGGGGAGCTGCACTTAATGAAGGTTTTCAGCCTTAGTGTGAAGTGCACAATGATGGCAGAAAAAATTGGGTTTCTAGTGCTCAAAGTTAGTACTAACTAGTGCTAAACTATCCTAAGTCAAAGCTTAAGCTTGAGGAGGACTTCCTTAGTGAATTCCATACATTTATTGCATGTTTTATGGACTAACCAATGATACTTGTTGCTGCCGCATACTTATATTTGTTGTTTATGTTTGGCTGCTGCATTTGGTTATTTTTTGTTGGACATTTGCATTATGTTTCTTATGTTTTTTATGTCTTTGAATGTAGATAATATCATGGGTGGTATAAATTTAAGCACCTAAGTGTGCTCTTTACTAAGTTTCCAAGTGACACGTACGTCACCTTAAATCTGTCCATTTCAACTATTGTGGATAGATTTTATTCAAACTGACCCTTGTCATTTTAGTTTTGATCTAAAATTTTAGCACTTGAACTTCCATGTATCTAGTTGTGATGTGGAGTGTTTGGTCATTTTAGGAGCACATTTGGTACTTTTAGTGATGGTGCTTACTATGCTATGCAGCAGCTGTCCTGCATCCTATTTTCTGGAGTGCATTGTGTTGAAAGCTCTCCTGTAACTAGGGTGTGTATTTTAGTTGAGTTAAGAACATTATGTAATGCATGGATGCATGTACATATGGCTAAGACATGCAAAGTTTGGACAATGTATGTGAACATTTGTGGGCTATTTTGCTATGTATCAGGATGTTATGCACACGCTGGCTAAGTGTGCAACATAGGCTAGTTGTTTGGAAATTTTGTATTGGCTATGTAAAGATGCTAGCTGTAGGAGAATGTATTTCCCATGTGTCTTGGACGTGTGTGGAATAGCATTAGGGAGTTTGTCCCATGTGAATGAAGTGTTTTCATGCTTATGAAAATTTGTATAGGCATAATGGTCCAAAAGTGACTAGAATTTCAACCCTACAGTTTAAGCACTACAAGTCCTTATGTAGAATCAATCTTGGTATGAAATTTTGACCACATCTAGATCACATCAATAGGATTAAATGAATTACAGAATTATTATATTTGGTTCCCTACAGCCAAGGCTAAGATATTGCAAATTTGGCTAAGTTACTATACATTTGGTCAGAATTTTGTAGCCAACTTAAAGAATCCATAACTTGGTCCATAGGTGGGCTATTGATGTAAACCTTGTTTCCTTGGTTTGTTTTAAGACTCTACTTGATAATGAAATCAAGAAAACATAGGGGTACATGGCTAGATTAATATGGTTTTGGGAGGAAGTTTCAGGTGCAATGGTGGACACATGAACCTAGTAAGAATGCCTGATGTATGGTTGCCAGCATTAAGACTTGTGCTAGTGTTTTCCTTCCTTGTTGCCATAGTGTGCATAAAATGTGAATATGTGTGTAATGGTTGGACCAATCTACATGTATTTACATAATGCCCAAGAGGGCCACTGGGGTTTGCACGCCAAGGGTATTGTTCTGATGGCCTATAGGAGATACTAATCCTAGGGTTTTAAATGCACAATTTTGGCACCATAACTAGACTACCCCAAATTAGGTAACATTAGTTATCAATTACAATTTTTATAAATTACATAAACACATCCATGTGTAATCTTGGATGTATATACATATTGATTCAAATACTTTTTGTTATTGTTTTGGACATATCTTCATCTTTTTATTACTTATGTTTCCATATCCTCGGTAATGTTTTCATTCTTATAAAATATATAGAGGCATTAAATGGTTAATGACATATTTGTCATACATTTTAAATGGTTTGAGATTTTATTTTAGATAAATTTTCCTTTTCTAATGAATTTAGGTACATAAAAGAGAACAGATTGCCTGCATATTATTTTAGACACTTTTACACAAGTAATTCATATGTTCACATATCATTTTAAATGCTTTTTTGTTTTATCTTAGACACATTTGCAAATTGTTACTCTACACAATTGGGTGGCAGAGACAATTGAGGCAAGCAACAACCGATGTGATCTAAGGTCGACAATAGACTGATAATTAGGATAGTGATGTTTGATGTAATTTCAAGGCATTCATGGCAATACCTAGAGGTGATTGATTATGAAAAGATGCAATGGTAACCAATGATGTTGATACCTAAAGATGAGTGTAGGCTAATGCCATTTTGGGTTGAGAAATGACCAGCACAATCTAGAGCAATTTGGAGACATTGACAATGCAATCTAGTGAGGGATGATTGTGATGACCCACAATGGCATGATCTGGAGGTGAGTAGCCATGGTGTGATTTAGAGGTGAGTGACAATTGATGTAAAAGCTCCAAACTAGAGGCATTGACCAACTACAGAAGACTAGCCTAAAAGTTGTGACCGGTAGTGTTATGGCTCTCCTACCTAGAAGCTTGTTCAAGGTAGGTAAAGTGTTTAAAACTTAGTTTGGAACCTTAATTCAAGTTTACATAGCAATAATAGGCAAGATTAGCCTAGTTCACTAAGTTCCGAGAAGGTTAAGTCACCAAAAGAGGTCTAGGGGTAAAATGGTAATTTTGTGTCCCAAAGAGTCAAGCTAGATACCATGTGTTTAAAATGAGTTTTTAAAACCTAAGTTTTAATTTTAACCCATGTTTAAGTCAAATAAACAATGTTTGACCAAGATTGAAATGTTACTATGGAAAGAAGGGGACTTGCTTGTAACTATGCATAAAGTTTGGTTGCTTAGTTTTAAAAAAGGGGCATAAAAGCTTGGTAAATTGGAGGAGGCCACCATTTTCACTCTAAACACGAGTTCAACCTCCACCCTACCATTTCATCAGGAATTCTAGCTCAAAACCAAGAGTTTTTTATGAAATCTGAAGCTACCAAGGGTGTATATGCATTAGGAAGCTTGTTCCAAGTAGAATTTCAAGTTTTTGGAGCTTGGAACCATGTTTCCAGCCATCCCATGTTTTGGATGTGAGGTAACTTGTGATTCAATGGTCAATTCTTGTTTAATAGGTGAATAGAAGCTTGGGTTTTAGTTAGAAGTTAGTAATTTTGTGTTTTGTGCCTTCGGTTGCTTGGAGCTAGGAAGAATTGGTTCTTGGTGAAGGGTGGATTGATTCTTGCTTGTGAGTTGACGTTAAGGTAAGGGAGTTATGTTTTCATGTTTGGTTAATGCTATTGGAGTATGTTTGCTTGATGAAATCAAGTAGTTTTGGCAATGGCATTAGTTAGTGGCCTAGTTTGATCATGGTGGACTACTAGTTTTGTGGAGCTTGGAATGATGTTAAAATGCGTCATAGGAATGCTTTTGATAGTTGGTTGTTCCTTTGCAACATGTTTTACAGGTACGTGATGTTTGATGGTCATCCAAGCATGTTTGATATACATGGTAAGTCTTCAAAGATTGTACCTGCAAAACAGAAAAATTTTGGGTATCCCAGGTATTGGCAATGCATCACTAGTGCCACAAATTGTACAACGAATGTCACCATATTTATGATGGCTAAAATTTTCCAATTTTGGTTGAGGGGTCGATGGGAGGCCTGAAGGGGTGGTTGTTAGTGTCGTGCCCAAAAGCCAATAATGAGATGATTGTATTTTGCACATTGAGTCATAATATTTTATTAAGAAATTATTCTAGTAATTGTGTTTTTTATATGTTTTCTGTGTGACATAATCAACCGTAATTATAACCCTAGAATATTAGTATTCTTAAATGTCCCTAGTCTAGTATTATTGTGGAGTGGGTTACAATAATACATATTGACTAGCATTTGTGGAGACTAATATAAGATATGTAGTCTACATATGGGTACAAGTTGGAGAACTGGTATATTGGACTGACCCACCATGAGAACGCTACATGGATAATTATATGAGTGTCATAAGTGATTCTCATAATGATAATCGTATATGTCATCCTTTGACCTAAGGCCATCAAGGTTCTCTACATGTGAGTTACATACTTTGAAACTTCCTTTTGATTGCTTATAACTGAGTGAACATGAAGGTGGTCCTTGGGTATGTCACATATCATGCGGGGGGTTTTGTATGATCAAGATGGGATTTGTCCTTCCTATGTAATAGGAGTGATATCTTCAGGTCCCTTGATAAAGTGAGACTTAGAAAATGCATGGCCACACTCGGATGACTTGATATATGATATCAATGTCATCAATTTAAGTTCATCTACTCAGGAATCAATAAACCAAAGATTGGACTATACGAGAGTGACACATTCCATGTCTCGTGCTTAGTCTTGATATCTTGGACAGAGGGACAATGGCATATATGGATAATGATCATAGAGACTTAGCCAAATCAATGACTATTTTCTCACTTGGGTAGCAATGATGTGTTGCTAGACATTGCTCATTACTTATGATCATAAATGTGCTTTATGATCATTACCAACGTGGTAAGAGCCTATTCAGTCGCATGCATAGAGCTGATTGGATTATTTGAGTGCATAGGCCAAATTGTTTGGTCTTGGTTTCATGATAATTTCATACTAATGATTGGCCCAAAAGTTGAGCCATTATTAGGCCTGAAGTTAAAGCCTAATTGGATTAGGGCATTGAAACCCATTAGGCTTGGGAGTTGAGTCTCACTATAAATACATCATATAGTGAGCAATTCGCAGCTCTTGCCTAGCATTCAAACTAGACGAAATTAGAAGAGTTTTGAAACCAGTTGCACTTTTCCTTTGCCATTCCTTGGAGGATGCAAGCTAGCATTGTGGGTGCAAGAGATATGCATCTGTAGGGACATGGTGGAGGCGTGGTGATCCCAAGAGGCTCATGTGGATATGGTAGAGAGCTTGAACACATCAACTGTTCAGGTTTTGTGATTCGACTCAAAAGTGGGGTGAAAGATCCCAACCAAATTAGGTATGAAAAATTTTGAACACCTGATGTACCCCATTTCACTTGGATCCTAGAGGTTTTCAGTTATATTCTGCTACGCTTGTTTGGCTCCTGGAACCCAATAGTGCTTAGGGTACCTAAGGTTCTATGTATTCCAGGGCTACTTTGAGGCTTCCAAAACTCTTCCAAAACCCAGGAGTTTTCTTGAGTTTTATGGTTACCTTCATCATAAGCAAGAAGACGAGTTAAAAAATGACCATAACTAGGTATCTCTAGCCTAGGTGAAAGGTCCAGAATCATCGACAACCTTGTCGTGCCATCGGGCTTGAGGTTGTGAAGTGAAACCTTAACACACCTAGTGGATCTTTATGGCCTAGTGGGTCTTTATGGCCTAGTTGACAGTAGTCCCACCATAGAGCTGCTATACAACATAAGGCTTGATGCCCTGAAGCATCTTTGTCTAATGACATGGTGAGTTTCGAGGGAGCTTCCGAGGAGGGAGAACGTCTGACGGAGAGGTTCCCCAGGTGGGAAGGTACCTGAAAGGCTCAGAAAAAAGCGTTAGGAGGTCCCCGGGATGTTTTTCCGGGGAGGAGCCTCCGACGCCAAAGTTAGTGTCCTGATAGTGAGTAAAGTAGGGACCCTAAATGGATATAGGATCTGGCCTGTATATGTTTTCTACTGTACGAGAGTGCCGATGGAGATGTCCCCCTTGCCAAGTCCTGTTTCCCAGTATTTATAGAAGTACCTGGCCCGTTCGGATCCTGACACGTGTGCGGTCGGATTCTTTCTGTGCTTTTTGGGCATAGGGAATAGGTAGCCATTTGCAGGCTCCTGGTTTTGTGGCTGAGATGGGACTCGGATGACGTTAGCGTGTCAGGCCGCCATTTCAGGGAGCGTGTGGGCGATCTGTTAGAGGCTCCTTAAATGCTCATTAAATGCTCATGCCGTACTCCCGAGGTCCTTTGGGTGAGGTCGCCCTTTGGTACGGATGCCCTTCTTCGGGAATCACGCTAGTGGCTCGGGGAGTTCTCTAGCTCGGGAGTTCCGCCTTCGGGGAGAATCTCTCCCGCTTTCAGTAGCTGTTTCTTTTCTCCCGAAGGCGATATGTTCGGCTCCCCGAGGGAGTCAGCAACACATTTAGATAACCTGGCGTTTCAGCCGAAGTACTTACTTCATCGTGCTCGACTTCGCTTCTACCGAGGTCGATGGCAATGCTTCTTTCCGAGCTACGTCAGGCTCCCTGAACAAACCTTCGGGGAATTATATACTGGAAGAGGCGAGAGCCCTTCGGCTATCACAGGCCCCCCTCGAAAAAGCCGAAGTTGAAACTTCAGTTTGTTCGCTTCCTGAGGGCCCCTCTTTGGACCTTGAGTGCAGTACCTATTCTGAAGACGGACCTTTCGTCCGAATATGTAGGCTTTTCTACCATAGCCTGTCTGTTGGTATCTTCGAAGTAACCTGCTTTCCAGCTTTTTAGGTCTGCGCCACGTCATGTGTCAGGAATAGTGATGCGAACCCCTATGGTATAAAGACCATGAAACGCGGCCAAGATGAGATTCAAGCTCCACAAGACATCAAAAAGACTGGGTTTAAAACCCCCACCCCTAATCAACCTGTGATTAGAAACGAGAAGTATAGAACTCCAAGAACACAAGCACACTTGTGCACCAAGGCAGTCCACAAAGAACCAAAGAGAAAACCTCTCCAAAGAGCAATATTATTTCGGCATTAATCTGTGTGTTTACATCCAGAATATGTGCCTTTATATAGGCCTAAACTAGGGTAAAAATCTGGGCAAAATTCGCAGCCCAAGTCACCTAGGAAACCTAGTTACAAAGGACTCAAGAAAACCTAGTCAAACTAGGACTCTAACACACTTTTAACACATGTTTAAGGTGTGCAGCGAATTCCTTTTATCCTAAATGACCTGAATCAATTCCATGGCCTAAATAACATCCTAAATAATTTAAATAAATAGGAAAATAAAATAAAATACGTTACAAAACAAGATTGGCCATAAAAACCCCAAAATAGTCTTCTCAGGTGGTTCCTGCTTGTGTCTTCAACTTCAAGCTGAAATTCGAACTTGATGCAGCCATGATTTCTCAAAATGAAAAGCATGAAAGTTGTAGATCTCTTTCTTAGCTTTGAAATGACACCTGAACCACACAAAACGGACATCTAAAGCCAAAGATATACCCAAAATACTGCAACTGCTTCTGAACCAGCGATAACTCGTAAATCGCGATTTGAAGCTAAATTGGACCTCTTTATACTGAAAAATGGGTTTCATGGTATTCATATGATTTTTATATCCAGATGTTAGATTTCCAATGAATCAAGAATTACTCAATTCAGATCTTTTTAGCTCAAGATATGATTTTTCTACCAGAATATCGCCAGTCTGTCAACATCCAAGCTTGGCCATCATATCATCTCCTTAGCCTGATTCCTTGTCATGTTCCAGCAAGTGCACTAGAGCTCTTAGCCATCCTTGGTTGTGCCTTCTTTGATCATATCAGCTCCCCCCTCCTTAGAAGGATTCGTCCTCGAATCAAAACCTACATTAGAAAAGGGAATTGAATCAATAACAATGAAATGATCAACACATAAGCACTTACCTTTCACATAAGCACCAATAGCATGGAATGCTTGTGTATGGAGCTTTAATCTTGTGAAAAACCTGAACCAATATCCAAATGCAATGATAATTTTGATACCTCCAGGGTCAAAAACAAAGTTAGAAGCAATTAGCACAAAAAATCTGAAACTTTGCACAATTTTCATCTTAACTCTAGGCATCACTTTCATTGCCTTTGCCATCTCAAAAACATTATTCCCATAACTAGGAAAAGGTGTTGGAAGAATTTACCTTAGGGATGCTGTATGCACTTAAAACAAATGGACCTAAACTCACATAAGTGTCATGGTTATGAAAAACACAAGTTATGCATGTCAAGACAATAGTTTGCATAGGCCATTCAAACAAACAAGAATTGAACACAATGTGGCCTAAACTAATAACAAAACAAGGATGCATAAATTTCAAAAAAATCCTAAGCATTTTAAATGAAACAAGAACAAACTTATTTTTGTATGTATATGCACCACAATGTATGCAAATTGTGAATATGTATGAAATGTGACACAAAACAAAGGACTTAACATATCTCCTTAACAGGCTGAATTTAAAACCAGAATTTTCACTCAAAATAAAAACTTTCAGGTTTGGACATAAAGCAAAAATATCAATGCTCAAAAGTTTGTGTAATGCATGTGTCAAGATAAAGAAATGCTTGCTGAAAATTAAAGATTGAAACACAAAAATGGGCTGAACATAAATGGTAATCAAAGAAGTATGTAATGTATGTGTATGAGCGAATTTATGCATGAAAAATTCCAAAGAAGTAGATTTAACTTGAGGCAAAACAAAATAATGTGAGATGGATGCAAAACAAACAAATTCAAAAACAGAAGACTCCAAAACATATTTTTCTTTGGAGAAACTCAAGCAATTCCAAAGAGGATTTGACAAAACCAAAAAATTAGAAGCTTTAAAACCATATTTTGTCAAAGTTTCATGCTTACTTCCTTCTCTTAATCTAGTTTCATGAAAACCATTTGTCAAAATAACATTGCAAGAAAACACACATTGTTTGAGATTTTCATGTAAAGCTACATCAAATCTAGGTGTTAGGAAGAAATACATTACAGTGGTTGGACTTAGTCTCCAAATATCTTCCTTTGGTGTAGGAACCACAAAATTTTCACCTTTGCACTCAATGGATTCGGTTGGAGTTGCATTATTTTCATCCCCTTGAAACATAGGATAAGAAACAATGTTAGGCAAACTTTTGCATATGAAATCACTTGGACTTACCTCAAATTGTTCCTTTTCAACCTCCTTTGTTGGTTTGGTGCATGGGACATGACTTGGAATATTAGGAACACCAACTTCTTCAATGGGTAGCAACTCACTTGATTCTTGAAGTTCATCTCCACTTAATTCCTGAAAAGAAGACAACACAACACTAGAAAAAGACTTTGTTATGTTAGATGAAAGTATGGCTTCTCTGTAGGTCTTTCTCTCTTCACTCGGCTTAGGTTCATTACACTCTTGTCTTCTCTCAACTTCGCACTCAATTTCTTCTCTCGGGAACTCTCCACTCTTCTTCCCCTCATGTTCACTCTTCTCACTTAAACTCTCGGTTGTTCTCTCAGCTTTCCCCTCATCACTCTTGCCCTCAACTTTCCCCTCTTTTTCTTTTCTCTCAACCTCACTTTGAATTTTTCTTTGATCCTCCAAGACTTGTTGTGGTGAAAGTGGAACAAGTGTGATTGACTTTTCTTGTTGAGGATGAGACAAGTCTCCTTTTGTGGCCTCCATGTTTGGCTTGGGTACTTCTCTCACATCCTTGGTCCATGCTCCTCTCCATGTGGAAATTCCTCCTTGAGACATGTTGGATGCCTTTGCTCTCTTGATGCTCCTCTCAGCCTTGATGGCATGGTGAAGCAAGTCCTCCATATTGAAATAAGGCACCATTTCCACTCTGTTGGCAATCTCAAGATTGAGACCATTAATGAATCTAGCAATGTTGGTCTCCTCATCTTCCATGATGTTGGCTCGGGTCAAGGTCATCTCCAAGTCTTTGTGGTAGTCCTCCACACTCCTTTGGCCTTGCACTAGCTTTTGAAGCTTGAGGCGTTGATCTTTAGTGTAGTAGCTAGGAACAAATCTCCTCCTCATCAATGCTTTAAGGGCTCTCCATGTGTGTATGGGCTCCTCCTCATTCCTTCTCCTAGAAATAACATCCTGATTCCACCATACAAGAGCATAATTAGTGAACTTTATGGTAGCCAATTTAACCTTCTTTTCCTCGGGGTAATGATGGCAATGAAACACCATCTCAATCTTTTCCTCCCACTCCCAATATGCATCCGGATCACTCCTCCCTTGGAAAGGTGGAATGGTAAGTTTGATGGAGCTTAGATTGTTATCCTCTCTTGGCTCCCCCCTCCTTGGAAGCCCATGGTCATGCCAATGTCCTTCCTCCTCGGGTTCTTCTCTCCTTAGACCTCTCCTTGGTTGCAAAATAGGATTTGGTCTCTTTGGCAACCTTAAATCAATGTCTTCAATCCTCCCCACAAGTCTATTGAGAGTTTCTTGAAGCTCTCTCATGGTAGGCTCTTCATTGTGTCTCACTTCCATTCTCCTATCCTCCTGGCCCTCCATACTCCTGAAAACAAAGATCCTCACAAACACTCACCTCACGTGTTTCACTCAAAACATGAACACTCAAACACTCAATTTGTTAGTGAGATATTGCTATTCAAAGAGTTCTCAAAAGTTCTAAGAAAACTATCCTCAAAGCACACAAGAAAACTTGAATTCTTGAAGAACTATTTTGACTCCAAAAGAGGTGGGCTAAACAAGCTTTAAAAGACTCTAAGAAGCCCTTGCAATGGATGATCACAAGAACCACAAAGAAAGCTTTTTGGCTGGAAAAACAATGGGATAGGTTTTGGGCACAAAAACTTTCAACACTTAGTGAAAACTTCCTTTTTGCAAGCTCTTTCCTTTTCCTTTCTTTTTCTTTTTCTTTCTTTTTTTTTTTTTTTTTTTTTTCTCTTTTTTGCTTGCTGTTTTGATGCTAAACAAATGTTCTCCTTGAAATTCCTTGCTGCCAAAGACAAAAAGTCAGTTTTCTATTCGGCCAAAACAAGAAACTATTGAAACTTGCACAATTTTGAAACAACTTTTGATACCGAAACTTCCTAAATTTGGATCCTTCTTTTTTTTTTGGTGTTTTCTTGACTCTAGGATGCTGGAAACAATGAAAAAAAGAGAGATTAATAGGGCTGGACACAAAACAGAAAGATAAGAAATAACTAGGAACAAACAATTTGAAACCGAGAAAACTAGACAACACGGATTGACTTCTTTTTGTTGTTTTTGTGATTTTTGGACTTGAACAAGGATGGAATAAAAAGGACAGACCTGAAACAAGAAGAAAAAGGATTAAAATAGAGGATTAAGACACGAAATTACTGGAAAAAAATTGAAAGAAAACCGAAGATAAACAAGAACACAGGATATGTCCTTCAATGGAACTTGTGGCTCTGATACCAACTGATGCGAACCCCTATGGTATAAAGACCATGAAATGCGCCCAAGATGAGATTCAAGCTCCACAAGACATTAAAAATACTGGGTTTAAAACCCCCACCCCTAATCAACCTGTGATTAGAAACAAGAAGTATAGAACTCCAAGAACACAAGCAAACTTGTGCACCAAGGCAGTCCACAAAGAACCAAAGAGAAAACCTCTCCAAAGAGCAATATTATTTCAGCATTAATCTATTTGTTTAGATCCAGAATATGTGCCTTTATATAGGCCTAAACTAGGGTAAAAATCTGGGAAAAATTCGCAGCCCAAGTCACCTAGGAAACCTAGTTACAAAGGACTCAAGAAAACCTAGTCAAACTAGGACTCTAACACACTTTTAACACATGTTTAAGGTGTGCAGCGAATTCCTTTTATCCTAAATGACCTGAATCAATTCCATGGCCTAAATAACATCCTAAATAATTTAAATAAATAGGAAACTAAAATAAAATACGTTACAAAATAAGATTGGCCATAAAAACCCCAAAATAGTCTTCTCAGGTGGTTCCTGCTTGTGTCTTCAACTTCAAGCTGAAATTCGAACTTGATACAGCCATGATTTCTCAAAAATAAAAGCATGAAAGTTTTAGATCTATTTCTTAGCTTTGAAATAACACCTGAACCACACAAAACGGACATCTAAAGCCAAAGATATGCCCAAAATACTGCAACTGCTTCTGAACCAGCGATAACTCGTAAATCGCGATTTGAAGCTAAATATGGACCTCTTTATATTGAAAACTGGGTTTCATGGTCTTCCTATGATTTGTAGCTCCAGATATTAGCTTTCCAATGAATCAAGAATTACTCAATTCAGATCTGTTTAGCTCAAGATATGATTTTTCTACCAGAATATCGCCAGTCTGTCAACATCCAAGCTTGGCCATCATCTCCAAATGATTCCTTCCATGTTCCAGCAGCTCCCATCCTTAGTTGTGGCTTCTTTGATCATATCAAATAGGTGTGTCAGTCTGGAACGACGCACCTAAGGATGAGGGGTGTCGGGACACGCATCCCCCGTTTGGCGCGATGGTTGACACGTGGTAGCTTGTTATTGGTGGGGATTGTGTTGTAACGGCAGGCGTGCCTTTTTAGGCACAAAAGAGCAGTTATGGTGACATTTCTCCTTCACAGAGCACTTATGACGCCGGTTCGCCTACCTCCCTCGGCCTATATATATGGTCATTTCGTCATTTGTCTCTTTTGCTTTTGCTTTTGCTCTGGTTTTCCTTCTGCTTTCTTCTGCTTTTCGTGGCGGTTCTTTCACCTGAGCTTTTTTCCGGTCACCTTTCACGACGGCGTCTTCACACCCAGATTTCGGCAAAAGATTTGGTGGGTTTTGATTTCCAGAACTCTTTGTTTTTCAAAGTTTTCCCGAAGTTCATTTTTGCCTTTTTTTGCACTCATTTTTCAGCCAAAAATGCCTATTCCTGAAAGTTGGCAACCTCTTTTGTCCCACCCTTGCTGCACCACTCCTACAAAATTAGCAAGGTGGAAGAAAAAAATTTTCCTTCCTTCGTACGCTGTTACGAGGTTGCCACGTTCTAACCATTACAGCTTCTCAAACCATAGTAACGAGATTACTGTTTTCCGAGCTCAGCTGAAAGCCGGACTTTGGTTTCCCCCTCCGAAGTTGATTTGCGACTTTTGCCAATTCCATGGCATTGCCGTAAATCAACTTCCTCCGAACTCGTACTGCTATTTCAACGTCTTCCTCTGTATGTGTGGCGTTTTCAAAATAGAACCCCACTTCATCATTTTTATGCAGTACTACAAGCTCTACGTGGTCCCGAAGGGTGGCTTTTACTTCATGCTACCTCGGGGATCCGGGAGCAAAAAGTATATGTTCACCTTCACCACTAAGGACAGCTGGCGAGGGTGGCAAAATTTTTTTTTCTTTCTGAAGATGGAGGAGCCCTGGTCGCATGTTCCGACCAAGTGGGCTCAGGGAAGGCTGGAGGATGACGTCGTAGATCCGAGGATACTGTTGACTCCCGAGTTGACTTCCGTATTCGCGGATTTTGACGGACGTATCCGAGCCGTCGCCGACTGGGGTCCCGAGGTCCCTTCGCGTTCTCTTTACCCCTTCCTCATCAATTGAAGGCTGATGACCGAGGAGGTCCTTCGGGAGCTAGGGGTGGTAAAGGAGCACAAGACGGACCTCGGGATGCCGGCTCCTGCCATCACTGGGAAAGATTCCTGGCTAGTGCAACTCCTTCGGGAGGAAGTTTCTTTCGAAACTTTTTATGAGAGTAAGTTATTTTCTAGTCTCTTTGTTATAACTTCGTTCTGGACTCACACTGATGTCTTCCTTCTTTTTCAGAAATGGGCGAGGACACTGCCGCCTTCTACAAATCCCTTTTCATCGGTCAATCCGAGAGGGGTGAGCAGACGAAGAAAGCCGTCTCCCGAAGGCGGAAAATGACCGGGGCTGGGCCTTCGGCTAAACGGGCGAAGAAGACCATTCCATCCGTTCAGCGAGAAGCTTCCGAGGAGGCTAGCGAAGAGCCGGAAGCTGCCACCGTCCCTCAGCCCGAGGTTACTGCCGAGGTCCCTCCTCAGAGTCCTACCCCGTCGCAGGCTCTTCTGGACGCCGTGGTAGAGGCCCCTTCTGCCGAAGAACGGCGCAAAAGCAAAGGCAAGGGGATCTCTGCCGAGGAGGTCCCAGATCCCGACGATGATGTGGCCGAAGTGCCAGCAGGTTCGTTTTGTGATGTCTTGCCTTAATCCAGCTTTCTGTTTTGAGGTTTACTTGCCTTAATCCAGCTTTCTGTTTTGTCGTGTAGAGGAGTTGCTCACTCCGGGTTGGGCAGCTGAGCATGCAAAGAGGAGAGCCCTTCGGGACGCCCGCATCCCGAAGGGGAAAGTCCCGAAGGAGCCTTTCTGGACGTTTACGGAGGACATGAATTTGTACTCCGGAGATTGCCAGCAAATGGCTAAAGAGATCTCGAAAGGGATCCTCACCGAGGCCTCCTTTAAGGCCATTGCCGAGGCTCACCCGGGCGACGATTCTCTTGCCGCGAAGCTTTCCGAACACGCCGCCCAGGTATACTTCGCGCCTATCTTTCTTCCTTGAATTTTTTCTAAGTGTTTGGTTTTCTCTTTGTCTTAACGACCTCGCCTTTATCCTTTTGCAGCTTCTGGGGTATGCCGGCTTTCTCAGAGTTCGGGTGGCGAGGCAGACGGCGTTCCGAGCTTCGGCCTTAGAAGCCTTAGAAAAAACTAAGGCCATGTGCTCGGAATTAGCTGTCAAGAATTTGCAGCTGGCCCAAGCTGCGGAGAAGGAAGTTGCCACCCTTCGGGAGGAGTTCCAGAAAGAAAAAGAGGAACTTTTGAAGGACTCCTCCCAGAAAATTTCTGACCTCGGCTCCCAGGTGGCGGAGCTGATCTCGGCAAATGAGGCGCATCAGAAAGAGAAGTCAGAGGCTGAAGGTCTCCTGGCGAAGGCGCTTGCTGAGAAGGCTGCGCTCCAAGCCGAGGTTGATGCTTTGAAGAAGGAGCCGAAGAAGAAGACGAAGGCACTGAAGAAGGAGATCTCTGATCTGCAGAAGGACCTCGAGAAGCTTGAGGTCGAGAAGGATAAGTCTGACCAGATGACCAAGGTTGGTTTTCAGGATGGGTTCTGTCTTGCTCGGCACCAAGTCCTTCAGAGGTTTCCAGATCTGGACCTCTCTTTCTTGGCAGCCCTGAACATTCCCGAGGGACCTCGGTGGACCTGGTCTAAGATTGATCATCTGAACTTGCCTTCTTCTATTTCGGCGCCGAAGGTGGCGGAAAAGGACGCAGGAGCTGATGACTCCCGGGACGCCGAGATTCCTTAGCTTGTTCTAGGATCCTTTGCCTTCTTTTTCTTCTTTTTCTTCTTGTAATTTTCCTTCTCTGTAAGCAGTTTTATAAATAAAGATACTTTCTTTCATAGAATTTTGGCTAAGTCTTTCTGTGTGAATTTTTTCGTTTCTCGCCGTCCCGAACACGTTTGCTCTCAGAGACTTCGCGAGACGATCACCAGACTTGTTTAGGCTTGGGAGTACATTGCCTTCTGCCTGAAAAAAACTTTTATACTTAGAAAAAATTCTTTCTAAGAAACTTTTGTACTTGGAAATTTTTGTATCTTGTACAATTTTTTCCACTAAGGGCTTTAAGCATAGAACTTTTTCAAGGCTTCCGAATGCCAAGTATTTTTTAGTTCTACGCCTTCGGCATCGCCGAGTTTGTACACCCCTTTTCGTACTTCGGCCAGTACCAGGTAAGGACCTTCCCATTTTGTGCGAAGTACGCCGTGGGATGGCCTTCGGGGGCCAAATTCAGCCTTTCGGAGGACGAGGTCTCCTTTCTTTATCCCCTTTGGCCTTGCGCGTACGTTTATGGCCGAAGCTACTCTTTGCTGGAAGGCTTTTCTTCTCAGCTCGGCTGTTTCTCTGTGTTCGCTGACGAGGTCCAGCTTGGTTCTTAGGCCGAAGTCATTTCCCCTTTCATCAAACACTTGTACTCGCACCGAAGGTTGTACTATCTCTATTGGGATGATGGCCTCTGTTCCGAAAACAAGCGAAAAAGGGGTTTCCCCTGTGGCTCTTCGGGGTGTTGTTCGGTAGCTCCACAATACACTCTGGAGTTCGCCTGGCCATTTCCCTTTTGCTTCCCCTAGCCTCTTTTTCAGACCATCTTTTATGGTCCTATTAGATACCTCTACTTGGCCATTGCTTTGAGGATGGGCTACTGGGGCGAAGTGCATCTTTATTCCGAGGTTGTTGACAAAGTCCTGGAACCCTTTGTCTATAAACTGGGATCCATTGTCGGCTACCAGTATCCTCGGTATGCCAAATCTGCATACAATGTTCTTCCATACGAACTTCTGCACTTCTTTAGCTGAGATAGTTGCTAATGGTTCTGCCTCGACCCATTTAGAGAAGTAGTCGACTGCGACTACGCAAAACTTTACGCCCCCAGGTGCTGTCGGGAGCGGCCCGATGAGGTCTATGCCCCAAACTGCGAAGGGCCAGGGATAGTCAGCCGAAGTTACCATTTCCGAGGGTGCCCTCTGGATATTAGCGTGTCTTTGGCAGCTGTCACATTTTCGGACGAACTGTCGGGCATCCTTTCTTAGGGTAGGCCAAAAATATCCTTGGCGAAGTACCACTGCGGCGAGGGCGTCAGTTCCAATGTGTGAACCACAAGCGCCTTCGTGAACTTCTTCGAGGATCATTTCAGTGTCCTCTTCGTCAACACACCTCTGTAGCGGATTGGCGTATCCCTGCCGATATAACTCTTCTCCGATCAAGAAGAATCTTCCGGCGCGTCTTCGCACCTTTGCCGCTTCATTGGGGTCTTCGGGGAGGGCATTGGTTGCGAGGTATCTTTTTATTGAATTCTTCCAGCCTTTTCCCGAAGTCACTATGTTCAGTACTTCGATGCTCGGGCGGTCTAGTACCTCGGTATGCGTTTTTGACTTTGCCAAGCAATCTGCCTCGGCATTATGTCGCCGAGGCACATTTTCGATTCGAACGTTGTCGAATTCTCGAATGAGCTTAGCCATGAGTTCGTGGTATTTTGCCAAGGTTGGGTCCTTTGCGCCGTAGTCTCCTGCTGTTTGTCGAACTACCAGCTGGGAGTCACTGTGAGCCTTCAAGTTTCTTATGCCAATTTTCCTGGCCAGGCGCAACCCTGCTATGAGAGCTTCATACTCAGCCACATTGTTGGTGGCGCTGAAGCTGAACTTGATGGCCTTTATCACCTCTAGACCTTCGGGTCCTCTGATAATTACCCCGGCTCCTTGGTGTTCGGAACCTGAGGCTCCATCCACATGCAGCGTCCATTCTGGCTCATCTTCACCGAGGTCTGGATGGCTGTCTTCGGTTATGGGTACTTCGGCGATGAAGTCTGCCAATGCTTGAGCTTTAATGGCTTTTCTGGGCTCGTAGGTAATGTCATGTTCACCCAGCTCTATGCACCATTTGGAAAGTCTTCCCGAATGATCAACTTTTTTCATAACATCCCGTAGAGACAGACTACTTCGGACGATGATGGGGTGAGCCTGGAAGTATGGCCGCAATCTTCTTCCTGCCAGCACCAAGGCATATATGGCTTTTTGGAGCAATGGATACCTGACCTCGGCGCCATGCAGGGATTTGCTTACGTAATAAACTGGCCATTGCTTCGACCCTTCCTCTTTCACAAGGACCGAGCTTACTGCTTTTTCTGAAACAGCGAGGTACAGGATGAGGGGCTCTCCTTCGCGAGGTTGTCGCAGAGTAGGCAGTCGAGACAAATAGATTTTAAGTTCTTCCCAGGCTTTTTGACAATCCTCATTCCAAGGATGGCCATCGTCCCCGAGGTCATTTTCTCTTTTTGCTGCCTTAGTAAGGACTTTGAAGAATGCCCGACACCGATCTCCGTACCTGGAGATGAACCTGCTAAGAGAGGTTATCCTTCCAGTGAGTCTCTGCACATCTTTCACTGTGACGGGAGTTCGGAATTCGAGCAGAGCCTTAATTTTTTCTGGGTTAGCATCAATGCCCCTTTCTGATACCATGTACCCCAGAAATTTTCCCGAGGTCACGCCGAAGACGCATTTTTCGGGGTTAAGGCGAATTCCGAAGATTCTGAGTTGTTGGAAGGTTTCCTTTAGATCTGTGACGTGGTCGTTAGGCACCTTACTTTTGACTATCATGTCATCAACATAGACTTCCATGTTCCTCCCTATTTGGTCATGAAAGACTTTGCTCATCAGCCTTTGGTAGGTGGCTCCTGCATTTTTGAGCCCGAAGGGCATCCTAGTGTAACAATATGTTCCACCTTCGGTGATGAAGGCAGTTTTCTCTTCATCCTCGGGATCCATCCTTATTTGATGATACCCACTGAAGGCGTCGAGGAAGCTTAGGAGCCCATATTCGGCAGTTGAGTCGACCAACTGGTCTATCGGTGGGAGAGGGTAGGAATCTTTTGGGCAGGCATCGTTCAAGTTTCTGAAGTCGATGCACATCCGGAGCTTACTACTCCCTTCTTTTGTAGCAATGACCACATTGCTTAACCATTCGGGGCACTTGACCTCCCTAATTACATTTGCATCCATCAAGCGCTGTACTTCAGTTTTGACGAATTTACTTTTGTGGACCGAGATGCCTCGTTTCTTTTGCCGGACAGGTTTTGCTTCCGGACTTACTTTAAGGCTATGTTGTATTATGCGAGGGTTTACCCCTGGCATATCCTTTGGCGAGTAGGCGAACAGACCTTTATTCATCAGTAGAAAGGATACAAGGTTTTTCTTGTCACCTTCGGCCAAGTTTTTCCCTATTCGGGTATTTTGGCCTGGGACAAGTTCTATTTCTTCCGTTTCTACTTTTGCGAACTCTTCCGCCCCGCCCGTTTTTGGTTCTTCGGTCGGTAGAGTCCCTCCTGCTGTGGTTTGTGCGAAGTTGGCTGCTGGGGCCTTTCGGGCTTTGACAAACACCTTCCTGACCTCGGCTTGGTCGATGAATATTTCGGCGTCTCCATCCTTGGTGGCGAAGGTGACTGTTAAGTACTTCACATCTGGGCGAATGTGCAAATTCCCTTGTGTTTGCCTTCCAAGGATGGCGTTGTACGACGAAGGGACATCCATGACGATGAACCTTGTCATTGTGGAGGCAAAAATTTCTCCTTTTCCGTTGACCGAACTCCCTCTCATCATCAGGGGAAGGTCGATCCAGCCGAGGACGGGCAGCTCTGAGGGTCCTATTCCAAAGGTTGGCGAAGTAACAGGCTTGAGGTCGGTGCTGGATATTCCCAAGCTTGGGAGCAGATGCGAGAATAGGACGTCGGCGTTTGATCCATCGTCAAGCAATACCCTTTTGACGTCCCAATTTCCTATTCTCGTCATGACCAACAATGGGTCGTCATGAGGGAAGATGACGGAGGAACCATCTCTTCGGGTGAGTTTTTTCGATGGGCTTTGGTACTCCATCGTTGCTATTTCCCTAGCTTTCCTCTTTCTTCCCGAGGATGGCAGTCCAGTGGTGATGGTTTGTATTACCCCCGCCGAAGGTGGGAGGCACTTTTTTGGACTTCGGTTTCTCCTCCTGTCAGAGTCATACTCCTCTTCATCAGCCTTTCCTTCCTCCTCTCTTCTTGCCTTCGGCGAAGGCATTCGCAGATAGCGCCGAAGTTGGCCTTGCTTAATCAGCGACTCGATATACTTCTTCAACTGGAAGCAGTCTTCGGTGTCGTGACCGTGGTCGCGATGAAACTGACAGAACTTCTTCATATTCTTTTTGTTGTCAGCGGTCATCGCCTTTGGTCGCTGAATCTGGGACCCCTGTTTCTCCATTGTCATGAGGATGTTGGTCCTTGTGGTGTTCAGGGGTGTAAAGTTCGGAGGAGGCTTCCTTCCCCTGAACCTCCGAGGTCGTCCTGTTTGCTCTGTCGGATACTTGGCTTGCTGGCTTGATCCTTCGGGGCGGGAATGATCGTTCTTCGGCCCCCCCATTCTTAGCTCTTCGGCTGTCATATGCTGCTCGGCCCTTCAGAAAAATTCACCGAGCGTGTCCAGGGGGTCTTTGGAAAACTCATAAAACAGCTGCGAGTCCCTCCGAAGGCCCCGTATCATGGCGAGGATGCATATTTCTGGCCGAAAGTCTGGAACACTTAGGGCCTCTCCGTTAAATCTTTCGACATAGTCACGGATGGTTTCCCCGTTCCTCTGTGCTATGTCGAACATCTGTACTGGCATCTTCGCCGTAGGACGACTTCCAATAAACTGCTGGGTGAAGGCAGTGGACAGCTCCTGGAACTCTCTGATGGTTCCTGGGGCCAGAGAGTTGTACCATGCTGTAGCAGGGCCGGCAAGGGTGACCTCGAAACATTTGCATAGGGTGGCATCGTCAGCCCCGTGCAACACCATGCTCCGTTTGTACTTCGTCAGATGGGCCTGTGGATCTGTTCGGCCATCGTACGTTTCTAGCCGAGGTACCCGGAAGTCACTGGGCATGGCTGCCTCGACTATTGTTCGGGTGAACGGTGACTCATCGCCACAGAAAGTTTCAGATAGTCTGGCCCAGACAGGTTTGCGGGCTACCTGTTTTTCCACCCTTTCCAACCTCGCCAGCATTTTCTCCATGAGGACCACAGCACTAGGTTCTTTTTCTTGGTGCTTGTAGGTTTCTGGGAAGGGAGATCGTCGACGTCTTTTCGGGGATGGACTTCGCCGCCGAGGAGACGGTGATTTCGCCTCAGGCGACAGGCTCCTTCGGCGTGGGGTCTTAAGTCGTTTAAGTCCCACTGGCTCCTTAGACCGTTCCCCGAAGGGCATGTTCTCTGTCGAAGACTCCTCATGTGGATCTCCGGTTTCCCAACTCCAGTGGGGGGATCTAGGACTTTTCCCCCGGGGAGGTGCTGGCGAGGAAGCCTTCTGGGCCTAGGCCGGTTGCGGCCATCTTTGGTCTATTTGTTGTGTCATTTCGGCCACAATGGACCGTTGTAGTCGCGCAGAAAACTCATGGTTACGACCAGAGGACGTTCTTCCTCCTGCAGAGAAGTCCCTGGAAGGGGTAGCTCGGCAGCTGGTTGGACTTCGGGCGCGGACGAGGACTTCGGAAGTGCCTTGTCCTTAGAATGCCAAGTCTCAACGACAGCCACCTGAGGGTGGTTTCCCACAGACGGCGCCAAATGATGCCCTGAAGCATCTTTGTCTAATGACATGGTGAGTTCCGAGGGAGCTTCCGAGGAGGGAAAACGTCTGACGGAGAGGTTCCCCAGGTGGGAAGGTACCTGAAAGGCTCAGAAAAAAGCGTTAGAAGGTCCCCGGGATGTTTTTCCGGGGAGGAGCATCCGACGCCCAAGTTAGTGTCCAGATAGTGAGTAAAGTAGGGACCCTAAATGGATATAGGATCTGGCCTGTATATGTTTTCTGCTATGCGAGAGTGCCGATGGAGATGTCCCCCTTGCCAAGTCCTGTTTCCCAGTATTTAAAGAAGTACCTGGCCCGTTCGGATCCTGACACGTGTGCGGTCGGATTCTTTCTGTGCTTTTTGGGCGTAGGGAACAGGTAGCCGTTTGCAGGCTCCTGGTTTTGTGGCTGAGACGGGACTTGGATGACGTCAGCGTGTCAGGCCGCCGTTTCAGGCAGCGTGTGGGCGATCTGTCAGAGGCTCCTTAAATGCTCATTAAATGCTCATGTCGTACTCCCGAGGTCCTTTGGGCGAGGTCGCCCTTTGGTACGGACGCCCTTCTTCGGGAATCACGCTAGTGGCTCGAGGAGTTCTCTAGCTCGGGAGTTCCGCCTTCGGGGAGAATCTCTCCTGCTTTCAGTAGTTGGTTCTTTTCTCCCGAAGGTGATATGTTCGGCTCCCCGAGGGAGTCAGCAACACATTTAGATAACCTGGCGTTTCAGCCGAAGTACTTACTTCGTCGTGCTCGACTTCGCTTCTGCCGAGGTCGATGGCAATGCTTCTTTCCGAGCTACGTCAGGCTCCCCGAACAAACCTTCGGGGAAGTATATACTGGAAGAGGCGAGAGCCCTTCGGCTATCAAGGCTGTTTCAACCAGTGAATCATCACTAGTTAGGCTAGTAAGCTATGCTTGCTAGTAGACAAGGCTCTACCTTGTAGTTCAAGGACTAGGTTGAGGAGAAGTCCTAAGGGACTGAGACATATGCACATAAGTCTAGCATTAGGCTGTGTAAGCTTGGAACAGGCTCAATATGTTCGTATATGTGTTGTCCTTAGTAACTTTTCTTGTAGGTGAAGTGAAGACCTATATAGAGAATTCTAAATTCTCACTCCTTAGTTACTTTGTGCAGATTCTAACATTGTTGGCCCGAATAACAATTGAGGGTTGTCATGATAGCTTGTTGTTGTAGGTACTTTACTTGGGAATTTTTACAATTATAGTCTATTTGGGTTACTTGTTGGTCAGGTAATTGTGGTAACTATAGTGTTTTATTGACCGTAGAGCCTAGCAGCATGTGGACAAGCTTTTGTGACTCACCATTGGGATTCATTTCTAAGGTGGGAGTTAGTGACAAAGATCTCAGTTGAGGCTTGTATATGTGTTGTCACCTAGTCACCTCTTATGTCTACATTTGGAGTCTTAGACTCTAGGGTTGCTCTTGGGAGAAGGCATTAATCTAGTTGATGTTGAATGCCTTCATATGGTTGTTACGTGTAGTATTAATCATACAAATGTTGATTTTGTTTACTTTGCCTATTTGAAGTTGGTTTCTATGAAGGTGCCTTGGCCAAGTGAACATTTTTATGTTTCCTATTTTCTCTAGTCAAAGCATAAAGAGCATAAATCTTGCATATTCTAGGTTAATCAACTAGTGTCATGAAGTTTTACGTTGTGCATATATACAACTAGCCAATTACAACCACTGTAAGACCAGTTCTCACTAGGCTATGGGATGGCCAAGTCAATTTTTGGTGTCAAAGCTAAGAGCACAATTTATAGATATTGGAGGCTAAGATTGAGATCTAGTTTTGGAAGTCCATGTGCTAGGATAGTTTGTACTGACTAACATTTGGGAAATGTTGTCTGGCTTTGGTTACAGGTTCCTATGGTTGACACTAGCCTGGGGCTTTGAAAGGAGCTGGAGAACCTGGCGAAGGTTTTAGTGGCACAGTTGTGGCAAGGTTGGATGAGATATCAAAGGTGCTTCAGGGGTTAACTCAGACTATGGCAGAAGTGGGACAGGGTATGACTACCATCATGAATGAGTTGTTTCATGATCATGAGGACAAAGAAGTTGTCCAAGAAGAAAATTACCAAGGGAACAAACCATCCCAAGGATAGGAGAGGCATACTAAGCATCAGCAAGAGCCTAAGGCCCATGAAAAAAGAGAACATCCTTATGAGCATCAGGATGAACTGGAGGATACAGAGGCTCCAAGAAGGGGAGAAACCCTACATCAAATGAGGTTGCTTGAGATGTTCAAGACTATGGATCCACCCAATTTTGATGGGATAGGGGACCTCAATCGAGTAGAGGAATAGTTATCCAGGATGAATCTGTTGTTTATATGTGGAGGCAACAAGTCAGAGCAAAGGATGGCCTTAGTGCCTTTCTTTATGAGAAGGAGGGTTAGTCTGTGGTAGGATGATGTGATGGAAATGCTGAGGGAAAGTAATGGCTTGACTAGAGTACGAGAAAAAGATGCTCAAGTGGTTGGACACTGGGAGGAAATTTTGACAGGAATATATCAGTGAAGCTGGACAAGATCAGAGAAGAATCCAGTTTGCAAACATTTTTCAAGGAGATATGTCAGTGAGAAAGTATGAGCAGCGCTACAATTCACTCATTCGGTATGCTCCTTATATAGCCAGGTGATGCCCGTTGGCATCTTCGTTGTTTGACATGGTAAGCCTGGAAGGGACTTCCGATGAGGAGGATATTTGAAGGGGAGAGTTCCTGGGAGAGAACGCTTGAAACACTAAAAAAAAAAAGGTTAGGAGATCCCCGGAGTGTTTTTCCAGGGGAGAAGCCTCTGACGCCCAAGTCAGTATTTAGTGAGATGGAGAATGGTAAGAATAGGAAATATGTTTTCCCTTAAGAGTCCACCACCTTACTAAGTCCATTTCCAAAATATTTATAGGAGGATGTAAGGAGAAATCTGCCTGACATAGTCTACTCAGATCATGACACGTATTCGGTCGGATGTAGTCCATACCTTCAGGAATGGGGACCTCTAGTCGGCCATAGGCCATCTTGTCCAAGAACTGGGGCCATAGTAGGTCTATGTGTCAAGGCGTGTTCGAGGGCAGCGTGTCAGGACGTGTACGAGGGCGGTGTGTCAGGACGTGTACGAGGGCTGCATGTCAGGGGCTCCTTAACCATTTTTATCGCATTCTCAAGATCCCTTCGGTAAAAGAGACCTTTTCGGAACAGGAGGGTTTTTATCCGAGGTCGCTTCGATCATCCGCGAGTCCCCTCGGCATGGATGATCCCTTTTAAGGGTGTCTTCCCCTTTCGGAGGTGGTGAGTCTTCTTCCTCTGAAGCCGGTTAGGTCATCTTACCGAGGATGGTGGTGCGCCATATTCCCAAGGTTAGTATTGTCACTCCTGGGGGGCGACGATGGATCACTGAGATCGAATGGTCGAGGTGTCTACCTTCCCAAGGTTGGTACTCTATTCCCCGGGGGTGACGCCCACCTTTTTCAAGGGTGGGGCCCTGCCCGAGCTTATGGGTTCGAAAGGCAACAGCGCTTCGGCGATCACATGCCCCCCCTCAGAAAGTCGAAGTGGAGACTTCGGCTTGTGGAATTTTTGGGAGCACCTTGTAGGGCCCATAGTACGACACTGTGTGCGGGACACTTCAACACCGTAGGTGTCACTCCTTGCCCCCTGGTTGGTCCCTTGGTGTCTCCGAGGTGAGCGCATCCTTTCTTTACTTTTTCTATTGCAGGTCAGTGGACCATCACATCTTGTAGTCAGGAGCATCACTTCAGGTATGCGTGCCTAGGATTTTACTGTCATGCCCAACTTAGCCCCTAGCCCATTTTGGGCCCAATTACTTAATCATGCAGCAGAATTTCATGGAAGGGACATTTATTCATTTCTAAATCATATGGGCATGTTCCCAGGACATTACTAGTACTAGCTTATTAAGTATTTATTTAAAGGTTTATATTGTGCTCCCGGAAACAAGCTAGTACTTATGTGGAACTTGCGTGTTCATTTCAAGCTCGTTATCCAAAATAGCTAAGTACATGCATGGCAACCAAAACACCAGATTGAAGTTTTGAAAAAGAAACTTCTTTATGATGCATACTTCTTGCATACTCATATGGGTCTTATTAACCCACTATTGCACATAAACACATACATGTCTTTAATGTCATTGGTTACCATTTTAGCTCGTTATAAGCATGCATTTCTTTTCTAGTTCATGATTACTTAATTTTCATCTTTAAACATACATATAAGACCGAGACATACATGATTCCATATTTCAACATGTGTTTAGAAAACATAATCACGCACATCTATCAACTTTTTACTTCAGCCCAACAATGACTACCAACCGGAATGTCCAAGAGTTCATATATATGCCATAAACATACTACATGGTTGAATATACTTAGAATTGAATTTAGCATGCCATTTTACTTAAGTACCATAAAGGGTCCATAAACACTTAAAAACACAAATTTGGTTTTTTAAGATAAACCAAAATACATAGCACATGATTATACATGGCAAATCACACATAGAACACATTTCCGCCTTAGAGACTTTGTTCCCACAATCTAGACTACAAGTCCCGCACATAAAGTCCACACTTATTAGCTTGTTACACAAGCAACCAATAACACTTAGAATACTTAGAATATTGAGCAAATACCACACATATGCATAATACCTTTACCACAGAAAGAGTATAAAATACTCTTGACCTTAGTGCCTTTCAAGTACTCATTTTCCTACATGAAGTAGAGAATGGCGGGTGAGTAAAACATGAGTGTTTTAGAGTAGGTAAGTAAAATGAGTGAAATGGAGACTAAAATGGAACTTGTATGGCTAGCCATGGGAGTATATATAGAGTGAAACCATGTGATTCATATGAGACAAATTGGGAGACAAATTGGAAGGCTTATGTGGGTGGTAGGTGAGATAGTCAAAAGTAAATGACAAATTGGAAGACTTGTGTGGGTGGTGGGTGAGATCATCAAAAGTATGTGACAAATTGGAAGACTTGTGTGGGTGGTGGATGAGATAGTCAAAAGTAGGGGACAAATTAGAAGACTTGTGTGGGTGGTGGGTGAGATAGTCAAAAGTAGGCGACAAATTAGAAGACTTTGGTGAAAGTTGGGTGGATTTGTCAAATGTGGGGGGCAAGTAGGTGGAAGAAGGAATCCTAAGTGATGAGTTGGATGGGAGGTGGAAGAAAATAATGGGAAATGGAGGGAGGTGGCAGCCATGGCATCCAATGCCTTTAAAATTGGCTAACCCCCCCTTAGTCCCTCAATTCATTGTATTTGGGCAATTGAGCCCAACCACCAAAAGTCCCCTTTGTCCAATTGAGTCCCTCACCTTATATTTTCATCATTTTGGTTGGCCTAAGCCACGATTAAATTTTGAGAGTGTCCAATACTCATCATACTCCCCAGTCCCACTTAATTTAGTGTCTCTCGAGCTTCATGAGGTCAATTCGCAAATTGGAAAAAAATTCTATTCATAGCCCGAGGCTTAAATCATTTAGGAATTTGTAGGCATTACAACACTCCCCTCCTTAAGACATTTGGTCCTCCGAATTTCCTAGGAGTTTAGGGAATATATCAGGATAGCTCTTAAGCATTTCAGCCTCAACGTCCCACGTTGCCTCGTCCTCATAATGGTTAGTGCATTGGACTTTTACCTTAGGTATCCATTTTCTCCTATGCTTCCTAGTGTCTCTTGCAAATACCCGAATTGGTTCTTCTTTATATGTGAGATTTTGGGTAATAGGAACGCTAGTGACATGTACCACTTGTTTAGGATCTGAGAAACACTTCTTCAACATGCTTGCGTGGAAGGTGTCATGTACATGTCCGAGCTCAAGGGGTAGCTCTAACTTGTAGGCTAAGTTTCCAACTCTTGCGAGTATTAGGTATGGTCCCATATACCTCGGGGCCAACTTTCCCCTCTTGCCAAACCTCATTACTCCTTTCATAGGAGACACTTTTAACCATACTCGGTCTCCTACCTGGAACTCCAGGTCCCTTCTTTTCTTGAGGTTGGCATATGATTCTTGCCTATTATTGGTAGCCTTAATCCTTTCTTGGATTAATTTAAACTTCCCAGTAGTCTCCCTTATGAGTTTTGGGCCTATTTCCAATTTATCTCCTAGCTCATGCCAGCAATGTGGAGTTACACACCATCTTCCATAAAATGCTTCATAAGGTGCCATGCCAATCATCGAGTGATGGCTATTGTTGTATGGAAACTCTACTAAAGGTAAATGTGTATCCCATTCGCCTTGAAAGTCTATGGCACAACATCTTAACAAATCCTCCAAGGTTTGATTGGTCCTTTCAGTCTGTCCATCAGTTTGAGGATGGTATGCAGAACTGAACTTTAGCTTAGTGCCCAAGGCATGGTGCAAGGACTTCCAGAATATGGACACAAATCTTAGGTCTCTATCTGAGACAATGTCATCTGGTACACCGTGCAATCTTACAATCTCCTTAACATATAACTGAGCTAATTTCTCCATTGAGTCTGTAGGGTTTATGGGCAATAAGTGAGCTGCCTTGGTCAATCTATCCATTATGACCTAGATTGCATTACCCTTCCTTCGGGTCAGCGAAATACCCACTACAAAATCCATGGATATGGATGATAGCCAAACGCTATTGCCTCTATCTGGCCGAACTCCCTGCCACAAGAATGGCCAGAAGAGCTGGCGCTACCCGAGAAAAGGTGTGATCATGCACCTCGGGAGATAGCCGAAGAGCTCCGAGCCCGGCACGCCAGGAAAACCCGAGGACACTACTCGCCCCCCCAAGGTTGTGAACAGATCGCCTTCGGAAAAGTGGCACCAGACATAGCGAGCCGAACATGATATCCCCGAAGGCGGAACTCCCTGAAACTGGGAACCCCCGAACTGAGGGCTTGTTTCCCGAAGAGGCTCTGTCCGTACCAAAGGACGACCTCACCCAGGGACCTCGGGAGTACGGCAGGAGATTTATGGAAGCATTTAAGGAAGCCTCTGACACATCCAATCACAGACGCCACAATCCGCCTCAAAAGGCGCTCTGCCACGCTGACGCCATCAAAATCACATCATGGCCCGTCTCAGCACATGGCTCAAGGTAACCTACTATCTGTCTCCTATGCCCAGAAAGTCAGGAACGTCCGACCGAACACGTGTCGTGATCTGAACGGGCTAGGCACTCTTATAAATACCAGGAGTTAGTACCAGACAAGAGGTTGGTTAGCTGGCGAAATACGGCTCCCATTACCAGGCAAAACTCATCAGCCCTTTGTGCTATTTTTTCTGCCTTTCTCTCGGCCACCACTGACTTGGGCGTCGGAGGCTCCCCCCCCGGAAAAACATTCCGGGGGCCTCCTAACCCTTTGTTTCTGGACTTTCAGGCACACTCCCTTGGGCGAACCATCCTCCAGGCGTTCTTCCTCCTAGAAGTCTCTCCTCCAGTCATCATGACTCTAAACGTTGAGGCCCCCGGCCATCATTTGGCGCCGTCTGTGGGAACCCGCTCTGAGATCGCCGTCGTTGAAACTCGGCGTTCTAAGGACAAGGGGCTCCCAAAGTCCCCGTCCGCGCCTGAGACACAACCGGCTGCTGAGCAAACACTCCCAGAGACTTCTGTGCCCGAGGAAGACCGCCCTCTAGTAATCACTATGAGCTTCCTGAAAGACTTTCAGCGTTCGGTCGTGTCTGAAATGACACAGCAGATCGACCGAAGGTGGCCACAGCAAGCACAGGCCCAGAGACCCCCCTCACCGACACGCCCTCGGGAGAGAAGCCCCAAGTCTACACATCGCAGTTCGGGGAGTGGAGACCCTCGCGAAGAATCATCCACAGAAATTATAGCCCTCGGGAAACGGCCTGTGGGACAAACCAGGTCCAAGCGACTGAGAGTCTCACAGCGAAGCAGTTCGTCGCCTGAGGCGAGGTCCTTGTCCCCTCAGCGCCGAACTCGCCCCCCGAAGAGGCGCCGACGATCTTCATTCCCTGAAGAAGGCCCTAGCGCCACAGTGCTCATGGAGAAGATACTAGCACGGCTGGATAGAGTGGAGAAACAAATGGCCAGAAAACCCGTTTGGGCCAGACTCTCGGGAACATTCTGCGAAGATGACTCCCCTTTCACTCAGGCCGTCGTTGAAGGCAGCCATGCCAGGTGACTTCAGAGTGCCTCGGTTGGAGATTTATGATGGCCGTACTGATCCACAGGCCCATCTGACGAAGTACAGACGCAGCATGATAATGCACGGTGCTGATGACGCTACCATGTGCAAATGCTTCGAAGTCACCCTCACAGGGCCAGCAACTGCGTGGTACAATTCATTGCCCCCAGGGACCATCACTGAGTTCCAGGAGTTGTCCACAGCCTTCACCCAGCAGTTCATTGGGAGCAGACCTACTGCGAAGATGCCTGTCCAGATGTTCGACATAGAGCAGAGGAACGGAGAAACCATCCGAGACTATGTCGAAAGATTCAATAGGGAAGCTCTGAGCATCCCAGACTTCCGGCCCGAAATCCGCATTCTTGCCATGACACGGGGCCTTCGGCGAGACTCACAGCTATTCTACGAGTTCTCAAAGGACCCCCCGGAGACCCTCGGAGAATTTTACCGAAGGGCCGAACAGCACATGACAGCCGAGGAGCTGAGAATGGCTGGGCCGAAGTCCGATCACCACCGCGCCGAAGGGTCCAATCAGCAAGCTCGGCATCCTACCGAACAGGCAGGACGACCTCGGAGGATGCGGGGAAGGAAACCCCAAAGTTTCACACCATTGAGCACTACACGGACCAACATTCTCATGGCGCTGGAAAGGCAAGGGACGCAGATTCGGCGGCCAAGGGCCATGACCGCCGATAACAAAAAGAATGCAAAGAAGTTCTGCCAGTTTCATCGCGACCACGGTCATGACACCGAAGATTGCTTCCAGCTGAAGAAGTACATAGAGTCGCTGATAAAGCAGGGCCAACTTCGGAAATACCTGCGGATGCCATCCCCGAAAGGCAGAAAAGTGGAGGAAGAAAGGGCCGAAGATGAGGACTATGACTCCGACAGGCGGAGAAACCGAAGTCCAAAAAGGCGCCCTCCACCTCCGGCAGGGGTTATCCAAACAATCACCACGGGGCTCCCATCCTCGGAAAGAAAGCGGAAGGCCAGAGAAATTGCAGTCATGGAGTATCAAAGTCCATCAAAGAAACTGGCTCGCAAAGATGGCTCCACCGTCGTCTTCCCCCACGACGATCCGCTGCTGATCATGGCGAGGAATAGGGAACTGGGACGTCAAAAGAGTGTTGCTTGATGATGGCTCAAATGCTGACGTCCTATTCTCGCACTTACTGCCGAGCTTGGGCATCTCCAGCAGCGAACTTAAGCCTGTCACCTCGCCCACCTTCGGGGTTGGACCATCCGAACTGCCCGTTCTCGGATGGATCGACCTCCCACTGATGATGAGAGGGACTTCGGTAGACGGAGCAGCTGAGTTGTACGCCTCCACAATGGCGAGGTTCATCGTCATGGACGTCCCGTCCTCGTACAACGCCATCCTTGGAAGGCAGACACAGGGGAAACCTGCACATTCGCCCTGATGTGAAGTACTTGACTGTCACATTCGCGACCAAGGATGGAGATGCAGAGGTCTTCCTAGACCAAGCCGAGGTAAGAAAGGTGTTTGTAAAAAAACGAAAAGCTCCGGCGAGCAACCTCGCGCAAACGATGGAGGCAAAGGCGCTAGAAAAAGGCAAAGAAGAAGATCTCGCCAAAGCAGAAACGGAAGCAGTAGAGCTTGTCCCAGGTCAATCTACCCGAATAGGGAAGAGCTTGGCCGAAGGTGACAAGGAAAATCTTGTATCCTTTCTGCTGGAAAATAAAGATCTGTTTGCCTACTCGCCGAAAGATATGCCAGGAGTAAACCCTGGCATAATACAGCATAGCCTCAAAGTAAGCCCGGAAGCAAAACCTGTCCGGAAAAAGAAACGGAGCATCTCAGCCCACAAAAGCAACTTTGTCAAAACCGAAGTCCAGCGTCTCCTAGATGCTGAAGTTATCAGGGAGGTGAAGTACCCCGAATGGTTAAGCAACGTGGTCATTGCCACAAAAGAAGGTAGCAGCAAACTCCGGATGTGCATCGACTTCAGAAACTTGAACGATGCTTGCCCGAAAGACTCATACCCTCTGCCGCCAATAGATCAACTGGTAGATTCAACTGCTGAATATGGGCTCCTTAGTTTCCTAGACGCCTTCAGTGGCTACCATCAAATAAGGATGGACCCCGAAGATGAAGAGAAGACTGCCTTCATCACCGAGGGAGGAACATATTGCTATATCAGGATGCCCTTCGGGCTCCAAAAATGCAAGGAGCCACCTACCAGAGGTTGATGAACAAGGTCTTCAAAGACCAAATGGGGAGAAACATGGAGGTGTATGTTGATGATATGATAGTCAAGAGCAAGCTGCCTGGCTACCACGTTGCAGATTTAGAGGAAACCTTCCAAAAGCTCAGAGCCTTTGGGATTCGGCTCAATCCTGAAAAGTGCATCTTCGGGGTAACCTCGGGAAAGTTCCTTGGGTACATGGTATCCGAAAGAGGCATTGACGCTAACCCCGAGAAGATTAAGGCTCTGCTTGAGTTCCGAACTCCTGCCACAGTCAAAGACGTGCAGAGGCTGACCGGAAGAATAACCTCTCTGAGCAGGTTTATTTCCAGGTACGGAGATAGGTGTCGACCTTTCTTCAAAGTCCTCACAAAGGCAGCAAAAATGGAAGGCAACCTCGGAAGAAATGATCATCCTTGGGATGAAGATTGCCAAAAAGCCTGGGAAGAACTCAAAGTCTACTTGGCCAGCCTGCCGACTCTGCGACAACCTCGGGAGGGAGAGCCCCTCGTACTGTACCTCGCCGTCACAGAAAAAGCTGTGAGCTCGGTCCTCATGAAAGAAGAAGGGCCAAAGCAATGGCCGGTCTACTATGTCAGCAAGTCCCTGCATGGCGCCGAAATCAGGTACCCTTTGCTTCAAAAAGCTATATATGCCTTGGTGCTTGCAGGGAGAAGGCTGCGACCATACTTTCAGGCTCACCCCATCATCGTCCGAAGTAGTCTGCCGCTACGGGATGTCATGAAGAGAGTTGATCATTCGGGAAGGCTCTCCAAGTGGTGCATAGAGCTGGGCGAACACGAAATCACGTATGAGCCTCGGAAGGCCATAAAAGCTCAAGCACTGGCAGATTTTATCGCCGAAATACCCACCACTGAGGAGAGCCATTCAGATCCAAAAGAGGGTGAGCCAGAATGGACCTTGCACGTAGACGGAGCCTCGGGGTCCGAACACCAGGGAGCTGGAGTAATTATCAGGGGCCCCGAAGGCCTGGAGGTAATGAAGGCTATCAAGTTCAGCTTCAACGTCACCAACAATGTAGCTGAGTATGAAGCCCTCATAGCGGGATTACGCTTGGCCAGAAAGATTGGCGTGAGAAACTTAAAGGCTCACAGCGATTCCCAGCTGGTAGTTCGGCAGACGGCAGGAGATTATGGGGCGAAGGACCCAATCTTGGCAAAATACCACGAGCTGGTAGCAAAGCTCATCCAAGAGTTTGACGCCGTACGGATCGAAAATGTACCTCGGCGGAATAACACTGAGGCGGATTGCTTGGCGAAGTCGAAAACATACACCGAGGTGCTAGACCATCCGAGCATCTCAGTGCTGAGCATAGCGACCTCGGGAAAAGGATGGAAAGATCCCATAAAGAGATACCTCGCAGAAAATATGCTCCCCGAAGACCCCGGCGACGCTGCGAGACTGCGAAGACGCTCCGGCCGATTCTTCCTGATTGGTGAAGAGTTATACCGGTAGGGATATGCAAACCCGCTGCAGAGATGCGTGGCTGAAGAGGATACTGAAATGATCCTTGAAGAGGTCCACGAAGGCATGTGTGGCTCACATATCGGAACTGATGCCCTTGCAGCGGTGATACTTCGCCAAGGATACTTCTGGCCTACCCTGAGAAAGGACGCAAGACAGTTCGTCCGAAAATGTGGTAGCTGCCAGAGACACGCGAACATCCAGAGGGCACCCTCGGAGATGGTAAGTTCGACTGACTATCCTTGGCCGTTCGCAGTCTGGGGTATAGACCTTATTGGGCCACTCCCCACAGCACCCGGAGGCGTGAAATTCTGCGTTGTAGCAGTGGACTATTTCTCTAAATGGGTCGAGGCAGAACCGCTGGCAACTATCTCGGCAAAAGAAGTGCAGAAGTTCGTATGGAAGAACATTGTATGCAGACTTGGCATACCGAGGGTACTAGTAGCTGATAATGGATCCCAATTCATAGACAAAGGATTCCAAGAATTTATCAGCGACCTCGGAATAAAGATGCACTTCGCCCCAGTAGCTCACCCCCAAAGTAACGAGCAGGTGGAAGTATCGAACAGGACCATAAAAGATGGCCTGAAAAAGAGACTGGGAGAAGCAAAAGGGAAATGGCCAGGAGAACTCCAAAGCGTATTGTGGAGCTACCGAACGACGCCCCGAAGGGCCACAGGGGAAACTCCCTTTTCACTAGTCTTCGGGACAGAGGCCATTATCCCAGTCGAGATAGTCAGACCATCAGTACGGGTGCAAATATTTGATGAAGGTGGAAACGACCTCGGCCTCAGAACCAAGCTCGACCTCGTCGGCGAACACAGAGAAATAGCCGAGCTGAGAAGAAAAGCTTTTCAGCAAAGAGTGGCCGCGGCTGTAAACTTACGGGCCAGGCCAAAAGAAATCAAGAAGGGAGACCTCGTTCTCCGAAAGGCTGACTTTGCACCCCGAAGGCCGTCCCACGGAGTACTTCGCGCAAACTGGGAAGGACCTTATCTGGTTCTCGCCGAAGTACGAAAAGGCGTGTACAAACTTGGCGACGCCGAAGGCGTAGAATTGAAAAATACTTGGCACTCAGACGCCTTGAAAAAATTCTACGCCTAAGATGAAGCGGAGGAATTGTAAGTACAGAATGCTCTTAAGGAAAGTTCTTAAGTATCCAAAATTGTGCAAAGCAGAATTCCGTGAAGATGCTCGCCGTAATAAAGCGCAGATTAACCTCCCAGAGTCCCTTGAGCCATCACGCTCGGGAAAAGATGGAGAAATCTCGCAGAGGCAGTTTTCCGAAGTCCCTTGAGCCATCATGCTCGGGAAAGATGGGAAACAAGAACGTCGCAGAAGTACTCGCCGAAATAAGCGCAGAGACAGTTTTCCGAAGTCCCTTGAGCCATCACGCTCGGGAAAAACGGAAAACAACTCTCGAAAGATTTCCTAAGTCTCTTGAGCAAACATGCTCGGGACAAAAGGAAAAGAAGGAAAATTTTTTGACTAAGGAATTTCCAAAGTCCCTCGAGCGAACATGTTCGGGACAAAATGGAAATGCAAAAGCCTGCAAAAAGACTTAGTCAAATTTTTCAGACTTTCCAGAAAGTCTCTCGAGCAAACGCACTCGGGACAAAGGAAGGTAAAAAAGTTTCTTTGATCGCAGGTTTTCCGAAGTCTCTTGAGCGAACGTGTTCGGGACAATGGAAATGAAGAAACTTGCAAGAAAAGACTTAGCCAAAAAATCTTCATTAAGAGCAAAGCTGCTTTACAGTAAAGAAGTGCCCGAAGAAGGAATACAAAATAGAAGGGAAGGAAAAGGGGCCCTAAAAAATAGCCTAAGGGTTCGCGGCGTCCCAAGAGCCACTCGCTGGCCCGCCCTTTTCCACCACCTTTGGCACTGGAATTGAAGGAGGAAGGTTCAAATGTTCGACCTTGGACCATTCCCACCGAGGTCCCCCAGGAATGTTTAGAGCCTCCTGAAAAGAGAGGTCCAGATCTGGGAACCTCTGGAGGACCTGGTGACGAGCAAGGCAGAAGTCGTCCTGAAAGGCAACCTTGGCCATTTGATCAGACTCGTTCTTATCAAGCTCGAGGTCGTCAAGGTCGTCCTTCAGTTCAGCAATCTCCTCCTTCAGCGCCTTTATCTCCAACGCCCCTTGGACCCCTTCTTCAAAGACTCGACCTCAGCCCGAAGAGTGTTATTCTCACTCGTCAACGACACTATAAGGCTGTCAGAAGCAGCCTTGTGCTTGAGAAGATCTTCGTTGGCGGTGAGCATCCCCTTTATTTGATCACCGAGGTCAGCAATCTTCTGGGAGGAATCCTTTTGAAGTTCTTCTTTTTCCTTCCGGAACTCCTCCCGAAGTGCAGTCACTTCTTTCTCAGCAGCCTCTTTCAGCTGCTGGTTTTTGGCGGCCGACTCCGCGAGTGCGATCCTCGCCTCATTCATGGTCTAAGTGGCCGAAGTTCGGAAGGCAACCTCCCTGGCCACCCGAACTCGGAGAAAGCCGGCGTACCCCAGCAGCTGCAAAAAGATAAAACGCAAGGTCAGTAAGAGCCAAACACTTAGGAAAAAATTGAAGGGAAAGAGCTGTGAAGGATATACCTGAGCAGCATGCTCGGTGATCTTTGCGGCGAGAGTGTTATCCCCCGGATGGGCCGCCGCTATAGCCTTGAAGGAGGCCTCAGTAAGCACCCCCTTCGAAATTTCCTTCGCCATTTGAGGACAGTCCTCGGAGTACAAATTCATGTCCTCCGTGAACGTCCAGAAAGGCTCCTTTGGTATCTTCCCTTGCGGGATTTTGGCGTCCCGAAGAGCTCGCTTCCGAGCAT
This sequence comes from Aquilaria sinensis, assembly GCA_005392925.1. Taxonomy (NCBI): domain Eukaryota; kingdom Viridiplantae; phylum Streptophyta; class Magnoliopsida; order Malvales; family Thymelaeaceae; genus Aquilaria; species Aquilaria sinensis. Next base: position 79,381 of record SMDT01000017.1, on the reverse strand, counting down.
GTTCGGCCGCCCAGTCAGGGGTAGTCAACTCCCCTGCGTGGCAAGAATGAGAAGGAGATTAAAGACAAAGAAGGCAATCCAGAAAAAACAAAGGAAGTACACTTTGTCTGGAAACAAACCTGGTGGAACCTCGACAACGACGTCCTCGGAGTCCTCGGCCTCCTCGGTTGAAATGCCCTTGCCCTTCCGCCTGCGCCGCTCCTCGGCAGAAGGTACTTCTACCACTACATCAAGGAGGGCCTGCGACGCAGTAGGACTTTGAGGAGGGACGTCGGTTGAAGGGACCTCGGAAACAGCAGTCTCAGGCGCCGGAATCTCGGCTGTCCCAGGCTCCTCAGCAGTCTCCTCGGGAATTTCTTCTAGAGGAACCTGAGCAGGGGACCTCGGCCGAATCATCAGGCGGCGAAGTGACAGCAACCTCGGCGTCCTCGTTTCCCTCCCTAATACTTTCCAAATGGGAAGAAATAACAGTCTTCTTCGCCCGTTTAGACGAGGGACCAGCACCAACGGACTTTCGCCTTCGGGAAGCCACCTTCTTTGTCTACTCCCCCTTCTCCACTTGGCCGGAGAAAAGGGACTTGTAATAGGCGGCAGTCCCGTCGCCCATCTCTGAAAAAGGAGAGAAACATCAGCGTAAGTCCAAGGAAAAAAACAGCAAAGGAGTAGAAGATGACTCACTTTCGACAAGCGTTTCGAAAGAAATTTCCTCCTTAAGAAGCTTGACCAACCAGGAATCCTTCCCGGCGATGGCAGGAGCTGGCATCTTGAGGTCAGTCTCGTGCTCCTTTACCACCTTTAATTCCCGAAGGACCTCTTCGGTCATCAACTTCCAGTTGATTGGAAAAGGGTAAAGGGCGCGCGGAGCGACCTCGGGATCCCAGTCAGAGACAGCCCGAATGCGGGCGTCGAAATCCGCGAACACGGGAGCCAACTCTGGGGTCAGCAGCATCCTCGGATCAACAACGTCCACATCCAGTGTTCCCTGAGCCCATTTGGTCGGAACGTACGACCAGGCCTCGTCCATCTTCAGGAAGAAGAACTTCTGTTGCCACCCCCGCCAGCTATCCTTAGTGGCGAAGGTGAACATGAATTTCTTGCTCCCGGATCCCCGAGGTAGCATGAAATAGAAGCCACCCTTCGGGACCACAGAGAGCTTGTAGTACTGCATAAAGATTATGAAATGGGGTTCTATCCCGAAGACGCCACACATGCAGAGGTAGGCGTTAAAATAGCAGAACGAGTTCGGGGGAAGCTGGTTCACAGCAATGCCATGAAATTTGCAGAACTCGCACACCATCTTCGGGGGAGGATACCGAAGACCGGCCTTCAGCTGGGCTCGGAAAAACGGTAACCTCCTTACTATGGTTTGAAAAAGCATAATGGCTAGAACGAGGCAGCCTAGTAATGGCGTAAGAGGGAAGAAAGAATTTTTTCTTCCACCTCTCTAACTTTGCAGGGGTGGTGCAACAAGGATGGGCTAAAAGAGGCTGCCAGCTCTCAGGAATGGGCATTTTCGACATGAAAACGAGTTTGAAAACGGAAGAAAAACAGTTTCCAGAGAAAAACTCAAAAGAACACAGGGATCAAAGCACTCTGGAAAACAAAAACCCACCGAAAGATTTGCCAAAATCTGAGGACGCCGTCGTGAAAGTTGGCTGAAAAAAGCTCTGATTAAGGTAGCTCCGCCACAGAAAGCAAGAAAGTGCAAGAACAGGGGCAAAGCAGAGAAAAGAGCAGAAGAAAAAGCAAAAGGAACTTATGATGGAATGGGCTACTTATAAGCCAGAGGTGGGTAACCGAAACATCGTCATAAGTACCCTTTGGAGGCGAACCGTCGCCGTAACTGCTCTCTGCACCTGAAAAGGCGCGCCCTCTGTAACCGACGCGACTCTCCTCCAATGGCAAAGCGCCACGTGTCAACCGCTGCGCAAAAATGGGGGACACGTCCTCCAAACGTCCCTTGAAAACTGGGACACGTCCTCTGACATCCCTGGAAAACTGGGACGCGCCGCTCAGACTGACACGCTTGGCCAAACAGACCTGCAGAAACAAAGAGCAGGCCAACTCGAGGACGCCAAGAGACAGGCTATGGCCGAACAGCCCATGACCTTCGGGCAAGAGGTGTATCTTCGGCACAGGCTCCGCCTCGAAGACACCAAAGAACAGGCCAAGGCCGAAGAGCCCATGATCTTCGGGCAAAAGGCGCATCCTCGGAACAGGTTAAGCTTCCAAAGAGACTCCCATAAACAACCTCGGAAAGAGATGCAAAACCGAAGTCTTCACTTCGGCTTTCCAAAGGGGGGCATGTGATAGCCAAACGCTATCGCCTCTATCTGGCCGAACTCCCTGCCACAAGAATGGCCAGAAGAAGCTGGCGCTACCCGAGAAAAGGTGTGATCATGCACCTCGGGAGATAGCCGAAGAGCTCCGAGCCCGGCACGCCAGGAAAACCTGAGGACACTACTTGCCCCCCCAAGGTTGTGAACAGATCGCCTTCGGAAAAACGGCACCTGACATAGCGAGCCGAACATGATATCCCCGAAGGCGGAACTCCCTGAAACTGGGAACCCCCGAACTGAGGGCTTGTTTCCCGAAGAGGCTCTGTCCGTACCAAAGGACGACCTCACCCAGGGACCTCGGGAGTACGGCAGGAGCATTTATGGAAGCATTTAAGGAAGCCTCTGACACGTCCATTCACAGACGCCACAATCCGCCTCAAAAGGCGCTCTGCCACACTGACGCCATCAGAATCACATCATGGCCCATCTCAGCACATGGCTCAAGGCAACCTGCTACCAGCTATCTGTCCCCTACGCCCAGAAATTCAGGAAACATCCGACCGAACACGTGTCGCGATCTGAACGGGCTAGGCACTCCTATAAATACCAGGAATTAATACTTGGCAGGAGGTTGGTTGGCAAAAATCTCACTCCCACACTCTGAGAAAATTACCAGGCGAGACTCCTCAGCCCTTTGTGCTATTTTCTCTGCCTTTCTCTCAGCCACCACTGACTTGGGCGTCGGAGGCTCCCCCCCCGGAAAAACACTCCGGGGGCCTCCTAACCCTTTGTTTCTGAGCTTTCAGGCACTCTCCTTTGGGCGATCCAATCCACCAGGCGTTCTTCCTCCCAGAAGTCTCTCCTCCAGTCATCATGACTCTGAACGATGAGGCCCCTGGCCATCAATGGATCCCCACTTCCTTTTTGGTATAGGCAAGCTTTGTAGTTTACCACCAGGTCTCTGGTGCTCCACTTTGAGTTATTGACAAGTCATACACTTAGCCACATGAGCACCAATCTCTTGTTTTATATATGGCCACTAGAAATGGGACCTCAAATCTTTATACTTTTTCTGAGCTCCAGGATGTATACTCATCAAACTGGAGTGGGCTTCTTCTAGGATTTGTTGCCTAAGTCCATCCTTATTTGGCACATAAATCCTATTCTGGAAGTATAATAGTCCAGCCTTAAAGGAAAATCCTTGATACAATTTTCCTTGTTTCTACACAGAGATCCTAGGAATCTCCTCATTTTGAAGCTGAGCTTCTTGAATTAGGTATTTCCACTCAGACCTAATAGTTAGGACCTTTACTTGGTCCATTTCCCACTATCCCCATTCTTGGGCTAACTCAGTTATACTGAGTACTTCAGCAAGCTCTCTAGTGGCTTTGAGTACTCCCGTGTACTTTCTACTGAGAGCATCAGCTACTACATTAGCTTTCCCAGTTGTATACTCGATGACGCACTCCAAATCTTTCAAGTACTCAAGCAATCTTCTTTGCCTCATGTTCAAGTCTTTCTGTGTGAATAGGTATTTCAAATTCTTATGGTCTGTGAAGACTTAAAATTTTCCTCCTAGCAAGTAGTGTCTCTATTGTTTGAGAGCAAAGATCACTACTGCTAACTCCAGATCATGAACTGGATAATTCTATTCATGAGGCCTTAGTTGCCTTGATCCATAGGCTATTGCTTGTTTCCCTTGCATCAAGACACAGCCTAGCCCTACTCGAGAAGCATCAGTGAATACTTCATACTCCTTAGTAAGGTCTGGTAGAACCAGTATTGGGGCTGTAGTCAAACGTTTCTTAAGTTCTTGGAAACTAGCCTCATATTTCTCACTCCACTCAAACTTTTGGTCCTTTCTTGTTAATTGAGTGAGTGGAGCTACTAGTACAGAAAATTTGGGCACAAATCTTCTGTAGTAGCTAGCAAGTCCTAGGAAGCTTGTTATGTCCCTCACAGTCTGAGGTTGCTTCCATTCCAAGATCGCCTTAATTTTCTTAGGATCAACAGCTAAACCATGCTCGTTGATCGTATGCCTGAGAAATCCAATTTCCTTAGCCCAGAATTGACACTTACTTAGCTTGCCATATAGCTCATGTTCCTTTAGCAAGCTTAGCACCACTCTCAGGTGCTCCTTATGGGCTTCTTCATCCTGTGAGTACACTAGTATATCATCGATAAATACCACAACAAAGTGGTCCAAATAAGCCTTGAACACTCTTTGCATAAGGTACATGAAAAAGGCTGGGGCATTTATGAGCCTAAATGGCATCACAGTGTACCCAAAATGACCATATCTGGTCCTAAAGGCTGTCTTTGGTACATCTTTTTCTTTGACTCTCAGCTGGAAGTATCCAGATCTGAGGTCTATTTTGGAGAAAACCCTGGCTCCCTTTAACTGATCAAACAGATCTTCAATCCTTGGGAGGGGGTGTATTTATTCTTAATGGTTAGTGTATTGAGCTTTTTGTAGTCAATGCATAACCTAAGGATTCCATCCTTTTTCTTCATAAAAAGTACAGGTGCTCCCCAAGGAGAAGTACTTGGCCTAATGAAACCCTTCTCAAGCAATTCATCCAATTACTTTCTTAGCTCCACCATTTTAGGAATAGCCATCCTATAAGGAACAATGGACATAGGTGTAGCTTCGGGTACTAACCTGATCTCAAACTCAACCTCTCTTGCGGGAGTGAGTCCTGGGAGATCTGTAGGGAACACTTCAGGGAATTCTCTTATTATGGGTATTTTACCCAGCTCTACTTCTACTTTAGTTCCATTTAACCCTAGGTTTTCTCCTTTGATTACTAAGGGTTTGTGCTCCACCACTTTTAGTTGACTCTCTAGGACTAACCTAGATAATCTTTCCAGAGATTGAGGTTTGTGTCCAGGGAGACAAATTTGCCTAGCATGGCAGTCTATGACTACTTTATTTGCACTAAGCCAGTTCATACCCAGTATGATATCATATCCATTTGTATCTAAGACTATCAGGTATGCTTTAAGTTATATTTCACCAAGCTTAAGCATAAAACTTTTTACCATATGGTATGCAAACAGGATTTCATTTCCCGCAGTCCTTACTAGGTACATTTCATCATATGCATACTTCGAGATTTAAAGCTCTAACAAGTCCAGCAGATATGATAGACAATGATGCACCAGTATCATATAAAACTGATACTTCATAACCATTAAGTAAAATGGTACCTGTTAGAGTCTTCCTAACCAGCTTGGCCTGGTTCATTTCTTCTTCTTCACTCTCTGCTCCTTTGGCCTCCTAGGGGTCTAGGGCCCTTCTTGAGGTTTCTATTTGGAACACTCTTCCAGGAGCCTAATTTTGTCTTCCTTTCTCTAAAGGCATGTTAGGGCCCAAATTCTTCCTTATTGGTGGTAAAGGTATGTTCTGCCTCTTTATAAGTAATTGGCCTTGTGCCCATCTATTACCAAACCTTCCTATGGTCCCCTGCTCCTTCTTTCTGACAGGGCAGTCTCTTACCCAGTGATCCTGGCCACCACACTTAAGGCATCCATTTATTAGCCTGTAGCATGGCTTTTGGCCACAGAATTTTCCACAAGTCTCACATGGAGGTCCATAATGAGCTGCATTCTTTTCTATGCCATTATCCTTTCTTGGCTCATATGCCAAGTTTTCTCTACCTCTTTTTTTTGATGCCTTTGGCATCCCACTAGCATTACCAGAGCATTTCATAATTTGGCCTATAAATTCTTGCTCTAGGGCCATAGCCCTCTGAACAATGTCATAATAGTTATGGGCACCCACTGCCCTAAGTATTTGCCTCAGTTCAAGCCTTAGTCCTTTGACGAATCTCTTCGCCTTCAAATCCTCTTGGCCATCATATTGATGGGCATAGCGGATAAGGCTATTAAACATCTACTCATATTCCAGCACTGAGAGCTCTCCCTGCTCAAGCAAGTCAAACTTGACTTGCTTCTGGTCTGTCAGGGCTTCACTGATGTACTGTTGCCGAAAAACTTGTAGAAACTCAGGCCACCTCATTGCTCTTCTTATAAAAGTAGGCCTTTTAGCAGTTTTGCTAGCATAAGTCTTGTGGACTACTCTCCACCATAGTTCCGCATTGCCTTCTAATCTAAATGTTGCAAGAAAAACCTTTTGAGAAGAGGAAACCTCCATTCTCTCAAAGATTTTCTCAACCTGGTTAATCCAGAATTCAGCTTCATCCGGACCACTGCTCCCTTTGAAAACTGGGGGTTTTAATGCAAAAAACCCCTCTAGTTGACCTTCTCTTACGCCTCCACCATTTCTTCTGGGTGCTCTTTCATCTCTATTAGTAGGCCCTTCTCTAGGGGCCTTCGTCGTCCTAGTGGCAGCAGTGAGGCGAGTTGGCCACTCTATTTCTTCAGTGTCTAGTTCTTCTACTTCTGGCCTTTCTTCCTGCTCAGCTTTAGTCCCTTGTCTGATCTCTAACTTGACTCTTCTAGCTCTTGGGTTTCTCCTGTCATCATCATCTTCATCATCATTAACCTCTCTCCCATTCCCACTAGCTTGATCACCAAGCATGGGTTCATTTCTTGGCCTTCTTCTGGGTTCAGGTTTTTTTTCTTGCCTAGTATATTATGGGACTTGTGCCTGACCTCTAGTCAGGGCCTGAATTCCAACAGCCAATTGAGCAATGGCTGGTTGCATACTTGCCATCATATTTTCCATTCTGTCTTGGCGATCAATACTAGGCCCAGCCATATTGGGCGTAACGGGCTCAGTAGCAACAACTTGCATTTCTGGTCCAAAACCAGCTTGCTCATCATCCAATTGGGTATTTTTGTTCTATTTTTCCATGTTTCGGGTTCTCATCTTGTACAGAACAACAAGCAAGAAACACATATGCTCAATATTTGTAAGTAGACACCATAGTGGACTTAAACCTATGTGGGAACAAATCTACACTATAAATAATCCATACACCAAAAATTTTGGTCCTGAGAACAACCATGCTCTGATACCAAGTTGTCATGCCCAACTTAGCCCCTAGCCCATTTTGGGCCCAGTTACTTAATCATGCAGCGGAATTTCATAAAAGGGACATTTATTCATTTCTAAATCATATGGGCATGTTCCCAGGACACTACTAGTACTAGCTCATTAAGTACTTATTTAAAGGTTTATATTGTGCTCTTGGAAACAAGCTAGTACTTATGTGGAACTTGCGTGTTCATTTCAAGCTCGTTATCCAACATAGCTAAGTACATGCATGGTAACCAAAACACCAGATTGAATTTTTGAAAAAGAAACTTGTTTATGAGGCATACTTCTTGCATACTCATATGGGTCTTGGTAACCCACTATTGCACATAAACACATACATGCTTTAATTTCATTGGTTACCATTTTAGCTCGTTATAGGCATGCATTTCTTTTCTAGTTCATGATTACTTAATTTTCATCTTTAAACATACATATAAGACCGAGACATACATGATTCCATATTTCAACATGTGTTCAGAAAACATAATCACGCACATCTATCAACCTTTTACTTCAGCCCAACAATGACTATCAACCGGAATGTCCAAGAGTTCATATATATGCCATAACCATACTACATGGCTGAATATACTTATAATTGAATTTTGCATCCCATTTTACTTAAGTACCGTAAAGGGTCCATAAACACTTAAAAACACAAATTTGGTTTTTTAAGATAAACCAAAATACATAGCACATGATTATACATGGCAAATCACACATAGAACACATTTCCACCTTAGAGACTTTGTTCCCACAATCTAGACTCCAAGTCCTGCACATAAAGTCCACACTTATTAGCTTGTTATACAAGCAACCAATAAAACTTAGAATACTTAGAATATTGAGCAAATACCACACATATGCATAATACCTTTACCACAGAAAGAGTATAAAATACTCTTGGCCTTAGTGCCTTTCAAGTACTCCTTTTCCTACATGAAGTAGAGAAGGGCGGGTGAGTAAAACTCAGTAAGGATTCTGTATGGCTTCTAGAGCCTAACATATGGCTTCCAAAGCCTAACATAGCTAGGAAAAACATGGCAACAAATATTCCATGCTCCTGCAAAGAAAACACTAAGACAAAGAAGATACAGGTACATGCATATAACAATAATAATAATAATCAGGGGTTAGCATACACAACCAAACATAGAAGCATACAACACACACACACCACTTAACACCTTATCCCCTTGAAGGGCAGAGCAAGCATGATCCATATTTCTCATTTCTTAGGTTAACCATTTCATTAATCCATTTTAAAATCTGAGCTCTTTATGCTTGAGAATTGAGTTGGCCGACTCAATTCCTAGCCGTAATGCTTGCATGGAGCTAGCTAGCACAGAGTTGCCTAAGCAACAAAACATAGCCCTCTGTAGCCTTCTTAGTATCACATGGCATTCAATATCCATCACCCAAGGGCCTGAATACTCAAAGAGTATAAGAATCCTTACCAAAACTGTTAGCAACTTTTGTTGCTCGAAAACTTTAGAAGCTTGGCTCTTTTCCTTTTCCTTGCTTGTCATAGCTAGAACTTAATTTCTAGCTTGAGAACCTCAACAAAGGAGCTAAGGCTGAATCTTTATGCTTGATTTCCTTCAACCTCCCTCTTGACTTTTCTCGAACCCTCCACTTGATTCCTTGCCTTGAAAGGTTTTACAAGCTTATGAACATTGAGGACACAAGCTTCACACTCAAGAACACCAAGAGCAATACTTAGCCAAATGCTATTATGGCAAAAAGAGTTGGAGAAGTGTTTGAGCTTTAGGAGGAATGAATGAGTGTTTTAGAGTAGGTAAGTAAAATGAGTGAAATAGAGACTAAAATGGAACTTGTATGGCTAGCCATAGGAGTATATATAGAGTGAAACCATGTGATTCACATGAGACAAATGGGGAGACAAATTGGAAGACTTATGTGGGTGGTGGGTGAGATAGTCAAAAGTATATGACAAATTGGAAGACTTGTGGGGGTGGTGGGTGAGATCGTCAAAAGTAGGTGACAAATTGGAAGACTTGTGTGGGTGGTGGGTAAGATAGTCAAAAGTAGGGGACAAATTAGAAGACTTGTGTGGGTGGTGGGTGAGATAGTCAAAAGTATGCGACAAATTAGAAGACTTTGGTGAAAGTTGGGTGGATTTGTCAAAAGTAGGGGACAAGTAGGTGGAGGAAGGAATCCTAAGGGATGAGTTGGATGGGAGGTGGAAGAAAATAATGGGAAATGGAGGGAGGTGGCAGCCATGGCATCCAATGCCTTTAAAATTGGCTAACCCCCCTTAGTCCCTCAATTCGTTGTATTTGGGTAATTGAGCCCAACCACCAAAAGTCCCTTTTGTCCAATTGAGTCCCTCACCTTATATTTTCATCATTTTGCTTGGCCTAAGCCACGATTAAATTTTGAGAGCGTCAAATACTCATCATACTCCCCAGTCCCACTTAATTTAGTGTCTCTCGAGCTTAATGAGCTCAATTCCTAAATTGGAAAAAAGTTCTCTTCATAGCCCGAGGCTTAAATCACTTAGGAATTTGCATGCATTACATTTGCGGTGTCAAAAGGCGTGTCCGACGGTGGCGTGTCAGGGGCTCCTTAACCATTTTTGTCGCATTCTCGAGATCCCTTCGGTAAAAGAGACTTTTTGGAATAGGAGAGTTTTTATCCGAGGTCGCTTTGATCATCCGCATGTCCCCTCGGCGCAGATGATCCCTTTTAAGGGCATCTTCCCCTGCCAGAGATGGTGAGTCTTCTTCCTTTGAAGCTGGTTAGGTCATTTTACCGAGGATGGTGGTGCGCCATATTTTTGAGGTCGGTACTGTCACTCCCGGGGGGTGATGATGGATCACCGAGATCAAATGGTTGAGGTGTCTACATTCCCGAGGTTCGTACTATGTTCCCCGGGGGTGACGCCCACCTTTTCCAAGGGTGGGGCCCTGCCCGAGCTTATGGGTTCGAAAGCCAACAGTGCTTCGGCTATCACCAGGAATGATGAGTTGAAGGCCAAAAAGCTCTTTTAAGGCCTTAAGCCCATCCTTTGGAGGTATATGGAAACTATAAACATTCGGAGTTATCAAGAAGTTGTCCAGAATGTGTTGGCCTGAGAGAGAGAGATTGAAGACTCAAAAGCACCAAGTGAAACGGTGGAGGTTGGACCATCCAATGTAGGTAAAGGTTTCAGGAAATGATCAATGGTAGGAAGGATGACTAAGATTCAAGGTTCCTTAAAGAAAAGGAAAGTTGGTTTGTGCCATAAGTGTAGGAGATTCCAAGGCACAAAGCCATGCACATTGGGAACAGATCTCTGTAACATCTATCAAAGAGGTCATTGGGCAAAGGAATGACCACAGGCTTGCCCCTTGTTGGGTCCGCCTAATAATACACCCCCCGTACCCCTTGCCATAGGAAATCAACCTGGTTTAGCCACAGCAGTAGTGGAGTCAAGGGTATTCACCCTAGCTAGTCATGTGACCAAAGAGCCAGTTGTTGTTCAATGTAACTTTACTTTTCAGAATGGTAGTGTTAGAGTACCTTTTGATCTGGAGCTACTCTTTCTGAAAGATCGCATGCCTTGGTAGATAAGCTCAAGTTGCAGCAAGAAATCTCATATGAGCTGAGACTTATTAGGACTGCAATGAGAAGTTTTACAGTGACCAATGAGTTAATTACTAGGTATCCCTTGTAGTTAGGTGACCATGACTTCTCATGTGAGTTATGGGTTATAGAATTGAGGTCTTATGACCTAGTGTTTGGAATTGATTGGCTAAGCAAGCACAAGGTGCACATTTACTGTGCTAACCACTCAGTTGACATTACTGATGCTCAAGGAGCTAGAGTCAGTTGCATAAGAGGGTTAGCATCCAGTGCTAAGAGTTTGCACCTTAGACTTATGGATACTATCCACATAGTCAACGAGGAGGAGTATTGCTCTCTGAATGGCATGGCCATAGAAGAAGAACTTAAGGAGATAGCTATAGCCAATCAGTTTCCTTAAGTATTTCCAGTGGAGTTGCCTGGGCTACCACCCAATACGGAAATAGAGTTCTCTATCCATTTCCAACCTGGAAAAAAACCTATTTTGATACCACCTTACCGAATGTCAGCTTCTAGGATGGATGAGTTAAAGAAGCAGCTAGAAGAACTACTAGAGAAATGCTTTATAAGGCCTAATGTATCACTGTGGTGAGCCCTGGTGTTGTTTGTTAAGAATAAGATAGATATTTGAGACTATGTGTTACCAAGTCTGGGGGTAGTCCAATTATGGTGCCAAAATTTTGCATTTAGACTCCCAGGATCGGTATTGTTTTGTAAGCCGTCAGAATACTACCCCTAGTGTGCATACCCAAGTGGCCTTTTTGGGTACTATGTAAACACATCCAAATTGGTCCAACCATCACAAACATATTCACATTTCATTCACACCATGGCAGCAAAGAAGGAAAACACTAGCACAAGTCTTAATCTTGGCCACCACACATTAGGCAATCTTGTTAAGTTCTAGAGACCAGCCACTGCACCTATAACTTTCACTAATAAAATGTATCATTATAGGCATGTACCCGATATTTTCTTTACTACATTACCAAGTAGAGACTTATAGCAAACCAAAGAATTTTTTTTTACATCAATAGCCCGCCAATGGACCAAGTTATGGATTTTTTAAGTTGGTTACAAAATTCTGACCAAATGAACAGTAACTTAGCCAACTTTACAATGTCATATCTTTGGCCACAGGGCTCCAAATTCATAAATTCAAAATCCCAATTTAACCTCTAGATGTTCTCTCATTTTGATCAAAATTTCATACTAATATTTATTCTACACAGCGAGATATAGAACTTTTAGTGCAGAGTCAAAATTCTGGTCACTTTAAGACCATTTTGCCCATACAAAATTTCATAAGTGTGCAAACACTTCATTCACGGAAATCCCTCCAAGGCTACCCCATATATGTCCATCACACATAGGAAATACATTCCCTTGCATTTAACAACCATATGTGGCTAAAATAAAATTTACAAGTAGGCAGCCCAGCATTCATACTTAGATAGCTTTGCAACACATCACTTACATAGCCAAAACATTACTCAAATGTTCACATACTTGTCTCATTTCACATACACTACATGTACATGCATACATGTACCACAAAATGGTCTTAACTTAGCTAAATACATACCCTAGGTTACAGGAGTGCCTGACACACAATGGACTCCAAAACAGGTTGCAGGACATTTTGAATGAGATCTCTTCCAAGCTTTCCAGATCCTGTTTCTGGAGTCCATTGTGTCTCAGGCACTTTGGTAACCTAGGGTGTGTATTTAGCTAAATTAAGACCATTTTGTAGTGCATGTATGCATGTACATGTAGTGTATGTAAAATGAGACAAGAAGGTGAACGTTTGAGTAATGTTTTGGCTATGCAAGTCCTATGGTGCAAAGCTACCTAAGTGTGAACAATAGGCTGCTTACTTGTAAATTTTATTTTAGCCACAAATGGTTATTAAATGCAAGAGAATGTAATTTTGATTTGTAATGGACATGTATGGGATAGCCTTGGAGGGCTTTCCCCTAGTGAATGAAGTGTTTGCACACTTATAAAATTTTGTGTGCGCCAAATGGTCATAAAGTGATGAGAATTTTGATTCTACACTTAAAGTTCTATATCTACCTGTGTAGAATAAATCTTGGTATGAACTTTTGACCACACCTAGAGAACATCTAAAGGTTGAACTGAGATTTGAAATTTCTAAATTTGGAGCCCTGTAACCAAAGATATGATGTTGTCAATATGGCTAAGTTACTGTTCACTTGGTCAGAATTTTGTAACCAACTTCAAAAATCCATAACTTGGTCCATAGGTGGGCTACTGATGTAAAAAAAAATTCCTTCATTTTCCCTAAGTCTCTACTTGATAATGGAGTAAATAAAATAGGGGGTAAATGGCTAGAATGATACAATTTATTAGTGAAAGTTACAGGTGTAGTGGCTGGTCACTAGAGCTTAACAAGATTGCCTAATGTGTGGTAGCCAAGATTAAGACTTGTCGTAGTGTTTTCCTTCTTCGTTGCCATGGTGTGCAGGAAATGTGAATATATGTGTGATGGTTGGACCAATATGCATGTGTTTAGATAGTGCCCAAGAGCGCCACTTGGGTTTGCACACTAAAGGTAGTATTCTGATGGCCTACAGAACATTACCAATCCTGGGAGTCTAAATGCACAATTTTAGCACCATAATTGGACTACCCTGAAGTGGATAACACTTTCACTATAAGCAAAAAACCTAGTTAGCAAAGGACCACAACTAGGTATCTCTAGCATGGGTGAAAGGTTTAGTACCATCAACGACCTATACGTGCTGTTGGGCATGAGGTTGCAAAGTGAAACCTTAGAGCACCTAGTGGGTCATTATGACCTAGTTGATAAGCATGTTCACTCATCCTTGCAGCGAGGACCTCCCCGTTTGGACACTCAACCGTGAAGGATTGAAAAGTGGCGTTTGTCAGCATGCCCTTAGCCATTTGAGGAGCCATTTTCTGGCTATCCTCCAAGAACAAGTTCATGTCCTCCGTGAAGGTCTAGAATGGCTCCCTCAGCACCTTGTCCTTCAGGATTTTGGTGTCCCGAAGGGCCCTCTTCCGAGCATGCTCCACCAACCATTGACCAGGTGCTTGCTCCTCTACAAAACCATAACGAAGTTCCATTAACACATTATCCCTTAGTCATTCATCTATAAGGTCTAAAACACCAAAAATTCCCAAACTGATAGAAAAATGGTTAAGGGATGGACCTGGTGGAACCTCGGTGATGTCTCCTTCAGAGTCGCTGACCTCATGAACCTTGGAAGGAACATGTTTCCCTTTCCTCATCTGGCTCTCCTTGTGCTCTTAGGCCAAAAGCCCCCCAACCGAGGTCCCAAGGGGCTCCGCCACAGCATCGAGGCTTAAAGGAGTGGAACAGATGGCTGGCTCCGAGGGTGGGTCAGCGCGAACAGAGAGTTTTCATCTTTAAGAGGAGGAAGAGAGTACTCCTTGGTTTCCTTAGACCTTAGAGCCGAAGATGGTCCCCCGGGCCCTTTCTTCCTCTTCAGAGCAGGCTTCTTCTTTTATTGCTCCCCTTTCTCGGCTTGACTGAGGAATAGGGACTTATAAAAATCAGTGGACTTGTCACCCATCTCTGCAAAAAAAAGAACATCAGTGTAAGTACAAAAGGACATATGCAAAAAAATCTGGAAAAAGACTTACTCTTTACAAGAGCCGCATATGTGAGTTCCCCCTGAAGGAGCATCACCAACCATGCTTTCTTGCTGTCAAAAAGGGGCTTTGGCATGTTCTCATTGGTGACATGTTCCTTGATTACCCCCAATTCCTAAAGGACCTCTTCGGTCATAAAGTTCCATTTAATGGGAACAGGATATAGGGAACGCGGAGGGACCTCGGGATCCCAGTCCACGACAGCCCATATTGATGGGTTTTGGGAGCCAAACAGTGCAGTGGAATCTAACCGAAACCCTCCAGGATCCAAGTGAAACGGGGTAAACCGGGTGTTCAAAAATTTTCATACCTAATTTTTGATTGAGATCTCTCACTCAACTGTAGAGTCGAATCACAAAACCTGAATAGTTGACGTGTTCAGGCTCTCTATGGTATCCACACGAGCCTCTCGGGATCACCACGCTTCCACCACATCCCGGTAGATGTGTTTCTCTTGCGCTCGCAGTGCTAGCTTGCGTCCTCCAAGGAATTGCAAGAGAAGAGTGTGGCTGTCCTTTTTGGAGGCTAGGGCAAGGAGACCTATGAATTTCTCACTTAAAAGTTGTATTTATAGTGAGACTCAACTTCCAGGCCTAATGGGTTTCAAAGCCCTAATCCAATTAGGATTTAATTTCGGGCTTAATAATGGCTCAACTCTTGGGCCCATTATTAATACGAAATTAAAGTGAAACCATAACCCAAATAATTAGCCCATGCACTCTAATGATCCAAATAGCTCTATGTGTGTGACCCAATAGGCTCTTACCACATTGGCAATGATCATAAATCACATTTATGATCATAAGCAATGAGCAGTGTCTAGCAACACATCATTGCTACCCAAGTTACAAGATTGTCAGTGATTCAACTAAACCTTTATGATCATCACCGATATATGCCATTGTCCCTTTGTCCAAAATATCAAGACTAAGCACGAGACATGGAATGTGTCACTCTCGTATAGCCCAATCTTTGGTTTCTTGATTACCGAGTAGACCAACTTAAACTGATGACATTGATATCATATATCAACTCATCCGAGCATGGCCATGCATTTTCTAAGTCTCACTCTATCAAGGGGCCCAAAGATATCACTCCTGTTACATAGGAAGGACAAATCCCATCTTGATCATACAAATCCCTCCGCATGATATGTGACATACCCAATGACCTCCTTCAAGTTCACTCAGTTACGAGCAACAAAGGAAAGTATCAAAGTATGTGACTCACATGTAGGGAACCTTGATGATCTTAGGTCAAAGGACTACATATACCATGATCACTTTGAGAATCACTTATGACAGTGATATAACGATCCATGTAATGTTCTCATGGTGGGTCGGTCCAGTACACAAGTTCTCCAACTTGTACCCATATGTAGACTACATATCTCATATTAGTCTCCACATATGCTAGTCGTTATGTATTATTGCAACCCGCTCCACAATAATACTAGACCAGGGACGTTTAAGAATATCATTATTCTAGGGTTACAATTATGTTTATTACGTTATGCAGAAACAAAACAACAAACAAAATTGCTGGATTAATGCCTAAATAAAATATCATGAATCAATGTGCAAAAATACAATCATCTCATGATTGGCTTTTTGGGCACAACACTAACACATATATGGCTGTCAAATTCATGGAATTTGGCTTCAAGTTTCGAAGTCAGCAGTTTCCTGGGGTCAACTACGTCTGTGTCCAAAGTCCCCCGAGCCCAATTTGTTGGCACATGCTGCCACTGCTCATGCACCTTCAACAAGAAGAATTTTTTCTGCCACCCTTGCCAGCTGTCTTTCATCCCGAAGGTAAACGTGTACTTCTTGCTCCCAAACCCTCGAGGAAGCAAGAAGTAGAACCCACCCCTCGAGATGGGGTGGAGTTTGTACTATTACATGAAGAAGATAAAGTGAAGTTCTATCCTAAAGGCCCCACATATGCAGAGGAAGACATTGAAGTAAGAGTAAGAGTTTGGAGGAAGCTGATTCACAGCTATGCCATGAAATTGGCAGAACTCGCAAATCATCTTCGACGGAGGATACCAAAGTTCGGCCTTCAATTGGGCCTGAAAGACGATAACCCTATCCGAGTGATTCATGTAACTAAACAGATCGGGACTAGGTAGCCTGGTAACGGCGTAAGAAGGGAGAAAGAATTTAGTGTCCATTTCTCTAGCTTCTCCGAAGTAGTACAACTTGGATGAGAGTTAAGGGGAAGCCAACTTTTGGGAATAGTTTGAACAAACATGAGCGAAACTGGAGTAGACATGTTTGGCAAAAAGAAATCTAACCTCAGGAAGGTGAAAAAAGAATGGGAGACAAAAAAATATACCAAAGAACAACTTCAGAAAAAGAACCCACCTAGTTCAGAAAAAAGAAAGTCCGCAAAACGCTGCAGGTATTGCCAGAAATTGCTCCGCCACCGGAAAAAAAAAAAAAAGAGAGAACTCGAGAGCAAAAGAGAGAAAAGGGAGAAAAGTGTGGAAAAAATTGAGGAGGAAGGGTTTATATAGACCGAAGGAGGCAGGTGAAGCATTTCCATAATTACTCCTCGAAGGTGAAGAAACACAATTATTGTAACCGACGCAACTATTCGCCATTCACTAGCTGAAATGTGTCAATCATCATGGGAAATAAGGGCACGCTTTCTGACAACTGCCTAACCTATGCAAGTCATTCTCGAGGGGATGCGTCTATCTGTCCAGAAGATGTGATGATTCACTGTCAGGCAATAAAAGAGACAAGTATACACTTCGAATAAAAAAGTAACCACGGCAACACCAAAAGCTCTTTTGAAAAGCAAATACCGCTACCTCAGCTAAAAAAGTTGTTTAGAGCCAAAGAGGAACTCTCATCTGAAGAAGTTGACCTCGGTCAAAAAAAGTTCAGTAAGACACCTGCCAGTTCCACAAAACACTCGGAAAGACTCGAGCATTGAAGGTGTAACTTCAGCTTTCCAAGGGGGGCATGTGATAGCCAAAACGCTATTACCCTTAGAATTCCTAGGTTGTTTGGTGAGCACCACCCTCGGGAAGGATCAGCACCACCCTCCGAAAGCAAAAGTAACAAACCTCGGGAGAGAGGGGGCTCGCACTATGCTTGGCTCATTGACCTCGGTTGGGTGACATGACTAACTTCGGCGGAAAGTGTCTTTCACCACCGTCGGGTTTTACGAACCTACTGACCTTGGAAGAATAATTCCCCATCCTTGGCAAGGGAGAACGTATCCCGAAGGTGTTCCGTTCTACCTAAGAACTTATCATAACGGCCCTCGGTGATGATATCTTGCCGAAGTGGGTCTCATACTCCAAAGGGGTCTCACAAAGATGCGACAAAAATGGTTAGAGCCTTTGACAGAGGGACCTCGCGCACGCCTCTGATATAGAGACCTCCCACACGGCCTTGACCTCTGGCCAAAATGGGCTAGGGCTAGCAGGAGATACCTGTTGACGAAGGTACAGATCGCATCTGACCGAACACGTGTCATGATCTAAGTGTTTTGTGTCAAACGGCCTTCTTCCTACGCCCGCCTATAAATACCTGGGAGTAACCTTGGTAAGGGACACAAAACTCTCTACTCCCTGCTCCTTATTTCCCAAATACTGACTTGGACATCGGAGGCTCTTCCCCCAGAAACGCATTCTGAGGCATCTCTAACCCTTGTTTTTCTGAGTCTCGTAGCCACCTTGTCAACGGGAGTCTCTCATTCAAACACCTTTATATCGAAAGTCCCTACCTCAGGCCACTATGTCATGCAACAATGATACCGACGAGCATCAATGTCGAACGTGTAACTTCGCCAGGTGAAAGTCTTGGCTTGAAGCAACACATCTATGCCGAAGGTGTAACTTTGCCAAGCAAAGAGTCTTGGCTTGAAGTAACATGTCTCTGCCGAAGGTGTAACTTCAGCAAGCAAAGAGTCTTGCCTTGAAGTATCACATGTACACCAAAGGTGTAACTTCACAAAGTAAAAGTCTTGGTTTGAAGTAACACATCTCTATCGAAGGTGTAATTTCACCAAGAAAAGAGTCTTGGCTCGAAGAAACATGTCTACGTCGAGGGTGTAACTTCTCTAAAAGAGAAGAATCTTTCCTAAAGTAGCCCTTGTTAGTCGAGGGTGTAACTTCATCCAAACTAGTAAATCCTTTACTAAAAGTAGCACGATTGTGGCAAGGATGCAACCTCAGAAAGATGAAGATTTTTGCCTGAAAGGCAATCTGGACGACCAAAAGATACAACTTCACTCCTTTAGTGATAGCCAAAGGGCGATTGGCTATCCCCCATAGCAACCTTGCCAAAAAGGCTCTACACCACCCTCAGAAGAAAATATGACAAACCTTGGGAGGAATCTCTATGCCACCCTTGGAAAAGAATGCGCCCAACCTTGGGAAAAGGCTCTACCCCAGCCTTGGAAGAGAACGCCGAAGATACTACTTCGGGGAGAAGAACCATTGTTGACCAAAGTGATGCTCAATTCGAAAAAGGTAACCTCGGTGGCAACCTAGCTCCACTGGCCATGATCATCATTTGCTTTCCAAAAAAGAAGATTTACATGGCGCACACGAAAACTCAACGCCAAAGATACAACTTTGGCTTCCCAAAAGGGGCATGTGATAGCCAAAGGGCTATTACCCTTAAAGGACTCTCCACTGGCTTGTTGAGCACCAGCCTCGGGAAATACGTGCGACCAACTTTGAGGAGAAAGGCCCCCATTATGCTCGGGGAAGTAGTTAGCCAACTCCAGGAAAAGGTTCCTCGCCACCCTCAAATTGGCACACTACCAACCTTGGGACCTAGCACACCTAACTTTGGGAAAAGGGGACCCTCACCACCCTTAGTGAGACACCACCTTCAGTGATAGCCTGGCCCTAACCTCGGGGCATGCTTACACACCACCCACGGTAAGATGACCTGACCAACTTCAGGAAAAGGTGTTTTACACAACCCTCGGATTTATGAACTTACCAACCTCAGAAATGTAGATCGACCATCCTCGGCAGAGGAGAACATCTCCCAAAGGTGATCCTCTCTACCAAGGGGCTTTCCCAATAACCCTGGGGTAACCTTGGTGTGAAGGTGCCTCATACCCCGAAGGGGTTTCTTATCCCGAAGGGGCCTCATTCCTCGAAGGGGTCTCTTAGAGAAACTACAAAAATGGTTAAGGAGCCTCTGACATAGAGACCTCGTACACACCCCTGCCCTCTGGGTAGAATGGCCTACGGCCAGCTGGAGATACCTATCTATGAAGGTACGGATCACATCCAACCGAACACGTGTCATGATTTCAATGGGCTGTGTAAAATGGCCTCCTCCGTTTGGCCTCCTATAAATACTTAGGAAGGACCTTGGCAAGGGAGAACCCTCACTATTTTCCTCACTCTTTACTACTGACTACTATTACTCTCACAAACACTAACTTGGGCATCGGAGGCTTCTCCCTCGGAAACACATTCCTGGGAGCTCTTAACCCTTGTTCTTTTGAGTGTTTCAAACACTCTCATACCGGAAGTCCCTCTTCCAGGCCAGCATGCCATTCAACCAGGATGCCAACGGGTATCATTCTCAACTTCATTCAAGATAGATAAGTTCCGAAGAACTCAAGTGAAGAGATTTTCTCATTGGAAAAATGACCAAAATTTGTTGTTCTATGTAAAAGGGAATTTACACCCTTTTAATGGGGAAAAGAAAATAATGCATAGGCCAAATGCGAACAATAAGACAAATGTAACTAGGATTCCTACTTAGAAAAACATAAAATAACTAAGAATAATAATGCTAAAATACTTAGGAATAATAAAAGAATTAAAACTCATAAATAAACTAGAAAAGGTAGGCATCTTAGCATATGGACAAAATCCTAGAAAAGCTAGGCTTGTCAAAAACATGTAGAAGTCATGTAACTTGTTTAACAATTCTTTTTCCTATTTTGGTGGCAAAATGAACTCCTTGTGTCTCCAGCCCAAAATACCAAATATATGTGATATATGTGATATATGTGATCTTTCCTCTTGAATAATGCTAGAAATATGAATGTGTAGCTCAAGAATGCACAAAATAACTTGTTTGCTCTTTAATGGCTTCATTTAAGCTTGATGAAACAAGCACCCTAACTTATTGGCTCCTTTTAGTCTTGGGTAGTCCATTAGGCACA
The DNA here is from genome assembly GCA_005392925.1 of Aquilaria sinensis. Lineage (NCBI taxonomy): Eukaryota > Viridiplantae > Streptophyta > Magnoliopsida > Malvales > Thymelaeaceae > Aquilaria > Aquilaria sinensis. The sequence goes on along the minus strand of SMDT01000017.1, from coordinate 58,693 downwards.
GTTATTACCAAATCTGTGTGAAATATATATTTTTTGCTCAAAGATAATTCATAGTGTCATGCATGTGACTTGTATAGGCAATTGGATGTGATGAAATGTGCACATAATGTACAATATGTGGATATATGAACAATTCAAGTCACAAGTAAAAAAATAAAAGACTAAATAGAATAGGTATCTTCTGAGGTTGCCCTTAAATTATTTTGAATGTAGTAAGGGAACCCTAAGGAAAGTGGTATGGCTATGAACCAAACAAAGCTAAACCCATTTTGAAAAGGGGACTTAATTTTCAAGATAAACTTGGCCAAGAAGCCAAGTGAATAAGGTGGTCGAAGATAAGGCACAAAGGGGGCCCTCAGACACACCTTTGTGTCCATTTGTGTAGACTAAGGACTTTAAAGTCTAAAACACTAAGGGGAATTGTATGGGCTCATTGCCTAAGGCTGAGATATAAGTAAGGTCAGCCACATAAACCCAAAAAATGTGAATAACACATAAGAAAGAACATGGGCACCCTAGAGTGCACTAGAGGACCCTTAAGTGCACCTTTGTGTGCAACCATGTGCTTATGAAGGCTTTAAAGCCTAATGTATTGAAAAGAGTCATATAAGAACTCACCATAAAAATGAGAATGAGAGCTACTATGTGGTCTAATAGAAAGTATAAAACACAAGGAACCTATAGAAACACCTTAAACAACACTAAGGAGCTCTTAGATGCACTTTAAGTGTACCTATGTTCAATGCAAAGTTGGAGGGCCTAATTGGGAAAATTAATGGTTGAAGTGGGTGCTCAATATGCACCACTTGAAGAGTAAATTATGATGAAATGAATTATTAAAAGAAATAAGTGATGGCGTGGAGCCTCATCATTTATAGTCATGGTGACTGGTGGAGAGACTTCTGGGAGGAAGAACGCCTGGAGGATGCATCGCCCAAGGGAGTGTGCCTGAAAGCTCAGAAACAAAGGGTTAGGAGGCCCCCGGAGTGTTTTTCAGGGGGGGGAGCCTCCGACGCCCAAGTCAGTGGTTGGCTGAGAAAAAGGCTCAGGTAATAGCACACAGGGCTGAAGAGTCTTGCCTGGTAATTTTCTCAGAGTATGGGAGCAGTGTTTTGCCAACCAACCTCCTGCCAAGTATTAATTCCTGGTATTTATAGGAGTGCCTAGCCCATTCAGATCGTGACACGTGTTCGGTCGGATGTTCCTGAATTTCTGGGCGTAGGAGACAGATAGCTGGTAGCATGTTGCCTTGAGCCATGTGCTGAGATGGGCCATGATGTGATTCTGATGGCGTCCGTGTGTCAGAGCACCTTTTGAGGCGGCTTGTGATGTCTATGAAAGGACGTGTCAGAGGCTTTCTTAAATGCTTCCATAAATGCTCCTGCCGTACTCCCGAGGTCCCTGGGTGAGGTCGTCCTTTGGTACGGACAGAGCCTCTTCGGGAAACAAGCCCTCAGTTCGGGGGTTCCCAGTTTCAAGGAGTTCCGCCTTCGGGGATATCATGTTCGGCTCGCTATGTCTGGTGCCGCTTTTCCGAAGGCGATCTGTTCACAACCTTGGGGGGGCAAGTAGTGTCCTCGGGTTTTCCTGGCGTGCCGGGCTCGGAGCTCTTCGGCTATCTCCCGAGGTGCATGATCACACCTTTTCTCGAGTATCGCCAGCTTCTTCTGGCCATTCTTGTGGCAGGGAGTTCGGCCAGATAGAGGCGATAGCGTTTGGCTATCACATGCCCCCCTTTGGAAAGCCGAAGTGAAGGCTTCGGTTTTGCATCTCTTTCCAAGGTTGTTTATGGGAGTCTCTTTGGAAGCTCGACCTGTTCCGAGGATGCGCCTTTTGCCCGAAGATCATGGGCTCTTCGGCCTTGGCCTGTTCTTTGGTGTCTTCGAGGCAGAGCCTGTGCCGAAGATACACCTCTTGCCCGAAAGGTCATGGGCTGTTCGGCCATAGCCTGTCTCTTGGCGTGCTCGAGTTGGCCTGCTCTTTGTTTCTGCAGGTCTGTTTGGCCAAGCGTGTCAGTCTGAGCAGCGCGTCCTAGTGTTCCAGGGATGTCAGAAGACGTGTCCTAGTTTTCAAGGGACGTTTGGAGGACGTGTCCCCCATTTTTGCGCAGCGGTTGACACGTGGCGCTTTGCCATTGGAGGAGAGTCACGTCGGTTACAGAGGGCGCGCCTTTTCAGGTGCAGAGCGCAGTTACGGCGATGGTTCGCCTCCAAAGGGTACTTATGACGATGTTTCGGTTACCCACCTCTGGCTTATAAATAGCCCATTCCATCATAAGTTCCTTTTGCTTTTTCTTCTGCTCTTTTCTCTGCTTTGCCCCTGTTCTTGCACTTTCTTGCTCTCTGTGGCAGAGCTACCTTAATCAGAGCTTTTTTCCAGCCAACTTTCATGACCGCGTCCTCAGATTTTGGCAAATCTTTCGGTGGGTTTTTGTTTTCCAGAGCATTTTGATCCCTCTGTTCTTTTGAGTTTTTCTCTGGAAACTATTTTCTTTCATTTTCAAACTCGTTTTCATGTCGACAATGCCCATTCCTGAGAGCTGGCAGCCTCTTTTAGCCCATCCTTGTTGCACCACCCCTGCAAAGTTAGAGAGGTGGAAGAAAAAATTCTTTCTTCCCTCTTACGCCATTACTAGGCTGCCTCGTTCTAGCCATAATGCTTTTTCAAACCATAGTAAGGAGGTTACTGTTTTCTGAGCCTAGCTGAAGGCCGGTCTTCGGTATCCTCCCCCGAAGATGGTGTGCGAGTTCTGCAAATTTTATGGCATTGCTGTGAACTAGCTTCCCCCGAACTCGTTCTGCTATTTTAACACCTACCTCTGCATGTGTGGCGTCTTCGGGATAGAACCCTATTTCATAATCTTTATGCAGTACTACAAGCTCTCTATGGTCCCGAAGGGTGGCTTCTATTTCATGCTACCTCGGGGATCCGAGAGCAAGAAATTCATGTTCACCTTCGCCATTAAGGATAGCTGGCGGGGGTGGCAACAGAAGTTCTTCTTTCTGAAGATGGACGAGGCCTGGTCGTACGTTCCGACCAAATGGGCTCAAGGAACACTGGATGTGGACGTTGTTGACCCGAGGATGCTGCTGACCCCAGAGTTGGCTCCCGTGCTCACGGATTTCGACGCCCGCATTCGGGCTGTCTCTGACTAGGATCCCGAGGTCGCTCCGCGCGCCCTTTACCCTTTTCCAATCAATTGGAAGTTGATGACCGAAGAGGTCCTTCAGGAATTAAATGTAGTAAAGAAGCACGAGACTGACCTCAAGATGCCAGCTCCTGCCATCGCCGGGAAGGATTCCTGGTTGGTCAAGCTTCTTAAGGAGGAAATTTTTTTCGAAAAGCTTGTCGAAAGTGAGACATCTTCTACTCCTTTGCTGTTTTTTCCTCGGACTTACGCTGATGTTTCTCTCCTTTTTCAGAGATGGGCGACGGGACTGCCACCTATTACAAGTCCCTTTTCTCCGGCCAAGTGGAGAAGGGGGAGCAGACAAAGAAGGCGGCTTCCCGAAGGCGGAAGTCCGTTGGTGCTGGTCCCTCGGCTAAACGGGCGAAGAAGACTGTTCTTTCCTCCCCTTTGGAAAGTATTGGGGAGGGAAACGAGGACGCCGAGGTTGCTGTCACTTTGCCGCCTGATGATTCGGCCGAGGTCCCTCCTTCCGCCGACGTCCCTCCAACCGACGTCCCTCCCCAAAGTCCTACTGCGTCGCAGGCTCTCCTTGATGTAGTGGTAGAAGTACCTTCTGCCGAGGAGCGGCGCAGGCAGAAGGGCAAGGGCATTTCGACCGAGGAGGCCGAGGACTCCGAGGACGTCGTTGTCGAGGTTCCACCAGGTTTGTTTCCAGACAAAGTGTACTTCCTTTGTTTTTTCTGGATTGCCTTCTTTTTCTTTAATCTCCTTCTCATTCTTACCATGCAGGGGAGTTGACTACCCCTAACTGGGCGGCCGAACATGCTCGGAAGTGAGCTCTTCGGGATGCCAAAATCCCGCAAGGGAAGATACCAAAGGAGCCTTTCTGGACGTTCACGGAGGACATGAATTTGTACTCCGAGGACTGTCCTCAAATGGCGAAGGAAATTTCGAAGGGGGTGCTTACTGAGGCCTCCTTCAATGCTATTGGGGCGACCTATCCGGAGGACAATGATCTCGCCGCGAAAGTTACCGAGCATGCTGCTCAGGTATACTCTTCAGACCTATTTCCTTCAATTTTTTCCTAAGTGTTTGGCTCTTACTGACCTTGCGTTTATCTTCTTCGCAGCTGCTGGGGTATGCTGGCTACCTCCGAGTTCGGGTGGCCAGGGAGGCTGTGTTCCGAACTACGGCCTTAGATACTTTAGAAAAGGCGAAGGCCACACGCCTGGAGTTGATCGCCAAAAACCAGCAGCTAGCGGATGCTGTGAAGGAGAAAGTTGCTGCCCTTCGGGAGGAGTTCTGGAAGTAGAAAGAAGAACTTGAGAAGGACTCCTCCCAGAAGATTGCTGACCTCAACGAGCAGATAAATGGAATGCTGGCCGCCAACGAGGAGCTTCTAAAGGATAAGTCAGAATCTAACAAGATCATACTGGCGCTGATAGCTGAGAAAAACATCCTTGTAGCCGAGGTCGTGTCCTTGAAGAAGGATCCGAAGGGGAAGGAGCAGATAAAGGCGCTGGAAGAGGAGATCGCAGATCTGAAGGACGAGCTTGACGACCTCGAGCTTGAGAAGAACAAGTCTGATCAAATGGCCAAGGTTGCCTTTCAGGACGGCTTCTGCCTTGCTCGGCACCAAGTCCTCCAGAGGTTCCCAGATCTGGACCTCTCTTTTCTAGAGGCTCTAAACATTCCTGGGGGACCTCGGTGGGAATGGTCCAAGGTCAAACATTTGAACCTTCCTCCTCCAATTCCTGCGCCAAAGGTGGTGGAAAAGGGCGGGCAAGTGAGTGGCTCTCGGGACGCTGCGAACCCTTAGGCTATTTTAGGGCCCCTTTTCCTTCCCTTCTATTTTGTATTCCTTCTTCGGGCACTTCTTTATTGTAAAGCAGCTTACTCCTTAATGAAGACTTTTTTGGCTAAGTGTTTCTTCAAGTTTCTTTATTTTCATTGCCTCGAACGCATTTGCTCAAGAGACTTCGGAAAACCTGCAATCAAAGAAACTCTTTTACCTTCCCTTGGCCGAGCCTGTTCACTCCAGAGGCTTTTTGGAAAGTCTGAAGAATTTGACTAAGTCTTTTTGCATTTCCATTTTGTCCCGAACACATTCGCTCGAGGGACCTCGGAAACCTTTCAGTCAAAAATTTTCATTTCCCCTTGTCCCGAGCATGTTCGCTCAAAAGACTTAAGAAACCTTTTGCGAGATTTTTTATTTTCCATCCTTCCCGAGCTTGAAGGCTCAAGGGACTTTGGAAAACTGTCTCTGCGCTTATTACGGCGAGTACCGCTGAGAGATTTTTTCCCATCTTTCCCGAGCGTGATGGCTCAAGGGACTTCGGAAAGTGTCATGCGCTTATTACGGCGAGTACCGCTGCGAGATTTTTTCCCATCTTTCCCGAGCGTGATGGCTCAAGGGACTTCGGAAAGTCATATCTGTCATCGCGAGCATCTTCGCGGAATTCTGTACAATTCTGCACTTAAGAAATTTTCTCAAGATACTTCTATACTTAGAATATTTTTCGTACAGTATGATTCCTTCGCTCAAGCTTAGGCGTAGAATTTTTTCAAGGCGTCTGAATGCCAAGTGTTTTTCAATTCTACGCCTTCGGCATCGCCAAGTTTGTACACGCCTTTTCGTACTTCGGCGAGGACCAGATAAGGTCCTTCCCAGTTTGCGCGAAGTACTCCGTGGGATGGCCTTCGAGGCGCAAAGTCAGCCTTTCGGAGAACGAGGTCTCCTTTCTTGATTTCTTTTGGCCTGGCCCGTAAGTTTATAGCCGCGGCCACTCTTTGCTGAAAAGCTTTTCTTCTCAACTCGGCTATTTCTCTGTGTTCGCCGACGAGGTCGAGCTTGGTTCTGAGGCCGAGGTCCTTTCCACCTTCATCAAATACTTACACCCGTACTGAAGGTTGAACTATCTCTATTGGGATAATAGCCTCTGTACCGAAGACGAGTGAGAAGGGAGTCTCCCCTGTGGCTCTTCGGGGCGTCGTTCGGTAACTCCATAATACGCTTTGGAGTTCTCCTGGCCATTTCCCTTTTGCTTCCCCCAGTCTCTTTTTCAGGCCATCTTTTATGGTCCTATTAGATACTTCCACCTGCCCGTTGCTTTGGGGGTGAGCTACTGGGGCGAAGTGCATCTTTATTCCGAGGTCGCTGATAAATTCCTGGAATCCTTTGTCTATGAATTGGGATCCATTATCAGCCACTAGTACCCTTGGTACGCCGAATCTGCATACTATGTTCTTCCACACAAACTTTTGCACTTCTTTTGCCGAGATAGTTGCTAGGGGTTCTGCCTCGACCCATTTGGAGAAATAGTCTACTGCTACCACGCAGAATTTCACGCCTCCGGGGGCTGAGGGGAGTGGCCCAATAAGGTCTATACCCCAGACAGCGAAGGGCCAAGGATAGTCTGCCGAGGTTACCATTTCCGAGGGTGCCCTCTGGATGTTCGCATGTCTCTGGCAACTTCCGCATTTTCGGACGAACTGCCTTGCATCCTTTCTCAGGGTAGGCCAGAAGTATCCTTGGCAAAGTATCACCGCCGCAAGGGCATCAGTTCCAATATGTGAACCACACATGCCTTCGTGGACCTCTTCAAGGACCATTTCAGTATCCTCTTCATCCACGCATCTTTGCAGCGGGTTTGCATATCCCTGTCGGTATAACTCTTCGCCAATCAGGAAGAATCGGCCAGAGCGTCTTCGCAATCTTGAAGCGTCGCCGAGGTCTTCGGGTAGCACATTTTCTGCGAGGTATCTCTTTATGGGATCTTTCCATCCTTTTCCCGAGGTCACTATGCTCAGCACTGAGATGCTCGGGTGATCTAGCACCTCGGTGTATGTTTTTTACTTCGCCAAGCAATCTGCCTCAGTGTTATTCCGCCGAGGTACATTTTCGATCCGTACGGCGTCAAACTCTTGGATGAGCTTTGCTACCAGCTCGTGGTATTTTGCCAAGGTTGGGTCCTTCGCCCCATAATCTCCTGCCGTCTGCCGAACTACCAGCTGGGAATCGCTGTGAGCTTTTAAGTTTCTCACGCCAATCCTTCTGGCCAAGCGTAATCCCGCTATGAGGGCTTCATACTCAGCCACATTGTTTGTGACGCTGAAGCTGAACTTGATAGCCTTCATTACCTCCAGGCCTTCGGGTCCTCTGATAACTATTCCAGCTCCCTGGTGTTCGGAACCCGAGGCTCCGTCAACATGCAAGGTCCATTCTGGCTCACCCTCGTTCGGATCTTGGTGGCTGTCCTCAGTGGTGGGTATTTCGGCGATAAAATCTGCCAGTGCTTGGGCCTTTATGGCCTTCCGAGGCTCATATATGATTTCGTGCTCGCCAAGCTCTATGCACCACTTGGAGAGCCTTCCCGAATGATCAACTTTCTTCATAACATCCCGTAGTGGTAGACTACTTCGGACGATGATGGGGTGAGCCTGAAAGTACAGTTGCAGCCTTCTTCCTGCAAGCACCAAGGCGTATATAGCTTTTTGAAGCAAAGGGTAACTGATTTCGGCGCCATGCAGGGACTTGCTGACGTAATAGACTGGCCATTGCTTTGGGCCTTCTTCTTTCACGAGGACCGAGCTTACAGCTTTCTCCGTGACAGCGAGGTACAATACGAGTGGCTCTCCCTCCCGAGGTTGTCGTAGAGTCGGCAGGCTGGCCAGGTAGACTTTGAGTTCTTCCCAGGCCTTTTGGCAATCTTCATCCCAAGGATGATCATTCCTTCTGAGGTCGCCTTCCCTTTTTGCTGCCTTTGTTAGGACTTTGAAGAAAGGTCGGCACCGATCTCCGTACCTAGAAATAAACCTGGTTAGGGAGGTTATTCTTCCGGTGAGCCTTTGCACGTCTTTGACCGTGGCAGGAGTTCAGAATTCAAGCAGAGCCTTAATCTTCTCGGGGTTAGTGTCAATGCCTCTTTCGGATACCATGTACCCAAGGAAATTTCCCGAGGTTACTCCAAAGATGCACTTTTCAGAATGAGCCGAATCCCAAAGGCTCTGAGCTTTTGGAAGGTTTCCTCTAAATCTGCAACGTGGTAGCCAGGCAGCTTGCTCTTGACTACCATATCATCAACATATACCTCCATGTTTCTTCCCATTTGGTCCTTAAAGACCTTGTTCATCAACCTTTGGTAGGTGGCTCCTGCATTCTTGAGCCCGAAGGGCATCCTGATATAGCAGTATGTTCCTCCCTCGGTGATGAAGGCAGTTTTTTTCTTCATCTTCGGGGTCCATGCTTATTTGATGGTAGCCACTGAAGGCGTCTAGGAAACTTAGGAGCCCATATTCCGCAGTTGAATCTACCAGCTGATCTATTGGCGTCAGAGGGTATGAGTCTTTCGGGCAAGCATCGTTCAAATTTCTGAAATCGATGCACATCCGGAGTTTGCTGCTACCTTCTTTTGTGGCGATGACCACGTTGCTTAACCATTCGGGGTACTTCACTTCCCTGATAACTTTGGCTTCCAACAGTCGCTGGACTTCGGTTTTGACAAAGTTGCCCTTATGGGCTGAGATGCTTCGTTTCTTTTGCCGGACAGGCCTTGCTTCCGGGCTTACTTTGAGGCTGTGCTGTATTATGCCAGGGTTCACCCCCGGCATATCTTTTGGCGAGTAGGCAAACAGATCTTTATTTTCCAGCAGAAAGGATACAAGTTTTTCCTTGTCACCTTCGGCCAAGCTCTTCCCTATTCGGGTAGATTGTCCTGGGACAAGATCTACTGCTTCCGTTTCTGCCTTTGCGGGATCTTCTCCTTTGCCTTTCTCCTGCACCTTTGCCTCCACCATTTGTGTTTCTCCTGCACCTTTGCCTCCACCATTTGTGTAGAGTTGTTTGCCGGAGCCTTTCGTGCTTTCACAAACACATTTCTTACCTCGGCCTGGTCTATGAAGATCTCTGCATCTCCATCCTTGGTGGCGAATGTGACAGTCAAGTACTTCACATCAGGGCGAATGTGCAGGTTTCCCTGTGTCTGCCTTCCAAGGATGGCGTTGTACGAGGACGGGACATCCATGACGATGAACCTTGCCATTGTGGAGGCGTACAACTCAGCTGCTCCGTCTACCGAAGTCCCTTTCATCATCAGTGGGAGGTCGATCCATCCGAGAACAGGCAGTTCGGATGGTCCGACCCCGAAGGTGGGCGAGGTGACTGGCTTAAGTTCGCTGCTGGAGATGCCCAAGTTCGGCAGTAAGTGCGAGAATAGGACGTCCGCATTTGATCCGTCATCAAGTAGCACCCTTTTGACGTCCCAGTTCCCTATCCTCGCCATGATCAGCAGCGGATCGTCGTGGGGGAAGACGATGGTGGATCCATTTTTGCGGGCCAGCTTTTTTGCTGGATTTTGATATTCCGTGATTGCAATTTCTCTGACCTTTCGCTTTCTTTCCGAGGATGGGAGCCCCGTGGTGATTGTTTGGATAACCCCTGCCGGAGGTGGAGGGCGCCTTTTTGGACTTCGGTTTCTCCGCCTGTCGGAGTCATAGTCCTCATCTTCGGCCCTTTCTTCCTCCATTTTTCTGCCTTTCGGGGATGGCATCCTCAGGTATTTCCGAAGTTGGCCCTGTTTTATCAGCGACTCTATGTACTTCTTCAGCTGGAAGCAGTCTTCGGTGTCATGACCGTGGTCGCGATGAAACTGGCAGAACTTTTTTGCATTCTTCTTATTATCGGCGGTCATGGCCCTTGGCCGCCGAATCTGCGTCCCTTGCCTTTCCAGCGCCATGAGGATGTTGGTCCATGTGGTGCTCAGGGGCGTGAAACATTGAGGCTTCCTTCCCCACATCCTCTGAAATCGTCCTGCCTGTTCGGTAGGATTACGGGCTTGCTGATTGGACCCTTCGGCGCGGTGGTTGTCTGACTTTGGCCCAGCCATTCTCAGCTCCTCGGCTGTCATGTGCTGTTCGGCCCTTCGGTAAAATTCTCCGAGGGTGTCCGGGGGGTCCTTTGAGAACTCGTAGAACAGCTGTGAGTCCCGCCGAAGGCCCCGTGTCATGGCAAGAATGCGAATTTCGGGCCGAAAGTCTGGGACGCTCAGGGCTTCCCTGTTGAACCTTTCGACATAGTCTCGGATGGTCTCTCCGTTTCTCTGCTCTATGTCGAACATCTGGACAGGCATCTTCGCAGTCGGCCTGCTCCCGATGAATTGCTGCGTGAAGGCCGTGGACAACTCCTGGAACTCAGTAATGGTCCCTGAAGGCAATGAATTGTACCATGCAGTTGCTGGCCCTGTGAGGGTGACTTCGAAGCACTTGCACATGGTAGCGTCGTCAGCACCGTGCATTATCATGCTGCGTCTGTACTTCGTCAGATGGGCCTGTGGATCAGTACGGCCATCATAAATTTCCAATCGAGGTACTCTGAAGTCACCTGGCATGGCTGCCTCAACAACGGCCTGAATGAATGGGGAGTCATCTTCGCAGCATGTTCCCGAGAGTCTGGCCCAAACGGGTTTTCTGGCCACTTGTTTCTCCACCCTATCTATCCGTGCTAATATCCTCTCCATAAGCACTGTGGCACTAGGCCCTTCTTCAGGGAAGCGAGATTTCCGGCGCCTCTTCGGGGAGCGAGTTCGGCACTGAGGGGACAGGGACCTCGCCTCAGGCAGCGAACTTCTTTGCTGCAAGACCCTTGGTCGCTCAGACCTCTTCTGCCCCACAGGCTGTTTCCCGAGGGGAGTATTTTCTGTGGACGATTCTTCGCGCGGATCTCCGCTTCCCAAACTGCAATGAGTAGACTTTGGGCTTTTCTCCCGAGGGCGTCCTGGTGAGGGAGGTCTCTGGGCCTGTGCTTGCTGTGGCCATCTTCGGTCGATCTGCTGTGTCATTTCAGACACGACCGAACGCTGAAAGTCTTTCAGGAAGCTCATAGTGATTACTAGAGGGCGGTCTTCCTCGGGCACAGAAGTCTCTGGGAGTGTTTGCTCAGCAGCCGGTTGTGTCTCAGGCGCGGACGGGGACTTTGGGAGCCCCTTGTCCTTAGAACGCCGAGTTTCAACGACGGCGATCTCAGAGCGGGTTCCCACAGACGGCGCCAAATGATGGCGTGGAGCCTCATCGTTTATAGTCATGGTGACTGGTGGAGAGACTTCTGGGAGGAAGAACGCCTGGAGGATGGATCGCCCAAGGGAGTGTGCCTGAAAGCTCAGAAACAAAGGGTTAGGAGGCCCCCGGAGTGTTTTTCCGGGGGGGGAGCCTCCGACGCCCAAGTCAGTGGTTGGCTGAGAAAAAGGCAAAGGTAATAGCACACAGGGCTGAAGAGTCTCGCCTGGTAATTTTCTCAGAGTGTGGGAGCAGTGTTTTGCCAACCAACCTCCTGCCAAGTATTAATTCCTGGTATTTATAGGAGTGCCTAGCCCGTTCAGATCGCGACACGTGTTCGGTCGGATGTTCCTGAATTTCTGGGCGTAGGAGACAGATAGCTGGTAGCAGGTTGCCTTGAGCCATGTGCTGAGATGGGCCATGATGTGATTCTGATGGCGTCCGTGTGTCAGAGCGCCTTTTGAGGCGGCTTGTGACGTCTGTGAAAGGACGTGTCAGAGGCTTCCTTAAATGCTTCCATAAATGCTCCTGCCGTACTCCCGAGGTCCCTGGGTGAGGTCGTCCTTTGGTACGAACAGAGCCTCTTCGGGAAACAAGCCCTCAGTTCGGGGGTTCCCAGTTTCAGGGAGTTCCGCCTTCGGGGATATCATGTTCGGCTCGCTATGTCTGGTGCCGCTTATCCGAAGGCGATCTGTTCACAACCTTGGGGGGCAAGTAGTGTCCTCGGGTTTTCCTGGCATGCCGGGCTCGGAGCTCTTCGGCTATCTCCCGAGGTGCATGATCACACCTTTTCTCGGGTAGCGCCAGCTTCTTCTGGCCATTCTTGTGGCAGGGAGTTCGGCCAGATAGAGGCGATAGCGTTTGGCTATCAATAAGTTTCTTGGTAGGATTTTGGACTAAGGACTAGTTAAAATCTTTGGTGGCTAAGTCATTTAGCCATCATTTGGTCTTGTAGACTTTAAGGCAGCTTTAATTCAACTTATTAGCTATTTCCTAGCTCATTTTCAACTTTTAAACACATGAAATCCTAGTAAAATACACTAAAAGTAAAGAAAAGAAAGAAGAACAAAAAGAAACAAAATTGACGGTAAGTATCAAGCCCAATAGCAAGCCAATGATGGTGCTCTATTTGAGTTTATGTATTCTTGTTTTCTTGCAATCTTATTTTCCTATACAACCTAACCAATGACCTAGCAAAACCTCCTAAAGACACTAAAAATAAGGAAGGAAAGAAAGGACAAGAATAACCCAAAGCCGAAGCATGGTAGTGTAAAACTAGCTTATGGCGCTATCTACATTGATGTCTTTGCTAAATGAGGTATGATCAAGCTTCCTTGATTCCATTTTAGCAATAGGTGAGGACCCATATGAAGCTTCTTCTCCTATATTTTAAAGGGGAAGAGCTACCTTAGGGGATGGCTAAAGGCCAAAGCAACATAGAGGCTATGTAATACTCTATGCATACATTAAGCACTATGGTAAGCTAGCTAGTTTGCTTTAGGAAAGCATAGGGTTTTTGTTCAAGTTAGACTAAGCTTGATCAATTAGCTAGAGCTCTATGTTAATTAGACCTAATTAAAGTGATCATATGAGGAAATTGGAAGAAAATCATGCTTACTGTGTTAAGGAAACCACATGTATGTGGTGTGTTTGTTTGTGCGCCTCTCTAACTGGATGTATGTGCTAAACCTTGTTATATATATGTATAGTGATGTTATAAATGTTGTGAAGGCACTAGGTACGGTATTTGGGGTTCTTATTGAGTACATATGTACTCATGGCCTCTTTTGCCTATTTCAAATAAAGAAGTGCAAGATTGAAGGGCTAAGGAACCCTTAGAAGAGGTTTATGCACAAAGAGGTATACCCTGAATTAATGGCTTATGGAAAGAAAGCATGTAAAATTTCATTAAAATGAACTAATGGTTGTGTTATGTTGCTGTGGTTGTAGGCCCTGATGGCTGCTGTGGGACTTGCTATGTTTGGACCCATTTTGGAAAGGGTTAGAATAAAAAGAGTAATAAGGTAGTTATGGTCTAAATATCAACTCAAAGTGGAGACCAAAGTGATTGTGGGCATAGAAATAGTTTAAGCATGGCTATGTATCATGCACATGACACTTAGTGGACCAAAATTTTATTGTAGATAACTTTAGGCCGAGTAGTCCCTATTTGCCAAATTTTGGATTGTAAATAGTTATATGTAGCTAATGGCAAAGGGGCTTAAGCAGAATATGACATGTGCCTTATTTGTACTTATTAGGATTGAGTGGGCCTTAAGGCACTAAGTATGGCATTATAGGAGAAACGCATGCATGGCTTGTAATCTAGTGCGTATGCATGTTTGTATGCTTGGATATATGTATGTGTTCACATGACAAATGCACTATGTAGGTCTCAGGTAAGCCTCCTAAATATACTAAGACATGTAGTCATGCTCATGCACCCCATATGCATTAAAAAGGAGAGCTAATAAGATTGGCTCAGTAAGTGCATTCAATAGAATAACACATAAAAAGGATGACTTAATGTGTTAATATACAACTTAACCTATTAATCAATTACTCCCACCTAAGTTGGGGTTAAGAATACTAGGAGTCATGACCTAATCCACCATATGTTAGATAAGCAACTAAACTTCCAAGAAAAGTTTAGGGTGGGGGTGAATTGGGTCCTAATAGAGTTGGTATCAAGGTTTAAGGTTGCATAGGACCTTAGAAATCTATTAGGCAAGTTCCTAATATGATACAGAGTTATTTTTATGTTTTTTAGGATTAAATGGCCAAAGGTAGAAATAGAGATAGATTAATACTAGGGTGATCAATTACATGATCAACAGCCTGAAAATGTGGAAGTTGCTGAAAGCAAAATAAGACCTCCTAATAGGGCTATAGAGCCTAAAGCTGGTGGGGTAGGTCAAGACATAATGGAACACATGATGGAAATGATGCAAGCCATTATTGCTTAGCTTGTAGTACGCATGCAAGCTCTTACTAGGGGCCAGGCCCAGGCACCTAGAGGTACTGTTACTGATGAAGAAGAGGAATAAGAAAGAATAGATAGTTGGTCAGGAAAAGAGCCAATAAGAGAAAAGTAAGCAAGTAGGCTTAGAGATAAAGAACAAGAATAGGATGATGAAAGAAGGCATTGAAGTGGCAGAAAACTAAGGTCAGAAGTGAAAAGAAGCAGTGAAAATAGAGAAGCGGAGTAATTAGGCACTAATGCTGGGGGAATGGAGCCAATCTTAGAAAGCTCAAAAGAGCTGGCTTTTGAAATAAAGGCCAGGACTCCTAAAATGAGGAAAGAAAGGCCAAGAAATGAAGGGTTAAGGGAAGGCCAACTAGAAAACTTTCTGGCACTTAAACTCCTAATGCTTAAGGGTAGGGGTGATCTAGAAAAGGCTGAATTCTAGACTTACCAGATAGAGAAAGTATTTGAAAGAATGGAAGTTGTATCAACCCAAAAGGTGTTTCTAGCCACCTTTAGGTTGGAAGAAAGTGCAGAGGTATGGTGGAGAATTGTACAAAATGCATATATGAGTAAGAATGAGAGGAAACCCACAAGGAAGAAAGAACCTATGAGGTGGGATAAGTTCCTCCTGGTGTTTCAACAACTATATGTCAGTGAAGCTCTCAATGATAATAAACAAATATAGTTTGACTTACTGGAATAGGGGAACTTGTCAGTCAGGGAATATGAACACAAATTCAGTAGTCTCCTCAGATATGCTCCATAGTATGATGGACAAGAGCAGTTAAGCACTAAAAGGTTCATTAAGGGATTAAGGCTTGAATTGATAAAGATATTTAGGGCCATTGGTATTAAAACTTATTATGAGGCCCTTCAAAGGGCTCTGACATTGGAACAGGAATTTGAACATCCTATGGTAGCACATATCAAAGGGGCTCATATGGGATATCAAAGAGGAAGAAAAAGAGTCCAGGACAGGCTAGGAAAGGCTGAAGTGGGTAGAGAACAAAAGAATCCCAGAAGTTTGGACCTCAATTCCAAACTTGTGGAAAGTGCCATGGTTTTAAACCATGATACAAGCTTACTGAAGGATGTCTGAAGTGTGGTTCTCAAGATCACTGAGTCAGACATTGCTTAGTGAAGAAAGAATAAAGAGCAAATTCGGCGTCCTTGGCCAAAAAACCAACAAGGCAAATGAAAGGGGATGGCAACACCTCAGCCTCCTAAGCAAGCACAAAAAAGGCCAAGACAACCCACACCAGCTAAAGTTCAACCACTAGCTAGGAGAGTGTACCAAATTGGAGGATCAAGGAGAAAAAAAGATGCTAGCTTTGGAGCAAAGGCTATAAGCTATGGCAAGGTGATGAAAGAAGCACTAAAAGGTAACCTTTACCTTTATGATAAGCTTATTTTAGTTCTCAATGATATCAGTGCATCTATATCCATTGTGTCAGCTAACTTAGTAAGAGAATTAAACTTAGAGGTTACAACATTGCCTCAAAGGTATATGATTAGGATAACTAGAAATGAAATGATGATTTCACATCACATAATTAAAGACTGTGTAATTAGGCTAAATGAGCTGGAATTGAAGGCTAATCTAATTATTCTGTAAACAACTGGTTATGATACAGTATTGGGCATGAATTGGCTAGCTGAAATCATAAATGGTCAAGATAGGAAGTTGATATTATCAAGATCAATAGAACATTGTTTGAAAGACTTAATAAAATGTGATATTGGGCAAGTAAAGGTAATGGATTGCATACCTATACTTTTTGAAGAAGAATATATGGGCATGAATGACAAAGAGTCTATGATTGAGTTAGACAAGATTCCTATTGTGAATTCCCAGAACTATTCCCTTTTGAGCTACCAGGTTTACCTCCTCTAAGGGAAATAGAGTTGAGATTAAAGTAATGCCAGGAGCAACTCTGTGTCTGCTACACCCAACAGGATGGCAATTCCTAAAATGAATTAGTTGAAAAACTAGCTGGATGAACTCCTTGAAAAAGGGTTCATTATTATGCCTTGACTATAGAAAGCTCAATGTTATGACTGTGAAAAACTAGTGCCATTTGTGAAGAAAAAAGATGGGACTCTTAGGTTATGCATTGACTATAGAAAGCTCAATGCTATGACTATGAAAAACAAATCTCCACTCTTTAGGATTGAAGAATTATTTCAACAACTTAAGGGAGCTACTATTACCACATCACAAAAATAGGAAAATTACAAAGTGTGGCACAATGGTTAAAAACCATTATAATGAGTAATTCTCATCATAGTGATTGAAGTGTGAAGGCTAAAGGGCATGATCAACACCTCCTTAAAAGTGTTCTAAGTTGGTAACCTAGCCCCCAAGAAAATCCTTAAGGATTGCTTGTGTTATCCACTCCGGGGTAATCCAATTATGGTTCCAAAACTATGCATTTAAACTCCCAGGATTGGTGTGTCCTGTAGGTCATCAGAACAACACCCCTAGTGTACATACTCAAGTGACCCTCTTGAGCACTATGTAAATACATGCATATTGGTCTAAGCATAACACACATATTCACATTTATGCACACCATGGTAGCTAAGAAGAAAAACACTAGCACAAGTCTTAGTTTTGGCTTCCACACATTAAGCATTCTTACTAGGTTCAAAAATTCCAGCCACTGCACCCAAACTTCCTCTAACAAAATGTATCATTATAGCCATGTAACCCCTGTTTTATTTGCCCCATTATCAAGTAGAGACTTAGAGAGAACCAACGAATTTTTTTTTACATCAATATCCCACCTATGGACCAAGTTATGGATTTTTGAAGCTGGTTACAAAATTCTGACCAAATGAACAGCAACTTAGCCAACTTTGCAATGTCATATCTTTGGATACAGGGCTCTAAATCCAGAAATTCCAAAGCCCAGTTAAACCTCTAGATGTCCTCTAGGTGTAGCAAAAATTTGATACCAAGATTCATCATACATATGGAGATATTCAACTGTAAGTACAGGGTCGAAATTCTGGCAACTTTTGGACCATTTTGCCCATACAATTTTTCCAAACCATTCAAACACTTCATTCACAAAGATAAAGCCCTACAAGGCTATCCCATACATGTCCAATACACATATGAATTAAATTATCTTGCATCTAGCAATTTTATGTGGCCAAAACAGAATTTACAAGTAAGCAGCCTATCATTCACACTTAGGCAGCTTTGCACCACATCACATACATAGCCACAACATTACTCAAATGTTCACATAGTTGTCTCATTTTACATACACTACATGTAAATGCATACATGCACTAAAAAATAGTCTTAACTCAGCTAGATATGCACCGTAAGTTACAGGAGTTCCTGAAATGCAATGGACTCCAGAAACAGGATGCTGGACAGCTGCTGCACAACACAATAAGTACCATCATTAAAAATACCAAATGTGCTCGTAAAATCACCAAAATTTCCAGATCATAACTAGACACATGGAAGTTAATGTACATGAAATTTCAGATCAAAACTCAAACGATAATGGTCGGTTTGAATCTGATATTTCTGCTGGACCTGAAATGGACAGAAAGGGGGTAAGTTTCTTGAATGAAACTTAGTAAGGGCTTATCATTAGAAACTTGAATTCCCAGAAACATACCTGAAATCCAAAGACATAAGAAAATAATAAACAAATCACATATACAAAAATATAGCCATCGAAATGCACAAACAAACAGAACACAATCAAATGCAATGCTGGCAGCAATACATCATTAGGGTTAGTCCATAAACAATCAAATAAACATTATGTAATCACTATGGCAGCCTTCCTCAAGCTAATGCTTGGTCTTAGAAGGTTAATTGGTCGTAGTTAGTACTAACTTGGGCTCTAGAAACCGCTGTAAACACTGCCATCCTAGTGCATGAAAAACTGTAAGCCTGGAACCTTGTTCATGCACTCGCCCTTAACCCATACTTGGTTCCTTAAGCTTTTTGCTCTTTTTCAAGCATGGTCTTAGCTTCATGGATTCCTAATCATCATCTCAATACAGTAAACAACCACAAAACATGAAGATAAAACCCTTACCTAAGTTGTGAAAGCCGAAATCTTTAAGAGATACACAACAAACCTGAAAATTAGGGTCTTTCTTGTTCCTGGTGCATCCGATTGCCTTCCTTTTTGATTTCTTGAGAGCTTGAGCTATGGTGTCACTGGAAACCTATGGAGGAGCTAAGGAAGGAGGCTGTGGCAGGTTTTGGCCGAAATGGCCATGGAAAGGCAGGAAATCAAGATATTTTTCTTGATTTAATTAGTTTAACCTTAACCTTCGCTTAGGTCACTATAAGTATGCCTTAAGCAGAAACCTTTTGGCTAATCTTTAGCCCACATTTTTTACCTTACAACCTGGAAATAAAATGCTGGGATAATCCTAGAAATGGCCATCTTTGAGTCTTGTTAAAAGTTATCCCATCCTTAAGTTATTTTTGGGAACAATTGTACACCTAGTTGTCCTAGGTTCTTGAATCATAACTTTTGTTTCCTTTATGTAATTCAGCCTCCAAAAATTGCTTCCATAGCATTCAAATCCGTCCAAAATCTCTCTTTTAGAGTTGTACAATTGAGTACCCAAGTCTTGAAATCTTTCAATAAGACCCACAGATTACTTGTAAAACAAGCAATCCTTTAGGGTTTCCTTTCGCACCAAGTAACCATTGTAATATTTTAAGGAGGTGTAGATTATTCAGTTTACCCCTCACATTTCATTCACTATGGTGAAAATTACACTATACAATGGTTTATAACCATTATGCCTTTATACTGTAATTTTCACATTTGTTGAGGTGGTAACAGCTTGTTTGTCAAGCAACCGATGGACTTTTTTGTAAGGTTTTGGAAATTCAAGTCTCTTCTATGAAGGGAGTCATGAGATTTGGAAAAAAAAAAGGGAAAATTGGCCTCCACATACATTGAACCTTTCCAAATACTGGCCAAGATTGGCAATGTGGCATATAAGCTAGATTTACCTTCAGTGTTGGGTCACATACATGATACGTTTCATGTTAGTATGCTGAAAAAGTACCTATCTAACCCACAGCAGGTGATACCAACTTCTGATATCTTAGTGACCTCCAACCACTCTTTTGAAGAGGAACCTGTAAAAGTCCTAGCCAGGGATGTGAGGAAGTTAAGGAGTAAGTGGATAAACATGGTGAAAATACAATGGCCTTATGATTTCGAACAAGAAGCCACTTTGGAAATAGAGGCTGAAATGCTCAAAAGATACCCAAGGCAATTTCCTACATTACTAGAAAATTTGGAGGACCAAATTCTTTAAAGGGGAGAGAATGTCATGCCTATGACTTGTATAGCTCATGGGCTATGATGGAATGTAAACATAATGTACATTATATGGATATATGAACAATACAAGTCACAAGTATAAAATAAAGTCTAAACGGAACAAGTATCTTACAAGAGTACCCTAAAAGTATTCCAAATGTACCGAGGGAATGTAAGGAAAATGGTATGGTTGTGAACCAAAAAAGGCTAAACCCATCTTGAGAAGGGGACATAAATTTGAAGACAAACTTGACCAAGAAGCCAATTACATAAGGTGCTCCAAGATAGGGCATAAAGGGGGCCCTCAGACACACCTTTGTGTGCATTTGTGTGGACTAAGGAGTTTAATTTTTAAAAAACCAAGAAGAATTGTGTGGGCTCAATTCCTACAGTTAAGATGCAAGTAAGGGAAATCACATAGACCCAATAAATGTGAAGAACACATAAGAAAGAAGGAGGGCACCCTAAAGTGCACTAGAGGACCTTTGTGTGCAACCAAGTGCTTATGAAGGCTCTAAAGCCTAATGTCTTGAAAAGAATCACATAAGAATGATACTCATCATTCAAATGGGAATGAGGGCTACTATTTGGGCTAATACTAAGTCAAAAACATGAGGAACCTATAGAAACACCTTGAAGAACACTAAGGAGTGCTCAAATGCACTTAAGTGTACCTATAATCAAGGTAAAGTTGGAGGGCCTAATTGGCTGAATTAATTGATAAAGTTGGCACTTAATATGTGCCACTTGAAGAGTTAGGTAGGATGAAATGAATTATTAAAACAATTGAGCAACTTCAAAGGATTTTGGGCCAAGGACTAGTCAAAGTCCTTAGCAACTAAATCATTTGCCCACCCCTTGGTTTTGTAGACTTCAAGGTAGCTCCAGTGCAACTTTTTAGCTATTTCTTAGATTATTTACAACCTACAAACATAGACCAAAACTTGGTAAAAGCCATGAAGACAAAATAAAAGATAAAAGAACAAAAAAAAAAACAAAACCGAAGCTAAGTATCATGGCGGATGGCAAGCCAATGATGGTGCTCTTTGTGAGTTGATGTCTTCTTGTCTTCTTTCTATCTTCTCTTCCTCTACAACTTAACCAAGCACCAATCAAAACCTCCTAAAGCCACCAAAAAGAAGGAAGGCAAGAAAGGACAAGAACAAGCCAAAGTCGAAGCATGGTGGTGTAAAACTAGCTCACGATGGTGCCTATGTTGATGTCTATACATGATGTGTGATCAAGCTTCCTGGATGTCATTTCAACCATAGGTGAAGACCCATATGAAGCTTCTTCTCCTATATGTTGAAGGGGGAAAACTACCCTAAGGGATGGGCTATAGAATGGGCTATGTGTGCATTCAGCACTATGGTAAGCTAGCTAGTTTGCTTTCGGCAAGCATAGGCTATTTTTCCAACTTGGGCCAAGCTTGATCAATCACCTAGAGCTCTATGTTAATTGGACCTAATCAAGTGATCACATGAAGAAATTGGAAGAAAATCATGTTATCTATGTTAAGGAAACCATGTGTATGTGGGTGTGTTTGTGTGCTTCTCTGATTGGATGTGTGTGCTAACCCTTATTATATATATTTAGATATACCTTGTATTATCTTTTATATACTACTTTTGGTATTTTCAGCATATTTGGATGTAGGTTATTAAGCAAAATTTGAGGTTTATATGTATAACAATGTTATAAACATTCTGAAGAAAAAGTGCTGTAGTTAGGTTCTTATTGAGTACCTATATACTCATGCCCTATTTTTTTTTTTATTTTAGGCAACGAAGTGCAAGATTGAAGGATTGTGGAACCTCTAGGAAAATGTCTATGTGCAAAGAGGTATACTTTGAATTAATGGCTTATGGAAAGGAAGCATGCAAAGGTTCATAAAAATGAACTAATGGTTGTGTTATGTTGCTGTGGTTTTAGGCCCTGATGGCTACTGTGGGACTTTCTATGTTTGGATCCATCATGGTATAGGTTAGAACAAGAAGAGTAAGAAGGCAGCTATGTTCTAAATATCTTGTCAACATAGAGGTCAAAGTGACTGTGGGCATAGAAATAGTTTAAGCTTGGCTATGTATCATGCATGATAGTTAGTGGACTAAACTTTTGTTGTAGATGAGTTTGGGCCATGCAGTCCCTATTTGCCAAAATTTGGCCTATAAATAGTTGTCTGTAGCCAATGGCAAAAAGACTTGAGCAGAATATGGCCTGTGCCTTGTTTGTACTTATTGGGCTTGAGTGAGCCTTAAGGCACTAGGTATGGCATGATAGGAGAAATGCAAGCATGGTTTGTAATCTAGTTTGTTTGCATGTTTGTATGCTTGTATATGTGTATGTGCTCACATGACAAATGCACTAGGTAGGCCTCAGGTAAGCCTCATAAAGACACTAAGACTCACACTCATGCTCATGCACCCCATATGCATTAAAAAGGAAAGGTAATAAGATTGGATAACTAAGTGCATTCACTAGAGTAGCACATTGAATTGATGACTTAATATGTTAATATAGCAACTTAACCCATTAATCAATTACTCCCGCCTAAGTTAGCATTAAGAATCTTGGGAGTCATGACCTAATCCATGATATGTTAGATGAGCAACTAAATCTCCACGAAAGGTTTAAGGTGGGGGTGAAATTGGTCCTGACACATAGACTCAGTAATGGGTGCTAGAAACAAATATATGCTCCATATGGTTTAGAAGGGGCACCTTGACATGTTTTTTTTATTTCACAAAAACTTTTCCCAAAACTTTTCCTACTACACTAATGAATAATGTCGATGTGTCACATCTTCTATCCTTATAAATATGTGAACTCACATGCAAGTGCACCTATCATCAAAGTTTAGCAATGACAAATATCAAGTTTTTTTTTTCCCCAAAGAACAGTGTTGCCTACCAAACTCAAGTTTTCTCTATCATCTAACTAACATTTAGGAAGTTTAGTTTAGCTAATTAACTGCTAACCAAACTTAAATAATTAATAAATTAAAATAAATGACTAACTAACTATTGGCAATAGAAAATAATTGGGCAATCAACAATAAGATACTTGGAATTGAATGCCCTAAAAATCTATTATGATATTGTTACTTTGATTTACCTAGCATATGATTAACTTAGACCGTGGAGCACTACCTAATTTAGACTAGATCATTATTAATCTTATTAACTAATCCTGATTCTTAAGTCACTGATAGGGTGGTTAGTCCTACCGCTCTTCCTAAGAATGCATTAATGTCCTATGATCTAACTACATGGTTTCACGATAATCTGGAGGTATTACATCACACCAATTATTCCTGGCTATAATATTACCCTTCTACCTAATGATGATCCGCAAAAAACATGCCAGATGCTGCCTAAAAATGTTCATCACCCCATATTGAATTAATAGACTAGCTACTATTAAGTCAATGCAAAGAAGCACATTAGGTAGATGATAAGAAAACCATAATGATAATAAACCAAAAGTAAAAAAAAAATCATAACATCATCCTAGGGTTCATCTATTCTAAGTATGAGTAAACAATTTAGTTCATAATGCTGAAAATTAAACACAAGAGAAATAGAGAAAAACTAGGAAAAAAAGTCTCCATTTTTTAATCTCTTCTCTTCTAAGAAATCCTTGATCTAATATGCATTAATCAGTGTTGATCATCATAATTGCCTCTAGTAGCCTTCTTTTATCAAGATTCAACTCTCTTTCCCTATTTTTTTTGCCTTGATATGCTCATATTTGGTCATGTTTCTATACAATTTTATTTTGAATTTGCTTTTATTTTGATATGTTTAAGTTAGAATATGGTGCTTAATTGGTTCATATTGTATTTTTAGGTTATATTTTAGCTTCATTTGCGTCAGAAAGGATTTCTATAAGGTTTTAGAGCTATATTGCATGTTTTGGAAAATTTTTAAAGCAAACATTCCCTACTACATGCCTATGTAATGCCTTACACAGCCTACAACATGCTTGTTCCTAACTTACATGCCCATGTTCCAATTTGTGTTTAGTTTGGTGGGATTTTAAGTTCTAGAGATGTTTTGAGGCCTTGAACATAGTCATGTCCCAAACTGTGTTTATCCTATTTTTAGTGTTTATTAGGTTCTTTCAGAAGAAAGAAAAGAAAAAGGGAAGAGGTGAAAAAAACACAGACGAAGAAAGGTTATCCTGGAAAAAGGCTGTCGAAGGTGGTTTTGATAATCAACACTATTTTATGAGCGCCAGATTGAAGATTTTTGATAAAGAATAGATTTAGCTATGAATAATTCTTTTCTTAGTTTTCTTATTATGTTGTGTTTATTTTATAATACTATGAGCTAGACTTTTCCTACTCATGCTTAGACTAGATGAACCCCTAGGATGATTTTGTGACTGTGATTACTTTTTGGTTTAATTAGATTATGTGTTTTTCTTGTAATTTATCCAATGTGCTTCATTGCATTTATTGATAGTAGCTAGCTTATTAATTCAATATGGAATGATGAACATGCATAAGTTAATATTTGGTATATTTGTTGTGGATCACCATTGGATAAAAAGGAGATTATCATAACCGGGAATAATAGGTGTGATATAATACCTCTAGACTAAGGTAAACCCTAGTAGTAGGTAATAGGACTTTTAATCTGTTCTTAGGAAGTGTGGTAGGCCTGGACACCTTATTGGTAACTTAAGAATATGGTTAGTGTAACAGGAATAACTGGGAACCAATCTACATTTGGTAGTACTCCATGGTCCAAGTTAATCACTATCTTATTAAACCAAAGTAAAAGCGTTAAAAAGGAATTTTTAAAGGGATTCGATTCCAAGTATGGTGTTTCTTATTGTTAATTGTCTTAATTGTTTATGGTGTTTATTATAGTTGATTGTCATAATTGTTTTTCTGTTGCCATTTGTTAGCTAGTTTATGTTACTACATTAGTTTAGTTTAGTTAATTCAAGGTAGTTAGTTAAACAAACTCTTTTAATTGTTGTTTTTTATAATAAAGAGAGGTGGATTAAGGTAGACAACTTCTGTTCCTTAAGAAAATGATCTTGGTAATTGCCACTATTATACTTTGATTATAGGTCTACTTGCCTTTGACTAAACATATTTTTTAGCATAGATAAGTTTTACACATCCACATTATTTACTAGTGTAGTGGAAAAGGTTTCTTGTGAACTATGATCACATTAAGCCTTTGGTGCCACTGTTGGGGAACATTTGTTGAGTTTGCTACATGAAAAATTACCTTTATTAATCTAGCCATTTATTTTATTGTAATTTATTTCTTTGAATTTTTAGTTAATTTTAGTTTATTGATTTGTTTAATCTTTTCTTCTAGGAATTCCAGTATATGACTCATAGCTATCCTGTTGAAGTTGTTGAAGCAAATTTGGAAATTAAAAGAACATTGAGGAAACTCTTATCTTCAAGGGGTACTGAGTCACAACTACCACATTCTGAGTTCGAGTAGCAAATAGAGAATCAAAAACACTTAACCATGGAAGACCACAATCAAGTGAGAACTATGTCAGAATATGCCAAGACTTCTATTGAAAGGATAAAATCGAGTATCATTAGACATCTTTTCAATGCCAACAATTTTGAGATCAAGCTGAATATTATTCGAATGGTGCAAAATTGCATTTTTGTTGGTTTTGCATATGAGGATCCTAGTGCTCACATTGCTAGTTTCCTAGAGATTTCTTTCACTTTCAGAATTAATGGAGCTAGTAAAGATAGCATTCGGATAAGGCTATTCTCATTTTCATTGAGAGGAAAAGCTAAGCAATGGTTGACTTCATTTCCCAGAGCTTCTATTGCCACATGAAAAGCTCTTTCTGAGACGTTCTAATTGAAATACTTTCCTACAGCCAAGACTGCAAAGTTCCACAATGATATTTTTGCTTTCAATTAGATTGATTCAGAAATGTTGTATGAAGCTTGGGATAAGTTCAACGACTTATTGAGAAGGCATTCACACCATGGGCTACCTATGTAGATTCAAGTGCAAGCATTCTATATTGGTCTGAGTTATGCTTCCAAGCGAATGATCAACATAGCAGCAGGTGGCACTCTTAACAGTAAGACACCTAGAATAACATAGGAATTGATTGAGGAGATGATGATAAATAATTATCAATGGCAATCATCATCTACGATGAAGCCAAATAGAGTAGCAGTAGTTTAGAAATTTGATGCTTATTCAGTATTGAAAAATCAAGTTGAATTTTTTATAAGAGAATTCAAAATTTCTCATTTAGTCAAAAGCAAGCCGTGATGCAATGCAAAGTTTGTAGAGAAGGACATTCAAGTAGTGATTGTTAGTTGTCTTATTGGTTGAGCACAAATCGGGCAGGTAGACTTTGTTGGGAACCTACTAAGGCCACAGAACAATCCGTATAACAATACGTATAATCCAAGGTGGAGGAATCTTCCCAATTTTTCTTGGAGTAATTAAAGGTAGCAACCACCTGCTTTTCAGCCTTGAATGCTACAAGGAAAAGGTTGACTATGGATGAATTGATTTCTAAGTACATGCAACACTTTGATGCTAGGATCAATGTGATAAAATTGGAATTGTGGAACATGAGAGTAAGTATTCAAAACTTTAAGACCTACTTGGTTCAACTCACTAAAATGCATTCTAAAAGGCCATAAGGAACTTTACTGGCATAAATTGAGCAGAACCCTGGAGGAGTTTGCAATTCCATCATAAGGTGGATCTCCAAACAGATGTGAAAGTCATTGAGAGGAAGGAAGAGCCTCCTTGAGTTATCAAGGAATATGTTGGGCCGATGACATTAAACCAAGTGTTTCTTGGGAGGCAACCATAGCATTAAATTTCTCATTTAGCTTTGTTTTCATTTATTTGGTTCAATTAACAGTAGCTTAGTAATCTTTTGGTTGTCCTATGATCTTATGATTTGCATTGTTGATGAAAAATCTAGAGCATTTTAGAAAGAACTTTTCACTTTAAGTGTGAGAAAAAGGCTAAGTTTGATCCTAGTAAGTTTGCAAAATTTTTCAAAGTCCACGAGTTGAACATGTTCTTACACATTCCCATACGCAGGGCTGAGTTCACTAACACAATTTCAAACATAGCCATGTTTGTTTTATTAAAATGAATTCGTATGAAGAATTGTTACATGAGCTTAAGGTAGCAAACATGGTTTGTGTTACAACTATGTGTTGAAGTGTATTTATCTTACAAGGTCTCATCCCAACCGATGCTTGTACCCATGTTTTCAAAAGCAAAAATTTCCAAAATTTAAACACATGCATATACACACCCATATTTTAAAACATGTTTATGTTACATGGTTGTTTACCCCACCATGCTTGATAGTATGTTTCATCTCTAAACTTAAGAATTTTTCATTCCAGAGCACATACACAATCTGACACATGACCTTGTAGTTATTTGTGTTAAACTAATGCGGTTTCAACTACGCCCATGTTGCTACCCATGTTGTCTTTATGTTTTCAAAAATTTTTAGGCTCCAAACTTCAACACGTTCCATTACACACCCATGTTTGAAATAATGTTAACTATACACGGACACTTACATGACCATGTTTCTTCCCATGTGTCAACACTATGATTTAAAATTTTTAGGGTTTAGACATGATACATGGCATGTGTCATACTTGTGTTCGATAGTGGTGCTCCAAGACAACTTCTATGTATGACATGAGTGCTCCAGCAACAACAATGGATGCAAATAAAGATGCTTGAGGAAGGGAGCTCTACAAGAGAAAGAAAAATAAGGCTAAAGGCGATGCTTGATGTGTTTTCTAGGGAATGAACCTTCGATGCCAAAGTCAGGCTATGTACTCTAGGAAAGAATATAAGGATATGGAAAATAGGGTTTTGAATCCTCTACCTACAGGCTTTTTAGGAGTATTTATAAGGGGATCAGCCAGGCGACTATGTAGCTCAACATGAAGATAGTCAAACACGTGTATGGTTGTATAAATGGGAATGAGCTCCTTGCTCTCCAAGGAATGATTGCTACCAACTAGGTAGTATGAGTAGAATGATTCTCTAACATGATTCAGGAGCGAGGTCACAACCATATTGTGGGTGGTCTCAAGGGCCTCATGTAGACAGCTAAACATGATCAGATGTTTGGCCTATCTTATTTGACATTGAGGTTGTCGTTCCTTAGCCGAGGGAATCCTGATCCGATGGTACTCAAATACTAGCTTTACTAACGATGACTATTTTTAGACTCCCCATCAAAAGAGATCATGCTCTGTTTGTGTGAGCAGTTCGGAAGAAAGGCTAGGGTGCTAGCCCTTTGGCTATCACATACCCCATCAAAAAAGCCGATGAGAGATACAGTTCGGCTGATTTTATGCATGGGTGAAGATACCAAAGTTGTACTATATATATATATATTCTTTAAGGTTTTTCTTAATGAGGGAAATCCCTAGAGCTTTCCTACCAAACTTTTTATTTTCAAGAGAGTGTTTTTTTCAAGGATGCGAAGCTCTTGCTTTTTGTAGATGTGTGTGATTAGTTTTCCACATGAGGTGCCATGTGTCACCTTGTTATTTGCCTTTCCTGGGTAGGCGTGTCACTTTAGCACTATAACACCTTGATGCTATCATAAAGATTCCACTTGTCACTCTATTAGTCATTTTCTATATGGGCGCATCACTTCGGTCTAACGGATCTACTTGGTTAATTTAATGCCCCGTCGCTTCATTTGCCTATTTGGGCTTATACTAAACCCTTGGTTGAGTAGAGGTTACTCACTTCTCATTTTGTACTTCTCTTGTTCTCTTTTGCTATCTAGCTTCTCTCTAGTTTCCTTCTTTTCTTACGGTCATCTCTTAGGCAAAGCAATTTTCAAAACATGTTTGCGGCATTTGTTGGATTCTCAAAGAATTAGGTGGGTTGCTTGTCCAAGGTTGTTCTTTTCCTTATTTTCCTTTATATCAAGTAGGATTTTAGGCTTGTAATGTAGGAAAGATGGAAAATCAGAAAATCAACTTTAGGTCAACCGAGGAGAGTTGGAATTCACTGAATGCTCACCTCAGCTGTGCCACTTTTCATAAAGTGAAGAAGTGGTAGTTGAAATTTTTCCTACCTTCGGATGTGAAGATTAGGATTCCCAAATGATATGAACTAAGCTACCATCCCCGGAAGGGAGAGGTAATCTTGTTTAGATCCTAACTTAGAGCAGGCTTCTGATACCCCCTTAAAGGTGGTTTTGGATTTTTGTGATTTCTATGAAACAGTTCCAATCAATTGCCCCCAAACTTCTATTCTTATTTTAACGCTTTCTTGTGCATGTGCAGGGTCTTTAAGATAGCCCCCACTTTATATTCTCCATGCAATACTATAAATTGCATCATGTTCTAAATGGCTTTTTTACTATTTGCTACCTAGGGTAACTGGTAGCAAAAAGTATACTTTCACCTTCGCTACCAAAGATAGCTGGCGAGGTTGTTAGAAAAAGTAATTTTTTATGGGATTATTAGAGTCATGAAGAGTTTGTTGACAAGATGGGCCTTCGAGACACTGGCAATCAACATTGTAGACTCTTTGAAGCTTTTGACTGAAGACCACAAATCCAATTTTGAGGAGTTTGATAACCGCATTAGACAAGTGGTTGATTGGCATGAAGTGCCAAATTCATGCAAGCCATACCGTTTCCCTATCAGATGGACTCTCATGATCTAAGAAGTTCTTCAAGAGTTAGGTGTTGTCAAGGAACACCTGACGGATCTCAGTATGCCCAAACCAGTTATGGATGGGAAAGAGTAGGTAATAGTCAGGCTCCTTTGGTATGAACTTTCATATCAGACCCTTTTAGAGAGTAAGCTTCTTTCTACCATTTTGGTATTTGACCATCCTATACGTACACTAATGTTTTTAAATTTTTCAAAGACGGGTGACAAGTCTATAGATGTCTACAAGAATCTATTCCATGGTTAAGCCGAGAAAAGAGAATAGGCCATGAAAGGCAAAGATAAGAGGGCTCAAAAATGGAAGAAGGGGAGGAGGTTGGTTGAACCAAGCTCTAAGGAAGCCAAGGTTGCTTCTCCTTGCCCTGCCACATCCTAAAGTTATCCAAGAGGTGACTAATCAACCAAAAGTTGCTGATGCCTTTGGCGTGATGCCCGGTAGCATCCTCATTATATGACATGTTCGCCTAAAGGAGAGACTTATAGTATGAAGGTGCCTGAAACACTCAGAAGAACAAGTGTTAGGGGCTCCCTGGAATGTGTTTTCGGGGAAGGAGCCTTTGACGCGCAAGTCAGTATTTGTGAGAGTAGTAGTAGTAAGGAACAAAGAGTACGTAAATTGTGAGAGTTTTGTGTCTTATGCTTACCAAGGTCCTTCCTAAGTATTTATAGGAGGGCAGAGGGATGAGGCAGTTTGACACAGCCTGTCTAGATCGTGACACCTGTTTCGTCAGATTCGATCTGTACCATCAAAGATAGGTATCTCCAGCTGGCCATAGGCTGTTCCGGCCATAGGGTAGGGGCATGTGCGAGGTCTCTTTGTCAGAGGCTCCTTAACCATTTTTTTCGTATCTCCGTGAGACCCCTTCAAGGCATGAGACCCCTTTGGGTAGAGATTTTCCCTAAGGGATATTGGGGAAGGCCCTTCGGTAGAGTAGGTCACCTTCAGGAGACGTTTTCCTTTGTCGAGGATGGTGGATCAACTTTCCAAGGTTGGTAGGTTCATAGATCCGAGGGTGGTGAAAAACACCTTCCTCGAAGTTGGTCATGTTCCTTCGTCAAGGGTTGTGTATGGGTGTTCCTACCAAGGTCAGAGCTAGGCTCTCACCAAGGGTGGTTTCTAGCTATCTAATCAAGAGATCTCGGGGGCTATCGCCCTTCAGTTATCAGGCAGTGTTCCCTTCGAGGATAGTGAGGGTACCCTTTCTCTAAAGTTTGTCGTATGTACTCATCGAGAGTAGTGCTCAACAGCCCACTTAAGAGTTCTTTAAGGGTAATTGCCCTTTGGCTATCACATGGCCCCCTCGGGTAGTCAAAGTTGCATCTTCGACATTAAGCCTTTGTGAAAGTGATGTGGAAATCTTTGTTGGAGGTGGCAGATGTCTGAGTCAGCATATCCAAATTCTGACCGAGGTGACTTTCTTCGCAATGGGCACTATTTTGGTTCAGGATGCCTCCTCTGTCGAAAGAAGGCTCTTTGATCAAACTTTCAATGTTTCCAAAGTAGTGTCTTCCCTTTCTTCATTTTTAGATCCTTCCAGTGAATCATCACATCTTCTGACCAGGTAGACATGTCACTTCGGGCTAGACTTGCATAGGTCCGCCAGCTGTCAGAAGGCATGCCCTTGTTTCTCACGTCAGGTGACATGTGTCATTAGGTGACTGGAAAACGGTCGTGTCCACTACGTTGCTTACGTCCCCTCTCCTGTGAAGGGTCAATATGGCGATGCTTTGCCAACCTTCTTCGGTTTATATAAACCCTTCTCCCTTCAGATTTCTCCACACTTCTCAACTTTCACTCTCTTTGGCTCTCTAATTTCCTCTTATCATTTTTCTTTTTTGGTGGTGGTGCTAGTGGTGGAGCAATTTTTGGAAAGATTGTGGTGGTTTCCAAGGTTACTATCTTTGGTTCGAACTAGGTGGGTTTAATTTCAACGCTCATATCTTTTTTCATTTTAGTTCCTTCTCCTTTCATCTTTCTGAGGTCATGTTCTTTTATTTCTGAACATGTCTTCTTCCCAAGTTGAACCTCATCCTATTCTTGAGAGTTGGCTCCCACTTAACTCTCATCCGAGCTATGCCACTTCGGTGAAAGTGATGAAGTGGTCGGCTGAATTTTTTCTTCCTTCCTATGCCATCACCAAGGTACCTAGCCCTGGTATGCCTAGCTATGCTCCTCATTTAGATGAGGTTACCATCTTCAGGGCTCACCTGAAGGCCGGACTTTGCTATCCTCCCCCGAAGATGGTTTGTGACTTTTTCCAGTTCCATGGCATAGCCGTGAATCAACTTCCCCCAAACTCCTACTCCTACTTTAACGCTTTTCTTTGTAAGTGTGAGGTCTTCAATTTAGAGCCCTATTTCATTTTTTTCATCCAATACTACAAACTCCACCCCGTTTTGAAGGGTAGGTTCTACTTCTTGTTGCCTCAGGGATCATAAAGCAAGAAATATACGTTCACCTTTGGAATGAAGGACAATTGGTGAGGGTGGCAAAAGAAGTTCTTCTTTTTAAAGGTGGATGGGAAGTGGAAGGATGTGCTGACCAAGTGGGCTTTGGGGACTCTCATTATTGATGTAGTGGATTCGAGGAAGCTGTTAACCTTAGAGCTTGAGTCCCAGTTTGTGGAATTTGATAGTTGCATTCAGGCTGTCACAGATTGGGATTCCGAGGTCCCTCCGCATTCTCTATACCCATTCCCCATCAGATGGAGCTTCATGGCCGAAGAGGTCCTTCGGGTGCTTGGAGTAATCAAGGAACACCTTACCAATGAGGGTATGCCAAAGCCTTTATTTGATGGCAAGAAGGCGTGGTTGGTGATGATCCTTCAGGGCGAACTCACATACTCGGCCCTGTTAGTGTTGTGCCCAAAAGGCAATCATGAGATGATTGTATTTTTGCACAATTGAGTCATGATATTTTGTTAAGGCATTAATCCAGCAATTATGTTTGTTGTTTTGTTCCTGCGTAACTTAACAAGCATAATTGTAACCCTAGAATAATGATATTCTTAAAAGTCCCTGGTCTAGTATTATTGTGGAGCGGGTTGCAATAATACATAACGACTAGCATATGTGGAGACTAATATGAGATATGTAGTCTACATATGGGTACAAGTTGGAGAACTTGTGTACTGGACCGACCCACCATGAGAACACTACATGGATCGTTATATGAGTGTCATAAGTGATTCCCATAGTGATCAGGGTATATGTAGTCCTTCGACCTAAGATCATCAAGGTTCCCTACATGTGAGTCACATACTTTGATACTTTCCTTTGTTGCTCGTAACTGAGTGAACTTGAAGGAGGTCATTGGGTATGTCACATATCATGCGGAGGGATTTGTATGATCAAGACGAGATTTGTCCCTCCTATGTAACGGGAGCGATATCTTCGGGCCCCTTGATAGAGTGAGACTTAGAAAATGCATGGCCATGCTCGGATGAGTTGATATGCGATATCATTGTCATCAGTTTAAGTTAGTCTACTCGGTAATCAAGAAACCAAAGATTGGGCTATACGAGAGTGACACATTCCATGTCTTGTGCTTAGTCTTGATATCTTGGACAAAGGGACAATGGCATATATCGATGATGATCATAAAGGTATAGTCGAATCATTGACAATCTTGTCACTTGGGTAGCAATGATGTGTTGCTAGACACCGCTCATTGCTTTTGATCATAACTATGATTTATGATCATTGCCAACGTGATAAGAGCCTATTGGGTCGCACACATAGAACAATTTGGATCATTAGAGTGCATGGGCTAATTATTTGGGTTATGGTTTCACTTTAATTTCGTATTAATAATGGGCCCAAGAGTTGAGCCATTATTAAGCCCGAAATTAAATCCTAATTGGATTAGGGCTTTGAAACCCATTAGGCCTGGAAGTTGAGTCTCACTATAAATACAACTTTTAAGTGAGAAATTCGCAGGTCTCCTTGCCCTAGCCTCCCAAAAAGGACAGTCGCACTATTCTCTTGCAATTCCTTGGAGGACGCAAGCTAGCACTGCGAGCGCAAGAGAAACACATCTGTCGGGACGTGGTGGAAGCGTGGTGATCCCGAGAGGCTCGTATGGATACCATAGAGAGCTTGAACACGTCAACTGTTCAGGTTTTGTGATTCGACTCTACAGTTGAGTGAGAGATCTCAACCGAAAATTAGGTATGAAAATTTTCAAACACCCGGTTTACCCAGTTTCACTTAGATCCTGGAGGGTTTCGGTTAAATTCCGCTGTGCAGTTTGGCTCCTGAAACCCAACAGGCCCTTCAAGAAAGTAAGCTCTTTCCCATATTTTTTCATCTATACCATTTTGTACTTACATTGATGTTCTTCTATTTGCAGGGATAGGTGACAAGTCTGTTGCTTTTTACAAAAGTCTCTTCCTCGGCCAAACCGAGAAAGGGGAACAGCAAAGGAAGAATGCAGCGCCTAAGAGGAAGAAGGCACCAGGTGGTCCCTCTTCGGCCTTGAAGTCGAAAAAAGCCAAGGAGGACTCCCTTCCCCCTCTGCCCGAAGGGGAAGTGGATCAGACTCCCGTTCGTGCCGACCCACCTTCGGAACCTGCCATTAGTTCTACCCCTCTGAGTCCCAATACGGCTGCCGAGGTGTTGGGGACTTTGGTTGGGGAGCTTTCGGCCAAGGAACTTCAAGAGCACCGAAGAAGAAAGGGCAAAGGTGTTCCTACCGAGGTCCTCGACATCAGCAACTTCGAGGAAGATGACGCCGAACTTCCCCCAGGTTTGTCCCTTAGCCATTCCTCTATGAGTTTAGGAATTTTTGGTATTTTAGACCTTATAGACGAATGGCTAAGGGATAACGTACTAATGGAACTTCGGCGTGACTTTGCAGACGAATGAGTGTAGGCTTCGTGGGTGAAGGACCATGCTCGGAAAATGGCACTTCGGGACTCCAAAATCCCGAGGGACAAGGTCTTGAAGGAGCCCTTCTGGACTTTTACGGAAGACATGGACTTGTTCTCTGAGGATAGCCAGAAGATGGCCCCTCAGATGGCGAAGGGCATTATGGCGAATGTCACTTTTCAGTCCCTCATAGAGGAGTGCCCAAATGAAGAGGTCCTCGCCACGAGGATGAGTGAACAAGCTGCCCAGGTAGACCTTAACCCTTTAGGACTTAGAGAATTTCTGAGCCTTTGTT
This sequence comes from Aquilaria sinensis, assembly GCA_005392925.1. Taxonomy (NCBI): domain Eukaryota; kingdom Viridiplantae; phylum Streptophyta; class Magnoliopsida; order Malvales; family Thymelaeaceae; genus Aquilaria; species Aquilaria sinensis. The sequence goes on along the minus strand of SMDT01000017.1, from coordinate 24,358 downwards.
GCCTTTTGACCATTATTCATAATCTTCCCTTTTTGCAGTTGTTGGCGTACAGTGGGTACCTTCGGGCTTGGGCAACTAAGCAGTCTTCGGTCCACAGTCGGTCGGAAGAGAGCTTGGCCAAGGCCAAGGAACTTTTTGCCAGCTCGGTCGTCAAATACGGCAAGCTTAATAAAATCGCCAAAGAGGAGTTCGCCAACCTTCGGCAGGAAATGCTGAAGAGCCAAGGTGAACTTATGGAGGATTTTTCCTTCAAGGTGTCAGACCTCAAAGCGAAGGTGATCTCGCTGACCTCGGTGAACAAGGCTTTTCAAAAAGAGAAGGAAAAAGCCGTCACCGACCTTATGAAGTCATTAGGGCTCAATGCCGAACTCCAAGCCGAGGTCGATCGGCTGAAGAAGGAAAAGAAGAAGAAGAAGAAGCTGGAGAAAGAGGTCGAGGTCCTTAAGAAAGAGCTGGAGGACTTGAAGGCGGCGAAGGCTAAGGCCGATGAGGCGACTAAGTCCTCTTACCAGGACGGTTTTTGCCTTGCTCGCCACCAGGTCTTGTCCAAGTTTCCCGACCTCGACCTTTCCTTCCTGGCAGCTCTAGACATTCCCGAAGGAGAATCTTCAGAATGGTCAAGGGTAAAGTTTCTCAACCTTCCCATTCCCCCTCCTTCAGCAACCGAAGTTGGTGCGGACGAAAAGGCAAAGTCAGAAGATGACCTGGCCGAAGAGGCTAAAGACCTCGAAGATGGGCAAGATGAGCAATAAGCGCCTCCTTTTCCTTGCCCTTTTTATTTTTTGCTTGGGGAGTCCTACACCTTGTACTTTTCTTAATGCAATGAAACTTTTATTTCTTCAAAATTTTGGCTAAGTCCCTGATTAATATGACTTCGGATACTGTCTTCATCCTTTAGCGTTTTAACCATCTTTGGCTATGAGTCATATTATTCTTGTAAAGACTTAGGAAGTTAGTTCATTTGAAGGTTCGACAACCATCTTCGGTCAATTCTTCTTCGGAAAACTTGGCTTTCAAGAATAGGTAAGTACCTTTGACACCAACCGTGTTCGGTCGATCACCCTCGGTTAAACTTAGTTTGTGCAAAAAACTGTTAAGCGTCTTTGGAATCATCCATGTTCGATAACAACCATATTCGTCTTCGAACTTCAGAATCATCTATGTTCGGCAACAACCATGTTCGGTAACAAACCATGTTCAGTTGACTACCTTTGATGAAAATTGGACAAATTTACTCATTCACTTTCAGGAACAACCACATTCGGTTTTTCCTCCTTTGACGCCAACCATGTTTGGTCAGCCACCTTCGGGTAGAAGCAGTTCAATTTTTCCCTTGAAAATTTTTCTAAGTGTAGAATTTTTTCAAAGAGTCTGAATGCCATGTATTTTTCAATTCTCCACCTTCGGTATCACCGAGCTTATAAACTCATGGCTGAACTTCCTCGAGTACCAAATAAGATCCATCCCAATTTGCCCTAAGTACTCCATGAGATGGTCTTCGGGCTTCGAATTCAGCCTTTTAGACAATGAGGTCCCCTTTCTTGATTCTTTTACGCTTGACATACAGGTTCGAAGCAACGGCTACTCTTTACTGAGAAGCTTTTCTTCTGAGTTCGGCCATCTCTCTATGCTCGTCAACCATGTCCAACTTGGTTTGTAACCCGAGGTGGTTCCTTTCTTCGTCGAATACCTGTATTCTAATGGATAGCTGTACAACCTCTACAGGGATAATGGCCTCTGTGCCGAAGACAAGTGAGAAGGGCGTCTCTCCCGTGGCCCTTCTAGGAGTGGTTCGGTAGCTCCACAGCACACTCGGAAGCTCTCCTGGCCATTTTCCCTTTGCTTCTTTCAACCTCTTTTTCAGACCATCTTTTATCGTTCTGTTGGACACTTCAACTTATCCATTGCTCTAAGGGTGGGCAACCAAGCCAAAGTGTAATTTTATCTCGAGGTCAACAGCGAATTCTTGGAAACCCTTATCGGTAAACTGTGAACCATTATCAGCTACTACCACCATCGGCACGCCAAACCTACATATGATGTTCTTCCAGACAAATCTTTGTATGTCCTTCATAGATATTGCTGCTAAAGACTCTGCCTCGATCCACTTGGTGAAATAGTCTACTACAACTACGCAGAACTTCACTTCTCCTGAAGCTGTTGGGAGAGGTCCAATTAGGTCAATACCCCAAACAGCGAAAGGGCAAGGATAGTTTGCCGAAGTTATCACTTCCGAGGGTAGTCTCTAGATGGGAGCGTGTCTCTAGCACTTGTCGCATTTCTGGACAAACTGTCTCGAATCTTTCCTTAAGGTAGGCTAGAAATATCCTTGGCGGAGTAGTACCCCGGAAAGGGCATCAGTTCTTATGAGTAAACTAGAGCCCCCCTCATGGACTTCTTTGAGGACAATCTCCACGTCTTCTTCACTGACACACCTCTACAAAGGACTTGCGTACTCTTGTCGATACAACTCTTCTTCAATCAGGAAGTATCTTCATGAGCACTTTCGCACTTTAGCAGCTTCAAGAGGGTTTTCAGGAAGTTCCAAAGTTGTGAGGTACTTCCTAATAGGATATTTCCACCCTTTGTCCGAGGTTGCTATACACATTACTGTTATGCTTGGTTGATACAGCACTTCGGTGAATTTCTTCGATTTGGCCAGAGTATCTGCCTCCACATTATCTCATCGTGGTACATTTTCTATATGTACCGTGTCCAACTCCTGGATGAGCTTTTTTATGAGGTTATGGTACTTTGCCAAGTTTAGGTCCTTTGTGCTGTAGTCCCCCGCCATCTGTCAGACCACTAATTGAGAATCACTGTGGGCTTTCAGATTCCTCACACCCACTCTTTTTGCCAGCCGCAAGCCTGCTATAAGGGCTTCATATTCGGCGACATTGTTGGTGACATTGAATCTGAATTTGATGGACTCTATGGCTTCCATACCTTCGGGCCTGCGGAGGATTACTCCAGCTCCTCGATATTCGAAACCAGAGGCTCCATCAACAAAGACTGTCCACTTAGGCTTATCATTTCCGAGGTCTTCCGAGGTATCTTCGGTTTTTGCTACCTCGGCGATGAAGTCTGCTAATGCTTGGGCCTTTACTGCCCTTCTCGGCTCATAGGTGATGTCGTATTTACTGAGCTCAATGCACCACTTTGATAATCTTCCTGAGTGGTCTACCTTTCTCATGACATCTCGAAGAGGCAAGTTACTTCAGACAATGATAGGGTGTCCTTGGAAGTAAGGCCGCAGCCTCCTGCTTGCCAGCACTAGAGTGTAGATGGCCTTTTGCAGGAGAGGGTACCTAACTTCGGAACCATGCAAGGACTTGCTTACATAGTATACTGCCACTATTTTCCTCCCTCCTCCCTTACTAGGACTGAACTTACGGCCTTTTCTGTAACAGCGAGGTAGAGGATGAGAAGTTCTCCTCCCAACAGCTGCCAAAGTGTCAGCAAGTAGACTAGGTAGCTCTTGAGTTTGTCCCATGCCTTTTGGCAGTCTTCGTTCCAAGGATGTTCCTCAGAGCCGAGGTCGCCTTCATTCTTTGCTGCTTTAGTAAGCACTTTGAAGAATGGTCGGCACCAGTCCCTGTACCTGGAGATAAACTTGCTAAGGGCTATGATTCTTCCAGTAAGCCTTTACACATCCTTGGTCATCGTGGGAGCTCGGAATCCTAGCGGGGCCTTAAACTTTTTTGGGTTGGCATCAATACCTCTCTCGGATACCATAAACCCAAGGAATTTGGCAGCCGTTACCCCGAACACACATTTCTCTGGATTAAGACAGATCCCGAATTTTCAAAGTTGGTTGAATGTTTCTCCCAAGTCTTCGATATGACCGCCAGGCCATTTGCTCTTGACTATCATGTTGTCTACATATACTTCTACATTTCTCCCAATTTGGGAGCTAAATACCTTGTTCATCAGCCTTTGTTACGTTGCTTCCGCATTTTTAAGGCCGAAGGGCATTCTCACGTAGTAGTAGGTACCGACCTCGGTTATAAAGGCAATTTTTTCCTCATCTTCGGATTCATCCGAATTTGGTGATACCCGCTGAAGGCGTCGAGAAAGCTAAGCAGACTATATTCGGCAGTAAAGCCTACCAGCTGGTCTATTGGTGGCAGAGGGTAGGAGTCCTTCGAGCAGGCGTCGTTTATGTTTCGAAAGTCGATGCACATTCAGAGTTTAAAGTTGATACACATTCAAAGTTTATCGCTCCCTTCCTTGGTGGTAACAACAATGTTGCTGAGCCACTCGGGGTACTTGACTTCCCTTATTATGCCCGCCTCCGTTAACCATTGGATTTTGGTTTTAACAAACTTGTTCTTATGCGCCAAAAGGCTATATTTTTTCTGCCGAATAGGCTTCACCTCCGGACACGTTTTAAGACAATGTTGGATTATACCCCAATCCACCCCAGGCATATCACTCGGAAAGTAAGCAAACAGATCGTTGTTCATTAATAAAAGGGATACAAGTTTTTCCTTGTCACCTTCGGCCAGTTTTTTCCCAACTCAAGTACTTCGGCTCTGGACAAGCTCAACATCCTTGGTTTCTATCCTATTAAAGTTGCTTTTTTCTCCTCCAATTGCCTCTTCTCTAGCCATAGTCTTTTGTTCTGAAGTCTGCGAGTGAACTTTCACTGAGCTTTGTCTTGCCTTCATGAAAACTTTCCTTACTTCGCCCTGATCAATGAATATTTTTGCATCCCCCTCCTTTGTGCCAAATGTTACCATTAAGTACTTCACGTCTGGATGAAAGTCAAGATTTCCTTATGTCTGCCTTCTCAGGATGGCGTTGTATGAAGAGGGAACGTCTATGACAATGAACCTCGTCATTGTGGAGCTAAAGAGCTCTTTCTTGTCTTGCACCGAAGTTCCCCTTAGCATTAAGGGCAGATCGATCCACCTAAGCACAAGGAGTTCAGATGAACCTACTCCAAAGGTAGGGGAGGTAACAGGTTTGAGATCCATTTTTTAGATGCCCAAGTTTGGCAACAAGTGGGAAAATAAAACGTCGGCGTTGGAGCCGTCATCAATGAGCACTCTTTTAACGTCCCAACTCCCTATCCTTGCCATCATAAGGAGAAGGTCATTGTGAGGGAACTTCACGATGGACCCATCTTTCCGAACAAGCTTGTTCACTGGGTTTCCGAACTTCATCATCGATATTTCCCGGACTTTCCTTTTCCTCTTGGCCAAGGGTATCCCAGTGGTGATTGTTTGGATCACTCCGGCCAGAGGTGGGATGCTTTCTGGGACTTCGGTTCTGACGTCGGTTAGAATCGCAATCCTCATCTTCTCCTTTCCTCTCCTCTTCCCTCTTTTCTTTTGGGGACGGCATTCGCAGGTAGCGCCTGAGCTGCCCCTGCTTGATTAAAGATTCAATGTACTTTCTCAGCTGGAAGCAATCCTCGGTATTGTGCCCGTGGTCCAGGTGGAACTGACAGAACTTCTTCATATTCTTTTTGTTTTTTGAGGTCATGGCCTTCGGATGCTGGATAGCAATTTTCTTGTCTTTCCATAGCCATGAGTATGTTTGTCCTTGTAGTGTTCAAGGGAGTGAAAGACATCAGTTTCTTCCCCCTTGGTTTCGGAGGTCTGCCCCTACCCTCGGTTGGGTACCGAGGTTGGTGACTTTGACCCTCGGAGTGATTGTGATCAGACTTCGGCCCTCCCATCCTCAATTCTTCGGCTGTCATGTGCTATTCTGCCCTTCGGTAGAATTCTCCGAGAGTGTCAGGGGGATCCTTGGAGAACTCGTAGAAGAGTTGTGAATCTCTCCGAAGTCCCTTGATCATGGCGAGGATGCGGATTTCGGGGCAGAAATCGGGGACACTCAAGGCTTCTCGGTTGAACCTCTCGACATAGTCCCGAATGGTCTCCCCATTCTTTTGGGCTATGTCAAACATTTGGACGGGCATCTTCGCCGTCGGTCTACTTTCGATGAACTGCTGGGTAAATGTGGCGGATAACTCCTGGAAGCCCATTATGGTTCCAGGAGCCAGGGAGTTATACCACGCAGTTGCCGGCCCTGAAAAGGTGACTTCGAAGCATTTCCAAAGGGTGGCATCATCAGCGCCATGCAACACCATGCTGCGCCTATACTTCATGAGGTAAGCTTGGGGATCGCTGCACCCATCATACGTTTCCAAGCGTGGTACTCGGAAGTCACTTGGCATAGGTGCCTCTACTACTGCACAAATGAAGGGTGACTCTTCTCCGGTGAAGGTCTCCAACAACCTTGACCAAATAGGCTTCCAGGAAATCTGCCTTTCTACTTTTCCAACCTCTCTAGGATCTTCTCCATGAGGGTGGTAGTGCTGTCTTCTACTCGTTGCCTGGCGGTTGCCGACAATGGAGAGCATCGTCTCCTTTTCAGAGAGTAACTCTGGTGGTAGGGGGATTGGGACTTCCCATCTGGGGATGGACTTCGCGGGTGGGAAGTTTTGGGCCCCTTTGACACCACTTCTCCAGCATGACGTCCTCTAGGGGGTATGTTCTCCATTGAGGTCTCATCGTGGAAATCCCCACTTCCTGAACTCCGGTGTGGTGACTAAGGACTTTTCTCCCAGCGGGTAATTGGGGAAGAGGCCTTTACCCTTAGGGGTGGCTAAGACAACCTTTGGTCAAGCTGTTCGGTCATCTCAACCATAACAGAGCGTTGAAAGTCTCATAGAAAGCTCATCGTGACCATCAGAGGACACTCGTCCTCAGGCAATGAAGTCTCTACTGCAGGTTGTTTTAGTCGCCGTTTGAGCTTCCGGAGTGGACGAGGACTTCTGGAGTCCCTTGTCCTTAGAACGTTGGGTCTTAATGACAGCGACCTGAAAATGAGTTCCCACAGATGGCGCCAAATGATGCCTGGTGGCATCCTTGTTGTATGACATGTTGGCCTGAAGGATAGACTTCCAGTATAAAGGTGCCTGAAACACTCAGAAGAACAAGGGTTAGGAACTCCCCGGAGTGTGTTTCCGGGGGAGGAGCCTCCGACACCCAAGTCAGTGTTTGTGAGAGTAGTAGTAGTAAGGAACAGAGAGTGGGAAAATAGTGAGAGTTTTGTGTCCTGTGCTTACCAAGGTCCTTCCTAAGTATTTATAGGAGGGCGGAGGGAGAGAGGCCGTTTGACACAGCCTGTTCAGATCGTGACACGTGTTCAGTCAGATTTGATCCGTACCTTCGAAGATAAGTACCTCCAGTTAGCCGTAGGCCATTCTGGCCAGAGGGTAAGGGCGTGTGTGAGGTCTCTTTGTCAGAGGCTCCTTAACCCTTTTTGTCGTATTTCCATGAGACCCCTTCGAGGCATGAAACCCATTCGGGTAGAGATTTTTCCCAAGGTCTATTGGGGAAGGCCCTTCGGCAGAGTGGGTCACCTTTGGGAGACATTTTCCTTTGTCAAGGATGGTGGATCAACTTTCCAGAGGTTGGTAGGTTCGTAGATCCAAGGGTGGTGAAAGACACCTTTTCCTGAAGTTGGTCATGTTACTTCACCGGGGGTGGTGTACGGGTGTTCCTACCGAGGTTGGGGCTAGGCTCTCACTGAGGGTGGTTTCTAGCTATCTAATCAGGAGATCTTGGGGGCTATCACCCTTCGGTTATCAAGTAGTGTTCCCTACGAGGACAGTGAGGGCACCCCTTCTCCGAAGTTGGTCGCACATACTCACTGAGGGTAGTGCTCAACAGCCCACTTGGGAGTTCTTTAAGGGTAATAGCCCTTCCACTATCAAGGCATGACCTTGGCTATTTACAATGCCGAAGAGGTCAAGGAGAGGAGGAGAGTAAAGGGAAAGCTATCGCCTCAAAATTCTTTGAGGTCATTAATTTTGAGGGAGAAGATATTGACATCACTAGCATAGTGACCCCATCAGGTTCAGTCTTTAACCTTTCATTTATAAATTTTAGGTATTTTGATCAGGATCATGTAGGAGAGGCCATCATGCCTAACTAAGCCACCAATCATGAGCAAAGGTGCCAAATTTAAGATTTTCCCCTCTAAGCAAAATGCTGAGGGAGCCATTCTGGCGGTTCATGAAGGACATGGACTTTTTCTCTAAGGACTACGAAAAAATGGTGTCTCAAATGGCAAGGGGCATAATGATGACTGCCACTTTCCAACCTTTAATGGCTTCATGTCTGAATGAAGGAATTCTCACCCCTTAAGTTACATAACATGCAGGCAAGTGATCTTTCACCCTTTTTTTTACTTAGCAAAAATTTGAAACCCTTTTAGGGTCCTAACTTCATCTCTTTTCCCCTGTTTTGCAGATCCTTGCATATAAGGGCTATTTCTAAGCATGGACTACTCCGGTCATTGATGAAAGAGGCGTTAGCAAAAATTCCTAGCACTTGTCTAGGTTTTTGTTAATGTTGTGCCCAAAAGCCAATCATGAGATGATTGTATTTTTGCACATTGAGTCATGATATTTCATTAAGGCATTAATCTAGCAATTATGTTTGTTGTTTTGTTTCTGCGTAACTTAACAAACATAATCGTAACCCTAGAATAATGATATTCTTAAACGTCCTTGGTCTAGTATTATTGTGGAGCGGGTTGCAATAATACACAACGACTAGTATATGTGGAGACTAATATGAGATATGTAGTCTACATATGGGTACAAGTTGGAGAACTTGTGTACTGGACCGACCCACCATGAGAACACTACATGGATCGTTATATGAGTGTCATAAGTGATTGACATAGTGATCATGGTATATGTAGTCCTTCGACCTAAGATCATCAAGGTTCCCTACATGTGAGTCACATACTTTGATACTTTCCTTTGTTGCTCGTAACTGAGTGAACTTGAAGGAGGTCATTGGGTATGCCACATATCATGCGGAGGGATTTGTATGATCAAGATGGGATTTGTCCCTCCTATGTAACGGGAGTGATATCTTCGGGCCCCTTGATAGAGTGAGACTTAGAAAATGCATGGCCATGCTTGGATGAGTTGATATACGATATCAATGTCATCAGTTTAAGTTGGTCTACTCGGTAATCAAGAAACCAAAGATTGGGCTATACGAGAGTGACACATTCCATGTCTCGTGCTTAGTCTTGATATCTTGGACAAAGGGACAATGGCATATATCGGTGATGATCATAAAGGTTTAGTCGAATCACCGACAATCTTGTCACTTGGGTAGCAATGATGTGTTGCTAGACACCGCTCATTGCTTATGATCATAAATGTGATTTATGATCATTGCCAACGTGGTAAGAGCCTATTGGGTCGCACACATAGAGCTATTTGGATCATTAGAGTGCATGGGCTAATAATTTGGGTTATGGTTTCACTTTAATTTCGTATTAATAATGGGCCCAAGAGTTGAGCCATTATTAAGCCCGAAATTAAATCCTAATTGGATTAGGGCTTTGAAACCCATTAGGCCTGGAAGTTGAGTCTCACTATAAATACAACTTTTAGTGAGAAATTCGCAGGTCTCCTTGCCCTAGCCTCCCAAAAGGACAGCCGCACTCTTCTCTTGCAATTCCTTGGAGGACGCAAGCTAGCACTGCGAGCGCAAGAGAAACGCATCTGCCGGGACGTGGTGGAAGCGTGGTGATCCCGAGAGGCTCGTGTGGATACCATAGAGAGCTTGAACACGTCAACTGTTCAGGTTTTGTGATTCGACTCTACAGTTGAGTGAGAGATCTCAACCGAAAATTAGGTATGAAAATTTTTGAACACCCGGTTTACCCCGTTTCACTTGGATCCTGGAGGGTTTCGGTTAAATTCTGCTGCGCTATTTGGCTCCCGAAACCCAACAGTGGTATCAGAGCTACTGGTGAAACCCTAAATCGGGATTGAGTGTTGAATCGCATGATGTTATGTGTTCGGTTGCTTTTCGGCCATGATTAATTAGATTGATTCATGATGCATGAAACCGGAACTCATAATGAACATATGACATATATGAAGAAACGACACTAATTGGTTAATGAGATTAACCCAAAATTGAATGGTATGAGATACCTATATGGATTAGGATTCTTGCAATAGTTGCAAAAACCCTAGCTTTGTTCGGATTCGGCCTGTTCGGGCACCGAAAGTAAGGTATTTTTGGTGGCTCGAATGGAGGAGTCTCGGGTGCCTACTTGCTCGAAATAGAAGATTTTGGGCTAAGCAATTGTAAGACAATTTTTTGCGCCGGGGGGCGCTGCCCCCTCGCAACCCCCCGTAAGGGCGGCTCCCCTTGACCCCGTCCATTGACCGGTCAACGAAGGAACCACCGCCCGCTGACCGGCCAGCGGGACTGCCGTATGCGAAGCGCCACATAAATAAAAACTGGTTAATCAACGCGCAAAAATTGGCATGCATCTTTGTTGAATGAGATTTGACATGATATGCTGATTGGTGTTTGAAGCATGGTGCATGGTTATAGCCCTTGATTGGTTGTACTTGTAAATACGGCCTGCGAGTCGTGCCTTTTCTTATCACTCTCATTGTACATTCTCTTCTCACCTTACTCCCCTCGAATGTAACTCGAGGTTTCTATTATTGATGTAATGGTGCATTATGGGATCATCCAAGGTGGTATGTCTAAGGATCATCCAAGGAGGTATGTCCAAGGAGATGACAACAAAAGGGCAACCAAGAAAGGAAGAGAAGGAGCTTGTGAAGACTCTTTTCTTTTCTTAGGCTTTTATGATATTCTCATTGGCTTGAGAATATCGCATAGTTTGGGCTATAACCATGTCACATTTACTTTCTTGTACGCATGAGATGCATGTTTTATATTTGTATGTGATGCATGTATAAGACAACCGAAGATAACAAATTGGTGAGATCAAACAAAAAAAAATCCCTCAAACAAATATTAAGTCATTAAATTCGTCATGAACTATAACATGAACGACCTTGACAAGTCCCTCCCTGAATTGCTCAACATGTTGAGAACTGCTGAGCAAAACCTTAAGAAGGCTAAGCCCATTTTGATGGTTCAAAAGGGCAAGGGAAAGGGAAAAGCCAACAAGAAGAAGGATAAAGCTAATGGAAAGTCCAATGCTAATTCTTCTTCAGCTGCACTGAAACCAAAGGGTGGTGTGGCAAAGGAAGGGGAGTGCTTCCATTGTAAGCAACCTGGACACTGGAAGCGCAACTGCAAGCTCTATCTTGAAGAACTTGCTAAGGAAAAGGGAAGTAAGACTTCCACTTCAGGTATTTTTGTTATAGAGGCTAACTTTTCTACTTCCTCATCTTGGGTATTGGATACTGGATGTGGATCTCACATTTGTGCAAATGTGCAGGATCTAAGTAGAAGTAGAAGATTGGCCCGAGGTGAAGTGGACCTACGTGTTGGAAATGGAGCAAGGGTTGCTGCCTTAGCCGTAGGGACTTATGTTCTCACTTTACCTAGTGGATTAGTTTTAGAATTAGACAACTGCTACTTTGTGCCTACTATTAGTAGAAATTTGATTTCTGTTTCTTGTTTGGACAAGAAAGGTTTTTCATTTATAATAAAGGACAAATGTTGTTCTATTTATTTGAATGAAATCTTTTATGGTAGTGCTCAACTTAGCAATGGGTTGTATGTTCTAGACCTCGAAGATCCAATCTATAATGTGAATACCAAGAAGGTCAGATTAAATGATTCAAACCCGACCTATCTCTGGCACTGTCGCTTGGGCCATATAAATGAGACCCGCATATCCAAGCTCCATAAGGATGGACTCTTGGACTCATTTGATTTTGAATCATATGAGACATGTGAGTCATGTTTGTTGGGCAAGATGACCAAAGCCCCATTCACAGGGCAAAGTGAAAGGGCTAATGACTTACTAGGACTCATACATAGTGATGTATGTGGCCCTATGTCTACACAAGCTAGAGGAGGTTTCCAATACTTCATTACTTTCACTGATGACTTCAGCAGATATGGCTATGTGTATCTTATGAGACACAAGTCAGAATCCTTTGAAAAGTTCAAAGAATTCAAGAATGAAGTAGAGAATCAACTCGGGAAGAGTATCAAAGTGCTTCGATCAGATCGAGGTGGAGAGTACTTGGATCGAGAATTCCTTGACTATCTGAAGGAGTGTGGTATAGTATCACAACTCACTCCACCAGGTACACCTCAATGGAATGGTGTATCTGAAAGGAGAAATCGAACTCTGTTAGACATGGTTCGCTCTATGATGAGTCAAGCTGACCTTCCAAACTCCTTTTGGGGACATGCTCTAGAGACAGCCGCTTTTACACTAAACCGAGTTCCATCTAAATCGGTTCAAAAGACACCATATGAGATATGGAGTGGGAGGCGTCCCAATTTGTCTTTTATGAAGATTTGGGGCTGTGACGCTTATGTGAAACGTCAATCCTCTGACAAACTAGGGCCCAAATCTCAAAAATGCCTTTTTGTTGGGTATCCCAAAGAAACAAAGGGTTACTATTTCTACAATCCTTCTGAGCAAAAAGTGTTTGTTGCTCGAACTGGTGTCTTTTTAGAGAAAGAGTTTATCTCTAAAGGAACTAGTGGGAGGAAAGTAGAACTTGAAGAAATTCAAGAACAACAAGGAGACATCGAACCTGAAATGGAACCTGAACAGACACCACAAGATGTTGTGGTTCAAGAGTCTGTTCCTGTAGCACAGAGCCCACGTAGGTCTGGTAGGATTCGGCGTGAGCCCTGAGAGATATGGATTTCTCGTGACTCACACTGGTGATGTGATGCTCATGGATCAGGATGAGCCCACAACCTACCAACAAGCTATGTCGGGGCCTGACTCTGAGAAGTGGCTAGTGGCCATGAAATCCGAGATGGAATCCATGTATGAAAACCAAGTATGGACTTTGGTTGACCCACCTGAAGGGGTAAAACCCATAGGGTGCAAATGGGTTTTCAAGAAGAAAACTGACATGGATGGTAATGTGATTACCTTTAAGGGACGATTGGTTGCAAAAGGTTTCAAGCAAATTCATGGTATTGACTATGATGAAACTTTTTCACCAGTTGCTATGCTTAAATCCATCCGAATTTTGTTTGCTATTGCTGCACACTATGATTATGAGATATGGCAAATGGATGTCAAAACTGCATTCCTAAATGGAAAGCTACTTGAGGATGTGTACATGACACAACCTGAGGGTTTTGTCACTCCTGAGAATGCCAATAAAGTGTGCAAGTTGCAAAGGTCCATTTATGGACTGAAGCAAGCTTCTCGAAGTTGGAATCTTCGTTTTGATGATGCAATCAAAGAGTTTGGTTTTATCAAAAATGAAGATGAACCTTGTGTCTACAAGAAGGTTAGTGGGAGCGCTATTGTCTTCTTGGTGTTGTATGTAGATGACATACTACTCATCGGGAATGACATTCCTGAGCTACAGTCTGTGAAGACTTGGCTAGGGAAATGTTTCTCTATGAAGGACTTGGGTGAAGCAGCCTATGTGTTAGGCATCAGGATCTATAGAGATAGATCTAGAAAGCTTCTTGGCCTAAGTCAAAGTACATATATTGACAAGGTGCTAAAGAGGTTTAGCATGCAAGATTCCAAGAAAGGATTCTTGCCCATGTCACATGGTATCACTCTTTCTAGATCTCAGTGTCCGAGTACAATTGAGGAGAGAGAGCGCATGAGTAAGATTCCATATGCCTCAGCAATTGGATCTATCATGTATGCCATGATATGTACTCGTCCCGATGTCTCATATGCTTTGAGCATGACGAGTAGGTACCAATCGAACCCCGGTGAGAGTCACTGGACAGCTGTTAAGAACATCCTTAAGTACTTACGAAGGACTAAGGATGCATTCTTGGTCTTTGGAGGTGAAGATGAGCTCGTTGTAAGGGGTTACACCGATGCAAGCTTCCAATCCGATAAGGATGATTTTAGATCGCAATCTGGTTATGTGTTTTGTATTGGTGGTGGTGCTGTGAGCTGGAAGAGTTCAAAGCAAGAGACAGTAGCTGACTCTACAACAGAATCTGAGTACATTGCCGCCTCTGATGCTGCGAAGGAGGCAGTTTGGATCAAGAAGTTCATCACTGAACTTGGAGTGGTTCCAAGCATTGCCGACCCGATAGAGCTCTATTGTGACAACAATGGAGCAATCGCACAGGCTAAGGAACCTCGATCTCACCAGCGATCCAAACACATACTCCGACGCTATCATCTCATCAGGGAGATCATCGAGAGGGGTGATGTAAGGATATGCAGGACTTCGACAGATAGCAACATTGCTGATCCACTGACAAAGCCCCTTACGCAGCAGAAGCATGATAGCCATTCTAGGTCCATCGGTATTAGATACATGGATGATTGGCTTTTAGTGCAAGTGGGAGATTGTTAGTGTTGTGCCCAAAAGCCAATCATGAGATGATTGTATTTTTTGCACATTGAGTCATGATATTTTATTAAGGCATTAATCCAGCAATTATGTTTGTTGTTTTGTTTCTGCGTAACTTAATAAACATAATTGTAACCCTAGAATAATGATATTCTTAAACGTCCCTGGTCTAGTATTATTGTGGAGCGGGTTGCAATAATACATAATGACTAGCATATGTGGAGACTAATATGAGATATGTAGTCTACATATGGGTACAAGTTGGAGAACTTGTGTACTGGACCGACCCACCATGAGAACACTACATGGATCGTTATATGAGTGTCATAAGTGATTCTCATAGTGATCATGGTATATGTAGTCCTTCGACCTAAGATCATCAAGGTTCCCTACATGTGAGTCACATACTTTGATACTTTCCTTTGTTGCTCGTAACTGAGTGAACTTGAAGGAGGTCATTGGGTATGTCACATATCATGCGGAGGGATTTGTATGATCAAGATGGGATTTGTCCCTCCTATGTAACGGGAGTGATATCTTCGGGCCCCTTGATAGAGTGAGACTTAGAAAATGCATGGCCATGCTCGGATGAGTTGATATATGATATCAATGTCATCAGTTTAAGTTGGTCTACTCGGTAATCAAGAAACCAAAGATTGGGCTATACGAGAGTGACACATTCCATGTCTCGTGCTTAGTCTTGATATCTTGGACAAAGGGACAATGGCATATATCGGTGATGATCATAAAGGTTTAGTCGAATCATCGACAATCTTGTCACTTGCTTAATCATGCAACGGAATTTCATAGAAGAGGCACTTATTCATTTCTGAATCATATGGGCATGTTCCCAGGACATTACTAGTACTAGCTCATTAAGTATTTATTTAAAGGTTTATATTGTGCTCTCGGAAACAAGTTAGTACTTATGTGGAACTTGCGTGTTCATTTCAAGCTCGTTATCCAACATAGCTAAGTACATGCATGGCAACCAAAACACCAAGATTCAAGTTTTGAAAAAAGGAAACTTTTTTATGATGTATACTTCTTGCATACTCATATGTGTCTTGGTAACCCACTGTTACACATAAACACATGCATGTCTTTAATTTCATTGGTTACCATTTTAGCTCGTTATAGGCATGCATTTCCTTTCTAGTTCATGATTACTTAATTTTCATCTTTAAACATACATATAAGGCCGAGACATTCATGATTCCATATTTCAACATGTGTTTAGAAAACATAATCATGCACATCTATCAACTTTTTACTTCGGCCCAAAGATGACTATCAACCAGAATGTCCAAGAGTTCATATATATGCCATAGACATACTACATGGCTGAATATACTTAGAATTGAATTTAGCATGCCATTTTACTTAAGTACCGTAAAGGGTCCATAAACACTTAAAATCACAAATTTGGTTTTTAAGACAAACCAAAATACATAGCACATGATTATACATGGCAAATCACACATAGAACACATTTCCACCTTAGAGACTTTGTTCCCACAATCTAGACTCCAAGTCCTGCACATAAAGTCCACACTTATTAGCTTGTTACACAAGCAACCAATAACACTTAGAATACTTAGAATATTGAGCAAATACCACACATATGCATAATACCTTTACCACAGAAAGAGTATAAAATACTCTTGACCTTAGTGCCTTTCAAGTACTCCTTTTCCTACATGAAGTAGAAAAGGGCGGGTGAGTAAAACTCAGTAAGGATTCTGTATGGCTCCCAGAGCCTAACATATGGCTTCCAAAGCCTAACATAGCCAAGAATAACATGGGAACAAATATTCCATGCTCCTACAAAGAAAACACTAAGACAAAGAAGATACAGATACATGCATATAACAATAATAATAATAATCGGGGGTTAGCATGCACAACCAAACATAGAAGCATACAACACACACACCACTTAACACCTTATCCCCTTGAAGGGCAGAGCAAGCATGATCCATATTTCTCATTTCTTAGGTTAACCATTTTATTAATCTATTTTAAAATCTGAGCTCTTTATGCTTGGGAATTGAGTTGGCCAACTCAATTCCTAGCCGTAATGCTTGCACGGAGCTAGCTAGCACGGAGTTGCCTAAGCAACAAAACATAGCCCTTTATAGCCTTCTTAGGATCACATGGCATCCAATATCCATCACCCAAGGGCCCGAATACTCAAAGAGTATAAGAATCCTTACCAAAACCGTTAGCAACTTTTGTTGCCCGAAAGCTTTAGAAGCTTGGCTCTTTGTTTTTCCTTGCTTGTTGTAACTAGAACTTGTGTTCTAGCTTAAGATCCTACAAGGGAAGAAAGTTAGCAAGCCATATTCTTGCTTGACATAACTTAGAAACATAGGAAATACCAAGAACACTTGGTAGAACACACAATACCTCAACCAAAGGAGGTATGGCCGAATCCTTCGGCTTGATTTCCTTAGAGCTCCCGTTCATCTTTTCTTGAATCCACCACTTGAATCCTTGCCTTGGAAGGCCTTAGAAGCTTATGTGTATCAAGAACACAAGTTTCAAACATAAGAATGCCAAGAACAAGACTTGGCCGAAACTCCTCCCAGTTGATGACTTCCAAAAACGTCTTCTTTCTTCAATCTGCTTCTTGATTCTTGTTCGAGGTGTTCTTAAGAGTTTGTAGACACCAAGAACACTTGGTAAAATCTCAAGGATGCTCAAGAATGAGTCTTGGCCGAATTTAGAAGGAAGAAGAAGTTTGGAAGAGTGTTTTAGAGTTTAAGGCAAAATTTGAGAGAGAAAATGAAGGAGTTTTAGTGAGAGATTGTAGAGAGAGATGGAGAAGAGTTAAATGAAGTAATTAGAGTGTTTTTGGGCATGTAATGGTCGTCCATATAGAGGGGAGAGTGAGGGAAATCATGTGATTCACATGGGGTGAGTGGGAGACAAAGTGGGAGACAAATTGGAAGACTTTGGTGAAAGTTGGGTGAATTTGTCAAAAGTGGGGGACAAGTAGGTGGAGGAAGGAATCCTAAGTGATGAGTTGGATGGGAGGTGGAATATTAAGGGGGCGAATAATGGTTTGAAATGGAGGGAGGTGGCAGCCATGGTATCCAATGCCTTTAAAATTGGCTAATTGGGGGAGATGGCAGGGCATGGCCCCCTTAGTCCTTCAATTCCTTGTATTTGGGCAATTGAGCCCAACCACCAAAAGTCCCCTTTGTCCAATTGAATCACCTTATATTTTCATCATTTTGCTTGGCCTAAGCCAAGATTAAATTTTGAGAGTGTGCAACACTCATCATACTCCCCAGTCCCACTTAATTTAGTGTCTCCCGAGCTTAGTGAGCTCAATTCCCAAATTGGGAAAAAAATTCTCTTCATAGCCCGAGGCTTAAATCACTTAGGAATTTGCGGGCATTACAACACTCCCCTCCTTAAGAAATTTGGTCCTACAAATTTCTTATGAGTTTAGGGAATATATCAGGATAGCTCTTAAGCATTTCAGCCTCAACCTCCCACGTGGCCTCGTCCTCAGAATGGTTAGTCCATTGGACTTTTACCATAGGTATCCATTTACTCCTAAGCTTCCTAGTGTCTCTTGCCAATACCCGAATTGGTTCTTCTTCATATGTGAGATTTTGGGTATTGGGAACACTAGTGAGATGTACTGCTTGTTTAGGATCGGAGACACACTTCTTTAACAAGCTTACGTGGAAGGTGTCATGTATATGTCCGAGCTCAGGGGGTAGCTCTAACTTGTAGGCTACGTTTCCAACTCTTGCGAGTATTAGGTATGGTCCCACATACCTCAGGGCCAACTTTCCCCTCTTGCCAAATCTCATTATTCCTTTCATAGGAGACACTTTTAACCATACTCGGTCTCCTACCTGGAACTCCAGGTCCTTTCTTTTCTTGAGGTTAGCATATGATTCTTGCCTATTGTTGGCAGCCTTAATCCTTTCTTAGATTAATTTAATCTTCCCAGTAGTCTCCCTTATGAGCTCTGGGCCTATTTCTAATTTATCTCCTGGCTCATGCCAGCAATGTGGAGTTACACACCTTCTTCCATAAAGTGCTTTATAAGGTGCCATGCCAATCACTGAGTGATGGCTGTTGTTGTATAAAAACTCTACTAAAGGTAAATGTCTATCTCATTCTCCTTGAAAGTCTATAGCACAACATCTTAACAAATCCTCCAAGGTTTGATTGGTCCTTTCAATCTGTTCATCCGTTTGAGGATGGTATGCAGAACTGAACTTAGCTTAGTGCCCAAGGCATGGTGCAAGGACTTCCAGAATCTGGACACAAATCTTGGGTCTCTATCTGAGACAATGTCATCTGGTACACCGTGCAATCTTACAATCTCCTTAACATATAATTGAGCCAATTTCTCCAGTGAGTCTGTAAGGTTTATGGGCAAGAAGTGGGCTGCCTTGGTCAATCTATCCACTATGACCCAGATTGCATTACCCTTCCTTCGAGTCAGCGGCATACCCACTACAAAATCCATGGATATGGATCCCCACTTCCTTTCTGGTACAGGCAAGCTTTGTAGCTTACCACCAGGTCTCTGGTGCTCCACCTTGACTTGTTGACAAGTCATACACTTAGCCACATGAGCACCAATCTCTTGTTTCATATATGGCCACCAGAAATGGGACCTCAAATCTTTATACATTTTCTGAGCTCCAGGATGTATACTCATCAAACTGGAGTGGGCTTCTTCTAGGATTTGTTGCCTAAGTCCATCCTTATTTGGCACATAAATCCTATTCTGGAAGTATAATAGTCCAGCCTTAAAGGAAAATCCTTGATACAATTTTCCTTGTTTCTGCCCAGAGATCCTGGGAATCTCCTCATCTTGAAGCTGAGCTTCTTGAATTAGGTCTTTCCACTCAGACCTAATAGTTAGGACCTTTACTTGGTCCATTTCCCACTGTCCCCATTCTTGGGCTAACTCAGTTATACTGAGTACCTCTGCCTCAGCAAGCTCTCCAGTGGCTTTGAGTACTCCCGTGTACTTCCTACTGAGAGCATCAGCTACTACATTAGCTTTCCCAGCTGTATACTCGATGACGCACTCAAAATCTTTCAAGTATTCAAGCCATCTTCTTTGCCTCATGTTCAAGTCTTTTTGTGTGAACAAATATTTCAAACACTTATGGTCTGTGAAGACTTGAAATTTTCCTCCTAGCAAGTAGTGTCTCCACTGTTTGAGAGCAAAGATCACTGCTGCTAACTCCAGATCATGAACTGGATAATTCTTTTCATGAGGCCTTAGTTGCCTTGATCCATAGGCTATTGCTTGTTTCCCTTGCATTAAGACACAGCCTAGCCCTACTCGAGAAGCATCAGTGAATACTTCATACTCCTTAGTAGGGTCTGGTAGAACCAGTATTGGGGCTGTAGTCAATCTTTTCTTAAGTTCTTGGAAACTAGCCTCACATTGCTCACTCCACTCAAACTTTTGGTCCTTTCTTGTTAATTGAGTGAGTGGAGCTGCTAGTACAGAAAATTTGGACATAAATCTCCTATAGTAGCCAGCAAGTCCTAGGAAGCTTCTTATGTCCCTCACAGTCTGAGGTTGCTTTCATTCTAAGATAGCCTTAATTTTCTCAGGATCAATAGCTAAACCATGCTCATTGATCACATGCCCGAGAAATCCAATTTCCTTAGCCCAGAATTGACACTTACTTAGCTTGCCATATAGCTCATGTTCCTTTAGCAAGCTTAGCACCACTCTCAGGTGCTCCTTATGGGCTTCTTCATCCTTTGAGTACACTAGTATATCATCGATAAATACCACAACAAAGTGGTCCAAATAAGCCTTGAACACTCTTTGCATGAGGTCCATGAAAAAGGCTGGGGCATTTGTGAGCCCAAATGGCATCACAGTGTACTCAAAATGACCATATCTGGTCCTGAAGGCTGTCTTTGGTACATCCTCTTCTTTGACCCTTAGCTGGAAGTATCCAGATCTGAGGTCTATTTTGGAGAAAACCCTAGCTCCCTTTAACTGATCAAATAGATCTTCAATCCTTGGGAGGGGGTATTTATTCTTAATGGTTAGTGCATTGAGCTTTCTGTAGTCAATGCACAACCTAAGGGTTCCATCCTTTTTCTTCACAAAAAGTACAGGTGCTCCCCAAGGAGATGTACTTGGCCTTATGAAACCTTCTCAAGCAATTCATCCAATTGCTTTCTTAGCTCCACCATTTCAGGAATAGCCATCCTATAAGGAGCAATGGACATAGGTGCAGCTCCGGGTACCAACCTGATCTCAAACTCAACCTCTCTTGCGGGAGGGAGTCCTGGGAGATCTGTGGGGAACACTTCGGGGAATTCTCTTATTATGGGTATTTTACCCAGCTCTACTTCTACTTCAGTTCCATTTAACCCTAGGTATTCTCCTTTGATTACTAAGGGTTTGTGCTCCACCACTTTTAGTTGACTCTCTGGGACTAACCCAGATAATCTTTCCAAAGATTGAGGTTTGTGTCCAGGCAGACAAATTTGCTTGGCATGGCAGTCTATGACTACTTTATTTGCACTAAGCCAGTTCATACCCAGTATGATATCATATCCATTTGTATCTAAAACTATCAGGTCTGCTTTAAGTTCTATTTCACCAAGCTTAAGTATGCAACTTTTTACCATATGGTATGCAAACAGAATTTCATTTCCCGCAGTCCTTACTAGGTACATTTCATAAGTATTGCATACTTCGAGATTTAAAGCTCTAACAAGTCCAGCAGATATGATAGACAATGATGCACCAGTATCATATAAAACTGATACTTCATAACCATTAAGTAAAATGGTACCTGTTAGAGTTTTCCTAACCAGCCTGGCCTGGTTTTCTTCTTCTTCACTCTCTGCTCCTTTGGCCTCCTGGGCGTCTAGGGCCCTTCTTGAGGTTTCTATTTGGAACACTCTTCCAGGAGCCTGATTTTGTCTTCCTTTGTCTAGAGGCATGTTAGGGCCCAGATTCTTCCTTATTGGAGGCAGAGGTATGTTCTGCCTCTTCACAGGCAATTGCCCTTGTGCCCATCTATTACCAAACCTTCCTATAGTTCCCTGCTCCTCCTTTCTGATGGGGCAGTCTCTTACCCAGTGATCCTGGGCACCGCACTTAAGGCATCCATTTATGAGCCTGTAGCATGGCTTTTGGCCATGGAATTTTCCACAAGTCTCACATGGAGGTCCATAACGAGCTGCCTTCTTTTCTCTGCCGTTATCCTTTCTTGGCTCATATGCCAAGTTTTCTCTACCTCTTTTTTTGGATGCCTTTTGCATCCTACTGGCATTACCAGGGCCTCTCACAGTTTGGCCTCTAAATTCTTGTTCTAGGGCCATAGCTCTCTGAACAATATCGTAATAGTTATGGGCACCCACTGCCCTAAGTATTTGCCTCAGTTCGGGCCTTAGTCCTCTAAGGAACCTCTTTGCCTTCAAATCCTCTTGGCCATCAAATTGAGGGGCATAGCGGATAAGGTTACTAAACCTCTGCTCATATTCCAACACTGAGAGCTCTCCCTGCTCAAGCAAGTCAAACTCGACTTGCTTCTGGTCTGTTAGGGCTTCATTGATGTACTGCTGCCGAAAAACTTGTAGAAACTCAGGCCACCTCATTGCTCTTCTTCTAGAAGTAGGCCTCCTAGCATTTTTACCGACATAAGTCCTGTGGACTGCTCTCCACCATAGTTCAGCATTGCCTTCTAATCTGAAGGTTGCAAGCAAAATTTTTTTAGAAGAGGAAACCTCCATTCTCTCGAAGATTTTCTCAACCTGGTTAATCCAGAATTCAGCTTCATCTGGACCACTGCTCCCTTTAAAAACTGGGGGTTTTAAGGCAAGAAACCCTTCTAGTTGACCCTATCTCACACCTCCACCATTTCTTATGGGTGCTCTTCATCTCTATCAGTAGGCTTTTCTCTAGGGGCCCTCGTCGTCCCAGTGGTAGCAGTGAGGCTACTTGGCCACTCTATTTCTTCAGTGTCCAGTTCTTCTACTTCTGGACTTTCTTCCTGCTCAGCTTTAGTTTCTTGTCTGATCTCTGACCTGACTCTTCTAGCTCTTGGGTTTCTCCTGTCATCATCATCTTCATCATCATTAATCTCTCTCCTATTCTCACTAGCTTGATCACCAAGCATGGGTTTCTTTCCTAGCCTTCTTTTGGGTTTGGGTTCTTTTTCTTGCCTAGTATATTCTAGGACTTATGCTTGACTTCTAGTCAGGACCTGAATTCCAACAGCCAATTGAGCAATGGCTGCTTGCATACTTGCCATCATATTTTCCATTCTCTCTTGGCGATCATTACTAGGCCCAGCCATATTAGGCGTAACGGGCTCAGTAGCCACAACTTGCATTTCTGGTCCAAAAACAGCTTGCTCATCACCCAATCGGGTATTTATGTTCTCTTTTTCCATGTTTCGGGTTCTCATCCTGTACAGAACAACAAGCAAGAAACACATATGCTTAATATTTGTAGGTAGACACCACAGTGGACTTAACCTATGCGGAACAAGTCTACACTATAAATAATCCATAGACCAAAAATTTTGGTCTTAAGAGCAACCATGTTCTGATACCAAGTTGTCATGCCCAACTTAGCCCCTAGCCCATTTTGGGCCCAATTACTTAATCATGCAGCGGAATTTCATAGAAGGGACATTTATTCATTTCTAAAACATATGGGCATGTTCCCAGGACATTACTAGTACTAGCTCATTAAGTATTTACTTAAAGGTTTATATTGTGCTCTCGGAAACAAGCTAGTACTTATGTGGAACTTGTGTGTTCATTTCAAGCTCGTTATCCAACATAGCCAAGTACATGCATGGCAACCAAAACACCAGATTCAAGTTTTGAAAAAGAAACTTGTTTATGATGCATACTTCTTGCATACTCATATGTGTCTTGGTAACCCACTATTGCACATAAACACATACATGTCTTTAATTTCATTGGTTACCATTTTAGCTCGTTATAGGCATGCATTTCCTTTCTAGTTCATGTTTACTTAATATTCATCTTTAAACATACATATAAGGCCGAGACATACATGATTCCATATTTCAACATGTGTTTAGAAAACATAATCATGCACATCTATCAACTTTTTACTTTGGCCCAAAGATGACTATCAACCAGAATGTCCAAGAGTTCATATATATGCCATAGACATACTACATGGCTGAATATACTTAGAATTGAATTTAGCATGCCATTTTACTTAAGTACCGTAAAGGGTCCATAAACACTTAAAATCACAAATTTGGTTTTTAAGACAAACCAAAATACATAGCACATGATTATACATGGCAAATCACACATAGAACACATTTCCACCTTAGAGACTTTGTTCCCACAATCTAGACTCCAAGTCCTGCACATAAAGTCCACATTTATTAGCTTGTTACACAAGCAACCAATAACATTTAGAATACTTAGAATATTGAGCAAATACCACACATATGCATAATACCTTTACCACAGAAAGAGTATAAAATACTCTTGGCCTTAGTGCCTTTCAAGTACTCCTTTTCCTACATGAAGTAGAGAAGGGCGGGTGTAAAACTCAGTAAGGACTCTGTATGGCTTCTCAGAGCCTAACATATGGCTTCTAAAGCCTAACATAGCTAGGAAAAACATGGCAACAAATATTCCCTGCCCTTGCAAAGAAAACACTAAGACAAAGAAGATACAGGTACATGCATATAACAATAATAATAATAATCAGGGGTTAGCATACACAACCAAACATAGAAGCATACAACACACACACACCACTTAACACCTTATCCCCTTGAAGGGCAGAGCAAGCATGATCCATATTTCTCATTTCTTAGGTTAACCATTTCATTAATCCATTTTAAAATCTGAGCTCTTTATGCTTGAGAATTGAGTTGGCCGACTCAATTCCTAGCCGTAATGCTTGCATGGAGCTAGCTAGCACAGAGTTGCCTAAGCAACAAAACATAGCCCTCTGTAGCCTTCTTAGTATCACATGGCATTCAATATCCATCACCCAAGGGCCCGAATACTCAAAGAGTATAAGAATCCTTACCAAAA
>SMDT01000016.1:0-228667 GCA_005392925.1 Aquilaria sinensis | reverse complement strand
CAATATGTATTTACGACATGAAGCTCTATACCCGAGCTTCCTTAATTCAAACACGTTCTTTCAAAGCGGAATTGGTGTTGTTGTCCTTGTGAAACTATAGTCTCCAAGCCTTCACCGGTTTTAAGTAGCAAAGTAGTGTATTGCCTCCTGAGACGGATAGTCTCTACATGGGCCCACGAAAAGCTACGACTCGAATTAATCATTCTTTAGGTAAACCCTCGTGGATAAGGAATTGGGCTGTCACTATAATTTAGTGATGGGATTCGGGAACTACCCTCAGCCTTTTTGGCAAGTCACCCTATGCATATAGAACTCCCCACTTAACCATAGAACTGACCATATAATTCCTATCATTTACGCCATAAGCATGTCATTATTAAGCCATTTTGTTGCCTTACCCTTTGTTTTCTTCGTGTTTTATATTTATGGCTCTGACTTCTTTCCCCATAATAGCTCATGAGTTATTAATTGATATTTAACTTGTTACTAACCTTGTTTTTCTTTTGTTGTACTTCTATTTTGTGCAATTTTTCTTCATGCATCAAAACCACGCATCAAACTATGATAATTTTTTTGTCTTCCTGATGATAAGAAGAAGTCTTGAAGTTCCATGATAGTATTGCATGCATGCATTACATCAATCACGTGCATATAAAGTCTGATAAAAACAGAATCTCATTTTGTATTGCATGCATCCATTACATCAATCACGTGCATATAAAGTCTGATAAAAAGAATCTCATTTTTTTTAAAAAAAAAAAGGTAAAAGATTGGTACTCAACACCGATATCCAACTCGACTGCAAACAAGACTCATGGTGGAACAAGTCGAAGCTCGTCTGACTGACATCAAGTCAAAGATAGAGGGCATGGCTGAACAGATGAAGCATCTAATGGAGCTGATCAAGGGAAAAGCAGTGCAAACCCCCATCAAAGACCCGCAAGATCCAGCCTATCCTCTCGGATTCACTCAACAACGGGTCTCAGTTCAAGAAAGGCTCTTTCATGACTTAGGGCCATCTGATAACATTCATCTAAGGCACAATCCAATTTTTGAAGAAAAGAAGCCGCTGCTTAAAGAAGAAGAGGATTCTTAAAAACTCGAGACCATAGAAAAGAGGCTTCTGGCCATTGAAGGAGGCACTGTATTTGGATCTTTTTCGGTGGACGATCTTTGCTTGGTGCCAGACGTTGTGATTCTCTCAGACTTTAAGGTGTCAGACTTTGTGAAATATGATGGAACAAGTTGCCCCATCACTCATATTACACTATTTCTAAGAAAAATACAACCACTCACAAAAGACGAGAAGGTGTGGATAGCACTTTTTCAAGAAAGTCTTACAAAGTCAACACTACAATGGTATCTAAGTCAAGGCCTAAAGAACATTAAAACATGGAATAACCTCGTCAGGCTTTCATCAACAACTACAAACATGTTATGGACTTGGCCCCGGATCGCCAAACTCTCCAGAATATGGAAAAGAAAAAGCAAGAAACCTTCAAGGAGTACGCTCAAAGGTGAAAGGACTTAGCCGCACAAGTTCAACCACCTATAATAGAAAGAGAACTGATCACCTTATTTATCCAAACACTAAATAGACCATTTTATGAAAAACTAATTGGGAACACTTCGAGTAGCTTTTCAAATATGGTATTATTCGGAGAAATGATCGAATTTGGAATCAAAACATGAAAGTTGGTCGATTCTTCAATTGGAAGATCTTTCAATGAAAGAAGCGGAGCTGTCCAAAACATAATCTCCAAGTCCTATGGTCCAACACCACTCACATTACAGATGAAAGAATATCCTATTAAGGCGGTAATCTTCAAAGCTCCCTCCTCAGTACCACATATCACTCATGGGAAGAAAGCTACTCAAGTTGATTCAATTTCCACAAGCTACACTGAGCACTCCCTAAGCTAATAGAGTCAAACCTGTTATCACCCATACCAACGGTAGCAAAGATCAAGCGGCCTCCTCTTCTAAGTTGGTATGACCAAATGCCAAATGTGTCAATTGGGCACTCAACTAAAAATTGTGTGGCCCTAAAACTCAAGGTTCGACAGTTGATCGATTCTAAATTACTAGATCCCAATGTGATTGGTAATTGAAGGTGAAGATTTTGAACTGGAATTACATTGATTTTGGAAAGGCTCCAAGTCAGATCCGACCTAACAGTTTACACACACTTTTGAATGACAGGGAATTCTTTGAGTAAACTTGTATCTTTAAGACCTTGCCAAAGTAATTTAATAATAAAAATCTCCTAGATTTAGTCCAGAATCTAGAGTGTAGCCTTTGTTAAATGGACACCTGGTATTCTTTTTGTTGTCCAATAAAAAGATGTAATGTGTGCACTCTGCCACTTTTTACCAAAAATTTCCATTTTTACATCTATCTCTCACTCTTTGCCATTACACTATCCATTATTGCCATCACACTTTACTTTGTAAACGATGCTACTCGTGGGTGAAAATGAAAGTTATATACCACTTTTACAAAAATTTGTTTTTACCTCATCTCTCATCTTTGCATTGTACTACTATTATTCCCACTACTCGTGGGTAAAAATGAAAGTTAATGGAGATTTGATAGCAGTGACCTTGAAAGTGCTGCCAAATCTAGTAGGAAAGATTTCATATGTTGCACCCCAACTCTAAAAAAAAAAAAATTCATAGTGGTTATCAACATCCTTGCAAGAAGTCTGGGGTTAGCTTCCAAAGAAGGTAGCTCTCATATTAAATGACTTCAGTGGCCTCCCAATTCTCACAAATGCTCAACACAAAAAAAAAGGTTCTCGGTTCTCCGCAACACAAACTCCAAAAACAAAAAGAAGTTCATCCCTTCCATCAAAAGGCAACAAGAGAAAATTCAAAACAAAAAAAAAAAAGGGCTGAGAGCAAGCACAAGCAAGTAAGGCCACTTGAGTTATCTCACTTCAAGAGGGCTATCAAGTATATCATCATCATAGCTCACACAAAAAAAAAAACAAAAACAAAAAACAAAAAAAAAGAAAAGAAAAGAGGCTCAAGTTAGAGCAAAAGAAAGAAGAGAAAAAAAAGTGAGCTATGGATTTTAGATTGAAAACCTGCAAAGGCGGTTTAGAAGACAAAAGCAACCCTCAAGCCAAGCGTACATAAAGATTACGATAGTTGGGGGGCAACAGATGAGGTCTAACTTTCTGGAAAAGGTGGCAAGCTTAAGGTCATCATTATTGAGTTTTTCACCGTAATCAGATATGCTCACGAGTAGTATTAAAAAAAAAGACTCTTCTTTCACGCCACTCAGACTTAACTTTCCTCAGACCTAACATTTACCTCTTGATATCATCCTCATTCAGCTAAAAGACTGCTACAAAAAAAAAACATTCAAACTTAACTTTCCTTAGACCTAACATTCACATCTTGATATTATCCTCATTCAGCTAAAAAGTTATCATTTGTGAATCATCTTTCTGCCTTATTGCCTTGTATAGTTTATGTCTTCGAGTTGGAAATGGGAAGAATGACAGGATATTTTAATTAAAAACAAAGACCGTAAATTACTTGGTCAAGCTTTGCAAATTGATGAAAGTTTTTCTTTAAGGCCAAACCATTATTCATTAATGTGTGTAGACTTAAAAGTGAGGAGATAGCTTGAGACTTTCTTTAAGAAAATGTGGTTCTTGTAAGAGAAATTCACTATTGAGGGCCATCACAAAGTTCTAGAAATGCTCAATCTTCTTTTAAATCAAAGGCGAGATGATACCTTTTATCCACATAAACACCATATTCAGGGGGGCAAAGTACTCTCTACGAAGCATAAGAAGAGTACTGTCAACGAAGAAGCTCAATAAACAAAGGGGGCAAGTCTTATGGATCAGAACCTGAGTTTAAGGAAGAGCAATCATTCAGATTATAACATGGGGATAAGTATGTGTCAGCCCGGACACAAGAAAATGGGCAAAGAGACATTGAAAGTTGAGCCTTCGATGATATGAAATCTATGACAAGGGATGAGTATCCAAGGAGATATAAAGTATGAGGCGGGCGAACATTAAAGAAATTGAGGCCAAAATTCAAGAACAAGTCAAGGAAAGGGGATTTTGAAAAGAGTTGGGCTTTTGAGGCAATGGACAAAAGCTGGGAAGCATAAAGAGATTCAATGATAGTCCAAGAAGGCAATCACAAAGAGGATCCAGTAAAGCAAAGACATGAAGAACTAGATCCATAAAAAAAAAAAAAAACAGAAACAAAAACACAAAAACAAAAAAAAAAAAGAGCCATCAGTTACACATGCTCTACATTCATGCATTTCACATCATGCATGCATGGCTTTTACATGACAGGGATCAAATGGGAAGCACATCCACGGCACAGTTACAGCAGTATAAGCTGAGATCTCAATGACATCAGCTCTTACCAATCTATCACTGGATGCACAGCTAATACGCTGGACCCAGCCCCATCAGGAATTCAAGGATAAAGTAGACAATATTGTCAAAAGCCTAGCAATTGATTCAATAATCGAGGCTACACCTAGAAGGACAGGATTGATGCCAGCTTAGCAGTATCCAAGATAAGAGATAGCTATGGTCAAGGATAAGGTAGACATCAAGAAATATTGTCGTTGAATAGATTTCGATCGAGACTACACCTGGAAGCTTAGCAGTATCCAAGATGGATAGCAATAAGGATTCAAGAAATATTGTCGTTGACAATTTGTCAAAAGTGGGCAATGGATTCAATAATCGAGGTCAGCTCAAGGACAGGATCAAATGGAATATCAAAGAGAAGAAATATCTATGACATCAAAATATTGTCAAAAAAAGTAGGATCCATTTTTCCGGTTAAGTGGCGGATACGGTACTCCGTGACTCTCAAGTCGGTTCTCTCAGTTGCCCATAATAACTGATTCCTTCCTTCCCTTCCTCCTTCTTTTACTTCCTCCTAGAAAATGGATCCTACTTTTTCTGCCTTGCGAAAGTATTTCCCCCTCTCTCCCAATGAACATCCTAAAAAAGATCTACCGAGTTCGCTGTGAACGATTAAGAGTTCTGATGCACAAAGGAATACCTGAAGATGTACGGTGGTTAATCGAAGCCAAGGTTCGTCTGGCAGGTGAAATCCCAGAGACATTTGCGTCTTACATGCCTGGTGTTGGCAAAAGTTCTTATGCCAGAAAAAGAAGAGCGAAAAGATTACAAGTCTGCCATAAATGTGGTAGGTGGACTTGTAAGACTAGGTGTCGTTCTTTAGGAATGATCTCCAATAATCGAGAAGATAAAATACGGTTCATCAAGAATGGCTTGAGTAAGGACTCATTGGATGATATCCAATTGACTCTTGAGACGCATTCTTGTGGATCTGTGTAACGTGAAATTCTTGGTTTATGGAGTATTTTTCATGAAGAACGAAACCGTTACAGTCCCAGGAATTTGACTTTAAATGACCCTGTTTGCCAGCTTGTAAGAAAGCTGGATGGGAAGCAGATCCTCAACTCATAGAAGCCATTAATACCGTTACTGGACGTAAAACCAGTGGAAAATGTGAGCCACAGTCACAATTACTGTACATAAGTTTGTTATATTTGGAAAAATTGGCATTTTCTTTTGACATATGTACATGTTCCCCTAAGTGTAATCGACACGTTATCCATTTTCATCATTATAAATGCGTGTTCTTCCTTCTGATTAAGCAGCAGATAAGATACCCCGCGACTTCTAAAATCGATTATTCCAATTTCTTACAATAACTGATTCTTTTCCCTCTTCTCTCAAATTCTTCTTTCATCAATGGATTCTACTCTTTCTGCACTGCGATACTCTTTCTGCACTGCGAAAATACTTTCCTTCCCTCCCACTAAAAGTTCTTAAAAAGATCTACCATGCTAGATGTGAAAGAATCAGAGTTTTTATACGCAAGGGTCTTCCTGACAACGTCCAGTGGATAATTGAAGCTAAGGTCCGTTCGGCTGGTGAAGTTCCAGATGCATTAAAGCCTCGTATGCCCGGTCTAGGTAAGAGCGCTTATGCCAAAAAGCGAAGAGCAAAGAGGCTAGATGTCTGTTATAAATGCGGACGATGGAATTGCAATACTAAATGCCGCTCTTTAGGATACATCTCCAAAAATCGGGAGGATAAAAGAAAATTCATTAAGAATGGCCTGCGTAAGGAATCTTTGGAGGATATACGAGGGACTCTTGAAACGCATTCTTGTGGAATAGTACAATGCGAAATAGTCGATTTATGGAGGACTTACCATAAAGAACGAGACCGTTACAGTCCCGGGAATCTGACTTTAAACGACCCTGTTTGCCAGCTTGTAAGAAAACTGGATGGGAAGCAAATCCCCGACTCATAGAAGGCGTTGAAGCCGTTACTGGACGTAAAACCAGTGGAAGATGTGAGCCACAGTCACAATTACTGTACATATAAGCTGTCATTTTGAAATTTGTCTTTTCTTTTGACAATAATGTACTTGCTTCTGTAAGCGTAATAAACACGTTATCCTTTTATCGCTATAAATGCATGTTCTTCTTTCTGGATACGGTACTCCGTGACTCACATAGTTAGTTATTTCCGTTTCCTACAATAACTAATTTCTTTCTTTCTTCTCTTAAATTCCTCCTTCATCAATGGAGTCTTCTCTTTCCGCCCTACGAAAGTATTTTCCTTCCCTCCCAATAAATGTTCTTAAAAATATTTATCAAGCTAGATGTGAACGATTCAGAGTATTTATGCACAAAGGCATTCCTGATAATGTGCGGTGGCTAATCGAAGCTAAGGTTCGTTCGGCTGGTGAAGTTCCAGATGCATTCTTCCCCCGTATGCCTGGCTTTGGTAAAAGCGCTTATGCCAAAAAGAGAAGAGCAAAGAGGCTAGGCGTCTGTCATAAATGTGGATGGTGGATTTGCAACACTAAATGTCGTTATCCAGGAGCGATCACTAGAAGTCGTGAAGATAGAATTAAATTCATTAAGAATGGCTTGCGTAAGGAATCTCTGGAAGATATCCGGGAGGCTCTTGAAACACATTCTTGCGGAATAGTGCAATTTGAGATTGTTGGATTATGGATGATTTTCCAAAAAGAACGAGATCGTTACAGTCTTGGGAATCTGACTTTAAATGACCCTGTTTGCCAGTTTGTGAGAAAACTGGAAATGGGATGCAAATCGCCGATTCATAGAAGGCATTGAAAGCCGTTACTGGACGTAAAGCCAGTGGAAGACGTGAACCAAAGTCACGACTATTGTACATGCTACTGTCGCTTTTGAAAGATGTGAACCTCTTCTGATGCTACAGTCACTGTATAGCTGTCACTTTTGAAAA
The DNA here is from genome assembly GCA_005392925.1 of Aquilaria sinensis. Taxonomy (NCBI): domain Eukaryota; kingdom Viridiplantae; phylum Streptophyta; class Magnoliopsida; order Malvales; family Thymelaeaceae; genus Aquilaria; species Aquilaria sinensis. Next base: position 221,358 of record SMDT01000016.1, on the reverse strand, counting down.
TTTTCCACCCCTTTTGGCAATAATGTACCCACTCCTGACGTGAGCCATAGTCTTGACTACTGTATATAGCTACCATTTTTGAAATTTTCCTTCTCTTCCGACGATCATGTACCTACTCCTGACGTGAGCTACAGTCACGACTATTGTATATGCTAGCTGTCGCTTTTGAAAATTTTCCTTCTCTTCCGACAATCACGTACCTACTCCTGACGTAAGCTACAGTCATGATTACTGTACATGCTAGCAGCCATTTTGGAAATTTTCATCCTTTTTTGATGATAATGTACCCATTCCTGATGTGAGTCATAGTCGTGACTACTGTGTATAGCTGTCATTTTGAAAATTTTTCTCCTCTTCCGACAATAATGTATCCACTCTTGAAAATAAAATTATTGCTTTATCTCTTCATCTCTATAAATATATCCTCTTTCTCACAAGTGTAAGGATAGGAATAGAGGAAACCTCAACTCGTAAATCCCGAAGTATTTGTGTATTTTCTAAACTAAGGTATTTTTCGCTCAGAAAACACTACCTAAATGGTTGGCTGCCTTTAAGTACTCTTCATCTTTTCCAGGAAAAGCTATTTGTGTATTTTCTGGAGCTTTTCCTGGAAAAGATGAAGAGTACTTAAAGGCAGCCAACCATTTAGGTAGTGTATTAGCTGAGCGAAAAATACACTTAGTTTATGGAGGAGGTAGTGTCGGATTAATGGGAGGTGTAGCATCAGCAGCATCTCTAGGAGGAAGCCAAGTTCTAGGCATCATCCCTGGATCTCTGAAATTTGTTTCTGGGGGCACGATTGGAGAAGAATTAGTGGTTAAAAATTTGCAAGAGCGTGTGTTACAAATGCTTCTTAATGCTGATGCTGTTATCGCTCTACCAGGTGGTTTTGGTACATTGGGAGAAGTCTTCCAAATTGCTTCCATGGCCCAACTTAATTTGCACAAGAAACCTATTGGGCTTTTGAATGTTAACGATCTCTTTACAGGTCTAATATCTTTTGTGGATTATGCAGTGCAGAAGAATTTTATATCAAGAGTAGCATGACGAATCCTAATATCTGCAAAAACTGCTGAAGAATTACTTGATAAAATGCAAGCTTTTGTTCCTGAACCAGATCCAGCAATGATTCAGATAGACTGGACGCGACAGTCTTTCCCGAACAGTTCGATCCCATAATAGTCCTCTACTAACCCTGTTGAAATATTGTGGAAGAAGAAGCGATCCGATCCGTTTTGCTTGTCCTTTACTTTTATTATCAGCATTTTCTTTTGTGTTTTAGTTTTTCTTTTCAGGGAATTTCTTTCTTTTATCTTATAAGATAGTCTCGTCCATGCTGATATTAAAACCATAGGACAATGCCTTTAGGTTGGAATGGCTGAGCAAAGAGTAATTTTTATTGCTCTTGAGACGCATCCTATTAGGTCTACTAGTCATGACATTTTGGGGTAGCTAAGCTTCAACCTTATTTGGATGACATATCTCACAAGGGAATCTATATTTTCTGAGGAAAATATTAGAAATCTATATTTTCTGAGGAAAATATTAGATGAAACCTTGGATATTGATTCCAAACATCCGTTCCCTTTACATAATTTGTCAGTATTATTTTTGTCATCATCAAGATTCACTCATTTCATGAAAATTTAAATTTTTGCATTCGCCTATTATGAAAATTCACACTTCCGAAGAAATTATTTCAACTTCAATTGCTTTCTCATACACGTACTTCCTAGAGGTCGTACGAGGTTCTAGCCTCAAAAATCAAAAATAAAGTTAGCCTCAATCAATCAATTTAATTTTCTTCAACGATAGGAAGGTTCGGCTATCGTAGAGGTTCTAAGGAAGGACTGCAATTTAACCTCAAAATCAATCAATTTTCATCACAAATACGATAGGAGCGCCGCCAGGAGCTCCGAGTCGGCATTCGAAGACAACAGAGGTACACTAAGCGCGCGCTTGTTTTAATCCTTTGGTCCTCGCGAATGTTAATCAATCAATCAATATTTTCTCGAACAATCAACGAGTACACAAGTTCTTCCTCTGCCATCCCTTGAAAGGATGCGCGGAGACACTTTGCCTCGAAAAGCAATCAATTTTTTCATCAATTCGATTTTAAGGATAGAACCTTCCTATCGAAAATGGTTCATAATCCGGAAGGATGAAAACTTCTGCCTTCAAAAACAATCATTTTTCATCATCAATTTTTTTAAAGGATGGAACCTTTTGCCTCGAAGAGGTAATAAGGAAAGGTTCATCACTCGGGAGTTTAGCCTCCTCGACAAAATCAATCAAATTTTCATTCAATTTTTTTTGATCTCGAAGACAATCCTATCGTAGAGGTTCAAAGGATTTTAAGGAACCTTTGTGCCTCGAAAATAATTCAATTTTCATCAATCGGGGGTTTTAAGGATAGGTGGAACCCTTTGCCTCGGAAATCGACATAATCACATTTTCATTCATCCGAAGGTTTTAATAAGGATGGAACCTGGCAAACACTTCTGCCGATCGAAATCAATCTTTACGGATGGCACCTTTGCTCATCAATCGAGGGGTTTTAAGGATGGAACCTTTGCCTCAAAATCAAATCAATCAATTTTACATTCATTCGGGGTTTTAAGGATGGAACCTTTTGCCTCGAAATCAATCAATTTTCAAGGCTTTGTCCTATCGTCGGTTTCATTTTTCAGGATGGAACCTTTGCCTCGACCGTTGCCTCAATCAATCAATCATCGAGGTTTTAAGGATGGAACCTTTGCCTCGAAAATAATCACATTTTTAAGGATGGATCGGAATCAATTTTTATTTAATCAATTTCCTATCGGGGGTTTTAAGGATGGAACCTTTGCCTCGAAATCAATCAATTTTCATTCAACGGTGGGACTTGTCCTATCGGGGGTTTTAAGGAACCTTTGCCTCGAAATTCAATCAATTTTCATTCAATGGTCGGGGTTTTTAAGGATGGAACCTTTGCCTCGAAATCAATCAATTTTCATTCCTATCGGGGTTTTAAGGATGGAACCTTTGCTTCGAAAACAATCAATGGGTAGGACTGCTTATCGCCGGGGTTTTAAGGATGGAACTTTGCCTCGAAATCAATCAATTTTCATTTTTAAGGATGGAACCTTTCCCTCGAAAACAATCAATTTTCCTTCATCTGCTCGGGGTTTTAAGGATGGAACCTTTGCCCCGAAATCGAAACTCAATCAATTTTCATTTATCGGGTTTTAAGGATGGAACCTTTTGCCTCGAAATCAATCAATTTTCATAGGAGAGTTCATCGGGGTTTTAAGGATGGAACCTTTGCCTCGAAGTCAATCAATTTTCATTCATCGGGGTTTTAAGGATGGAACCTTTGCCTCGAAATCAATCAATTTTCATTATCGCCGAGGTTTTAAGGATGGAACCTTTGCCTCGAAATCAATCAATCAATCCGAGGTTTTAAGGATGGAACCTTTGCCTCGAAGAATCAATCAATCAATCCTAGCCATTTAACGGATAGGAACCTAAGGAGCCTGTAATTTCACATATCGTCGGAGGTTTTAAGGATGGAACCTTTGCCTCGAAATCATCAATCAATTAGTCCATCTTACAACGACGTAGGAGCTTTCATACATCCTATCGTTAGGAGGTTCTAAGGAATCTTTGCTTAAACCTCAAACAAACAATCAATTTCAGTCCATCTTACAACGATAGGAGCTTTCCTATCGTTAAGGTTCTAAGGACCTTTCCTTAACCTCAAACAAATAATCAATCAATCAGTCCATCTTACAACGATAGGAGAATTCCTATCGTTAGAGTTTCTAAGGACCATTTTCCTTAACCTCATGGTTTAGGCGGCGAGAAGATTCTCAATGCCTAGCTAAGCCGGACGAAATTTGGTAACTACTTTGCATACATCATGTCCCATGAAGCATGCAAAGGGGGGCAGCTGTTGACACCCAATTTCGTCCGGTTGTTTTTTTAAAATTTTTAAAAAAATTTTATTAAAAAAATTTTAAAAAAATATTATTATTATTATTATTGTTAAAAAATTTTAATTATGTTAATTAGTTTAAAATATATTTTTGTTTTGTGAAGATTTGATTTAAAATAATATATGTGTGAATATGTATGTGTTTGAAATAAAAATAAAATTTCAGAAAAAAATGACAAAAAATTAAAAGTTTGAGGTAAAATTGACAAAATTGAGAAGTTTCGGACAAAATTGACAAATTCTGAAAGTTTCAGGAGCTTTGGGTAATTTTTCGCGTCAATTTTGGGCCTAAACGGACGTTTCTGGCCCAAATTGACAGAAAACGTTAAAATTGTCAAAATCAGAAGCTTCTGAGCTTATCCAGAGCTGGAGTAACGTAAAGGACTGAAACTGTCATTTTACCAATTTAAAAGATAAGTTTGATATTTTTTATTAATTTATCCGTCCACAGTTCAGCTAAGCTCCTTCTATAAATACCCCCCCAAATTCAGTGCTGAAGACATAGAAAATCAGAGACAAAAGTTCAGAGCTCTATTTTAAAAAAGAGAAAATAGAAGCCTTAGTCCTAGCCTCTCCTCCCTCTGCCAAAACAGTCCCAAAAATTATTCATTTTTACGTTTCGACTACCTTCTTCCTCCGTTTTCTCTTTCTTTCTTTTGCCGTCGCCGTCCTATCCCGCTGCCGTCGCCCTGCCGCCGCCGTCTCGCCGTCGCCGTCGCTCCTACTCCGTCGCCGCCGCCGTCTCCGCCGCCGTTGCCATTTCGCCGCCGTGCCCAGCCGTCCTGCCGCCGTCGTCCTGCCGTCTCGCGCCGCCGCGTCCAGCCGTTCCGCCGCCGTCGTCCCGGCCGCCGTCGCCCCGCGCCCTCGTCGCCGTCACCCGGCCGCCCTGCGCCCTCGCAGCCTCCGCCTGCCCAGCCCGTCACCCCCCTCCTCCCCGTGTCGCGTCTTCTCTGTTTTGAAAACAGAGATTTCAAAATTTTAATTTAAAAAGGGTAAACCTCTATTCCATCCTTCATCTTTTCAATTTTTTTCAATTTGGTCACTAACGTTTTTATTTTGTTCTTGCAGAATTAATTACTAACCTTTTTTTATTTTTACTTGTTTGTTTATTATTTGTTTATTACTAACCCTTTCTTTATTGTTGCTATTAACAACTAACAACTAACTTACTAACTTTTATTATTGTTGTTAATTAATTAACTTAATTAAACTTGGCTAACTTTTATTATTGTTGTTAATTAATTAATTTAATTAAACTTGGCTAACTTTTATTATTGTTGTTAATTAATTAATTAACTTAACAATTAACTTGACTAACTTTTTATTATTGTTGTTAATTAATTAACTTAATTAAACTTGGCTAACTTTTTCTTCATTATTGTTGTTAATTAATTAATTTAATTAACCTTGACTAACTTTTTATTATTGTTGTTAATTAATTAATTTAATTAACTTGACTAACTTTTTATTATTGTTGTTAATTAATTAATTTAATTAACTTGACTAACTTTTTATTATTGTTGTTAATTAATTTTTGTTAATTAATTAAAACTTTTTTATTGTTGTTAATTAACTTAATTAACTTGGCTATTGTTTAATTTGTTGTTTTCAATTAATTTAATTAACTTTGCTAACCTTTATTATTATTTATTTTTAAAGTGGATGGCCAAAAAGCCCCACTTTATTATTATTTCCTTTATTTTTATTTCTTTATATAATTTTTTTATTTAATTCACCTTTTACCCTTACTAATAAATACATAAATCAAAATTAAAAGAAGATTATTTTTTTTTTAATTAATTATTAAGCCTAATAAAAATCATTTTTTAAAAAGCTAATTATTTTTCTTTTATAAATTGAATAATTATTTAAATAATAAATAACTTTCACTAAAAAAAAAAAAACTAAAAGAAAGATAAGAAAAAGATAAAACCCAAAAAAAAGAAAAGAAAAGAAAAGCTCCGGGAAAACCTAAACGCCCGATCCACGAAACCCCGCCCCCCGATCACCGAAATTCAAACGCAACTTCCCCCCCCGACACGTCCCCCCCCCCCCCCCCCAAGCCGTAAACCCCTCTGCCAAACTTTTTAGTTCGCTTTCCCCAATCATTCCACCCCCCCGCCTTCCAGATTTCAATACCATTTCCAACCTTCCTTCCGCCTTTCCCCATACTATTAACACGACAGACCATTACATAACCTACTGATTACCAATTTAAGGATTCCCTTTTCTCCTTCTCTTATCCGGCTGCTCCGTCAGGATCTACGGTTTGGAAAATATCAAACTTTTTTTTGAAACAATAAATTTAATTAAATACCAAAAATAAAAATCCCCTATTTTTTACCAAGATGGATAAAATTGTTTTAAAATTTCACCCAAACTCCCGTGTCCCCAAATGACTCGGCAGAGTCCATGGTTCGGAATCAAAAATCTTCCGTGTCCAATTATGACTCGGCAGAGTCCATGGTTCGGAAGTATAAAATTTCATCCGAATTAATTACCAAAATCCACATTTTCGACTAATTCAGTTAAAATATCTAAATTAACTGAAATTTTTTTAAAAGCAAAGTAAAACAAAATTAAAATCAACTAAGGTGCCAATTTTGGGCGCTATAACAATATTGTTTTAGCGTAACCGTACTCCCGATCCCCGAACTCTCGCAGACCAATTTTAAGGTGTCCAATCGACCTAAGTAAACAGATTGGTGGCGACTCCAGAAAACCCGACGTTGCCACAACATTTTCTGATGGATAGCTGATGAAGTACGAAGTGCAGGGAGAATATAATACTATGTGTTTAGACACATATATAAACTATTCTTCATTAGTGAACTAAATACAATTAATTAATTTGAAGGCAACAGTTTTCTCTGAATTTCGTGGAAAAAATATTTATTAGTACTCCGCATACAAATACAAATACAAATATTTATTTGATTACACCTATACTTTGTCTCATTTATTTTTTAAAGACCTACACTTACCCTATTTTAGTTTTTTTATATTATCTGATCCTGACGATAATTCTCTAAAATTTTTAAATTTTAATTTAAAATATTTGATAATTATATTATAGTAATTTTAAAAATTTTAATATTTTTCTCAGTTAGTTTTTCATTTAAAAACTATTAATTTACATTTATAGAGAAGAAAAATATATTTATAGGGAAGAAACATTAATAATTTAACATTTTTTATTAATTATAAAATAAATATTGAATAGATTAAAATTATTAAAAGAAAACTATCATAAATTTAAAATAGGGGCTTCAGACGTTGTCAGACAATATAAAAATAGTATGGAACGAAAAATTGATTTTTAAAAACATAATGACAAAATATTGATTAGTTCGAACTACAAAAGTGAATTATTGTAAGTTTTATTGATTATATATAGATGGATAAATAGATAAATAGATGTATGCGGCACCGCAGCAGCAGGTAGCTGGCTAGCTGCTAGCCAGGGCCGAGATGAAGATGCCAGGCGACCTTTAAACAGCGCACGCATAAATTTTTTAATCAACACCCAGCTGTACTACTGCTTCACTATAATTTCGTTTTCATGATTAATTTATAGTTAATCACAGCAAAATGTTAATTTATATATATTTACCAAAAAACTAGTTATATATGCAAGTAATAATTACTCATTGTTGCTATTATTTGACAGAAACAAAAAATTTTTAATGAGCGTCTAATTAATTATATTACTCGAAAAACAAAAAGAAAAAATCGGACAACAATTAAGAATATCAAGAGCTTAAAATTTGACAATCGTTTTACATCATGATGCTTAAAACTAATTCAATTTATAATTAAGCCCGACTAAGCTGATGATGCATGTAATAAAAAAAATAAATACTGATAGTAAAAAATTTTAGTTATTAGCCACGTATTTTAGTACTTTAGTCTGAAAACGCCAAAAAAAAAATGAAACTGGAATATACCAGTACATATACATACATACGTGTTTGTGTCATTGTGTGTGCCGCATGTACTAGTAGCACCAGGTAGTAGCCAGAGTTACACGTTTTTGTCAAGGTTGGTTTAAGTTTTACATAATTTATTAATTATTTTTCATATGACTTTGTAGAATTAATTTATTTACCTCTACAAAATTAAGATTTTAATCATAACCATAAATTCAGGATCATGAGTTAAGACTAGTAATAATTTATATGCTATTGTACAGTTTAGAGATCAAATCTTCGCTTATGATCTCTTGGTTTTGTTCATATATATATATGTGTGTGTGTGTGTGTGTTTTTGTATATAACAACAACCTAATATTGGAAGAGTGTTTGATCATCAACGCCAGCTAATTTAAGATCGAATTGTGTCATGCATCTTAGCGATGAAGATGACTAAGTTTTTAATTTAAGATCGAATTGAGTCGTGCATCTTAGCGATGAAGATGACTGATCAAAGTTATTAAACCTGATTAATTGGTAAGTGATCTTAATTGTGCCAAGATTATTAGTATTAGCTAGCTAGGCCTAGGTGCTCGTTAAGTAAAATATTTATAAAGGGGGCAGTACCGCAGTAGTGAAGTGAGAGATGAAGTGGTTAAACTGATTTGGACAGGTCCGCCTGGATTTGCTGTCAGCGTGGGAATCCGCCGTTAATAATCTGCAGAATTTAATGAATGAATAATTAGCTAGTTCCGTTGATGACGGCATGAAATTTTTGTCTTTTATAATTTTATTTGTAAGTGCAAGATATTGGGTGTTGTGCCTCATCCTAAAGAGTTAGTGTCGAGAGCGTTAAATCACTACAGTAAAATAGAATATAGATTTGAGTTAATTGGTTCATGTTTTACAGGCTAATTATAAAGGAGGACACGTGCACAACAGTCTACTGTAGATTCATACGTAGAAGAAAATTCTAAAGTTGTGTTAAATATCGTTGCCGTTGGGTATATCTGTTGACACCCAATTTTGTATGTGTACTAACTTTTTGTTAAGTTTTAGATTAGGAAAATTAGTTTAGGGGGCATTTTCATTTTTTGTGACTATTTGGTCATTTGTTAGAAATTTGGGTCATTTTTATGATTTTTAGGGTTTTTTGCACAATTAGTTAATCTAGTCACATTTAGGATATATTGATATTTTTTAAGTAGTCATCTAGGGTAGAAATAGGAGTTAATTTAGTTTAGGTACTAATTTGGAGTCTTAAAAGTCTTATGGGGTCAATTTGGGCAAAAAGAAAAAGTTTGGGAGAAAACGGGCGAGCAAAATTCAAAGGTTTGGGGCAGATCTACCAATTTTAGAGAGTTTGAGCCAAATCTGGCGATTTTAGGGAATTTTAGGAAAAATCTGGGGTTTTTGCAAAGTTTTGGGCTAATCTGACAATTCCTGAAAGTTTTGGGTCAAATTGACATTTGCACAGAATTTAGGGCAGAATAGGCAGATTGGGAGTTTTATTGGACTGAAACTAGTAATTTCACCATATTATATCCTAATTGGACTAAACTTCTTCAAATTTGATTTGGATGGATTTTAAACTCTAAAAAGCAATGTTAATCACTTTTTAAGCCCACACTAATATAAATATGGCTCAGATTCTGAGAGAATAGAACAGAAAAATGAAACCCTAAGCTCTAGTCTCGAAAAAAGGAAAACAGCAGCCTTGAACCCCTGCCTCTCCTCCCTTCTTCCCAGAAAACCTAAACCTTTTCCCTTTGTCGCCGTCAACCTCCGGTCTCCTCTTTTCCCTTCCCCGTCAACGTTCCTGCCTCCAACCTCCACTGTCGTTAGTGTCGCCCCCTTTCCGTCGCCAATAGCCGCCGTTCGTAGCCGTCGCCGGCCCCAGGCGCGTCCTCCCTCGTCGCGGCGTTATCTCTCGCTCGATGCGTTGCGTCCCGCCGTCGCCCACCGCTGCCAGTGTCGCCTGCCTAGCTGCTCCAGACGCTGTCGCCTCAGTACCAGTACTCCTCCTGCCGCCAGTTGCTCCTCGTCCGACCACCGAAGCGAAGGACAAGCCCGTCGCGACCCGATGATATACTACATGGTATATTGTGTCATATATCGTTACTATTTTCACAAAAAATAAATGTTATAATATTATTTTAAGACTACATAAATTTAGTTGTTTTTTTTTTTACATTTTTTATATATATTCTAATTTTTCTTATCATAATTTGTCAAATATAAATAAAATATATATATAATAGAAGATATTTTTTTAATACAAAAAACATATAAAAAAATGTTATATATAATATAGAGCAAAATAAATAATATTAAGAAAGAAACTAATTTATTGATATAAGAGAAAAAAATAATACTTTAATAATAATAATATATTTTCTAATATCACATTGAGTTCCTAGGTGGCTCAAAGTAACTATTAAATTTATATGTTAACTAAACCAAAAGAATAAAGCAAATATTTATTCTCTGACATGTGTATTAATTATATTTTAATATTTTATATATTTATAATATTTTGATGTAAAATGGAAAAAAAATTCACACACATTCTCAAAAAATAAAATACTGCAGTATGTACCTTACAGTATTTATAGTATACCATAGTTTTTGAACAAAATATACATAAAAAGTAAGTAATATGCAAAATACTGCAATATACAGCGTGATAAAATGACAAAACGTGAAAACAATTGTAACACGTACCGCTTACCCCCGATATTTAACTCCATGATTGGCGCGCACACACACACACACACAAACACACACACCACACAAATACATACACACACCACACAGTATCACATGTTAACCATGGAATTAAATGCCTTAATATACCGTAGTATACTGCAGTATAACAGTAAGCGATACATGGTACAAATATTTTTACATTTTATCATATTTTTGTATGAAATATTGTGGTATACCACGAGGTATGTATCGCAATATTATATTTTTTGTGGACATGTGTGAGATTTTTTTTTATTTTACATCAAAATATCAAACATAAATATATAAAATAGTAAAATATAATTAATACACATATTTTAACATAAATATTTACTTTTATTTTTTAGTTACTTTTTCTTTTTATTTTATTTTTTTTATATTAGAAAATGTATTGTTATTACTACAGTGTTGTTTGTTTTTTTTCTTTGTATTGTTATTATTAACGTATTGTTTTTTTTTTCTCTTATATCAATAAATTAGTTTTTTTGCTGAGTAATATTTATTTTTCTCTATATATAACTTTTTTTTATGTTTTTTGTATAAAAAAATATCTTCTATCATATATATTTTATTTATATTTGAAAAATTATGATGAGAAAAATTAGAATACATATAATAATGTGTAAAAAAAATTAATTTATTTCATCTTAAATAATATTCTATCATTTATTTTTTTACGAAAACAATAACTATATACTATGCAATATACCATACGGTATATCTTAAAAATATAAAATATGATATACCTAATGATAATAATATTTAATACCTTGACGTTAACTACGTATTTGTCTTACTCATGACGAGTTTGTTTCCACATATTCAAATTTTTATGACTAGGTCTCAGATTAATCTAAATAAAATTGCACCTTTCGTGAAATATGCCAGCTATTTTGTGTTATCAAAGTTATTAAATCCTCCAAGACAATACTATACTAGCGTGTATTTAAGAATTCAATTTTTTTTTCCTATTTTGTGATTTTCTGTAATTGTTAGCCCTTGGGAGATCAAGTGTTTGATGGTTCATACAGTTTTAAATTAGATAATATCATGGGATATTCAAAATGCTCATTTTAAAGACGATTGTTTTGTTAAAGCATCCAACTGAATTAATTGGCCATAAACTCAAAGAGTTTCACTACAATATAAAATTATTAACAACTCACTTATCATTTATTAAGCTATACGAGATTTAATACTATTACTCTCTCTCACCGAATGCATATTCAAACTGGCTAACAACAAGTGACTGAGCTAAGATAGATTCGAAGCAAAATTTGAGCTCTCACACCATGTTTATGCATCAAATGTAGAACTAATTAGTAATAAGTGGAAGAAGTTTATTACAATATACAATTATCCTTTAGTAAGCCACATAAAATTTAAGAATTTGATAGTATAATACTACAATAATAAATCTTTGGGATTGCCATTTAGCTTAACGAGTGAAAATCTTGGCTTCAAAAGTATGGCTACCAAATTTAATTTGACTCTAAGGAGGAGAAGAAATGGACAAAATTTCTCATACTAATTAAAGATCTCTGTTTGCTCTGCGTTCAGTTATTGTCTGATGGCTTATGTGTTGGATGTTACCAGCTTTTATCAATAATAAACCTTATCTTATTCCCAAAAGAAAACTATCTTTTGTTTTTCTTTGGCTTAATTATATATCACCCGTCCCCAGTACTACCACCACTGAGACACATAACTTCCTCTACTATGACTTGTTATAACTTCACCACAATCTAAGGGTTGTCGCGGATGCACAAGTAGTTCTACTTAGGTTTCCTCCTCAGATTCGTTGGCTACAACAAGGTGGAGTAGAAGATGAAGAGGAAATGCTAGACATAAGTCATTAATGAATTACTGAAGGGGTAATCACGTGATGTCACGTGACGATCTTAGAGGGTTAAACAAATGATTTTAACAGTTAAAGGATTGAGTTGCAATGAGTCATAATTGAGAGGGTCTTGCCTCTGAGTGATGATAGTACAGGGGCTGGGAGTTATTTAAGTCTTTTTTCTTTCTTTAATGTGGGCTCCGTTGGTATATATATGGAACTAATAGTGAATTGATTTCAGGAAGGCCCTTCCGTGAACACAAAACTACTATCTTAAGTATTACATGCAGGTGGGCGAAGTTAATTAACTTGAAATTATAATTACTTCGCTATTGGACGGAAACTGGAGCTACATCAGGTACTTTTACTATTAATAACGTAAAAGGGTTGGAGTATTAAAGTATATATAAGTGCGTTTTGGGAACATAAAAACTGAAAATTTCTTTGAGTTTTACCAGTACTATCAAAATTGAATACGTCAATAGCTTAACTCATCGACCTGGAATATGAAAAGCCGTGAAGAATATGTATGATAAACGTGACAATTTAAAGACTTGTAAGATATATTAACCGAAGGATACTAAATTTTAATTCGATTTAGTAGATTATTAGGATTAGCTAGCGTGGCAAAAGAATCAAGAAAAGGAGGCCTAAGCCATAAATTGGAAGCAACTCCCTAATTATAATAGGTAATTGCACGAGGCGGCGCAAACGAATTCTATTCTCGGACTCATCCTGCGCTGCCTGCCGGCCAGCACAAGTAGACCACGAATTCAAGAAATCTTTAATCATTTATCTGCTAATTAAACATTTTTCAACCTGAAATATATTTGAATTATTATATCAGTCGTTTGGTAACATTGAGTTAAAACATAGAGGCCTAATTCGCTTAACTTTAAATTGGATTAATTTAAAATGTTTTTTTTTATTTTTATAGTATTTTTTCTGAAGTTAATATCATTTAAAAGTTAATACTATATAGGTTGATAATATAAATTGAATAACATGTTTTTAATGTAATTAAATTTTTATGATCTCTTATTTACTCAACCTAAAAAGAAAGAAAAAAAATAGTAAAAACTTAATTGTATAACAAAAAAATTTATTCAATGAATTATTATTATACTTATATAGTACTATTAGCTTTCAAATGATAGATATGATTTCAGGACAAAAGCCAGTGAAAATCAAAATAAGTCATTTTTAATTAATTCAATTTAATATTGAACAAACAATCTCCCAAATAAGTAATTTTTTTTAGGTTAATTATAATTTGACCCCAAGGTTTAAATGATATTACACTTTGCCCCATCTCATTTCAGAAATATACATTTTATCACACTCTCTATTTAAGCCCTAAAATGCCTGCCAAAAGAAGATGGAAAATATTTTCCTCCAACTCAAATTAGAGGAAACTCCTCATACTCTCTATAGTAGTATAACCTAAACCACTTAATTTGAAAAAAAATAAATTGGTTCCATTTTTAATTAAATATATATTTTTATCTACCACTTCAATGATTGAGTCTCTCATACGTTGGTAAAGGGAATTTCTCAAACCAGAAAAGAAAAGAAAAGATAAAATAAAAGAAAATTTAAGTAATGGTCTTCATGTTTAGTGGTGCGTGTCAATGTGTGATCACTGATCTTTATGCACTACAACACAAACACAAAATAATGATTAAGGAAACAGTTGCTTTCAGTCATTAGTTGCGACTAACTAGCAACTGAATGTGTCAGTTGCAAAAACTTTAGTTGCTAAATGACTAGTGATTGAATAATTCAGTCGCACAACTTTTAAATCGTAACAAGATAACGATTGAAATGTCACTCACTGATTTCAGTCGCTAATACCAATTTAATTTTTTTTTTAAAAATTGATTGTTGAGATGTTTACATGTGTGTGTAAATGAAATGTACCAAATACGGTAATGAATTGTAATAATAAAAAATTTAAGTTAAAATAAATATAGAATTTAAACATAATATTATTAATTAGAAAATGAGGAGGAAGAGGAAGGAGAAATGAAGGAGATGTCGGAGTTGAGGAAAAGGAGAAATGAAGGAGGAAGAAGAAGAAGGAGGAGGGGGCGAAATAAAGAAGGAGAGGCCATAGCTGAAGGAAGGAGAAATAAGGAAGGAGATGCTAAAGCTGTGGAAAAAGAATGAGAAATGAAGAAGGGGGAAGAAGAAGAACAAATGAGGAAGGAAAGGCCGGAGCTGAAGTTTTTAATTTGTTTTAGCAACTAAAGCATATTAGCAATTGAATAATGATTGATTTAAAAAAATGATATAAAATATGTGACTAATTAGTAACTGAAAACTAATGACTGAAACTTTCGGTCGCTAGTGAATCACAAAAATTACATAGTCCACAATCAGTCACTAGCTTTAGTTGCTCCATTGCTTCTCTCTTATAGTGACATATGTGCATATATCGACTTCAATTAAGCAGCAATATTGATTAATTATCAGAGATGTAATAAACGCTACAAATTGCGAAGCCAACAATACCCATGGACATATATCCACATTTTTAGGCGAAGGATATTCTTGTAACTTCACAGCGTTAATTATTACAAGTACTCACGATAAAATCTGGGAGGCAGTGGCACTATATATATACGTATATATAGAATACTCCTAATAGGAGCCGGTCACTAACAAAACTAACTTCGAAGCCAGTTGTATCGTATGAAATGGGGAATGGCTTAAGGTGCTGCCTGGCCTGCGTCCTTCCCTGCGGAGCGCTCGACCTGATCCGGATCGTCCACCTCAACGGCTACGTCGAGGAAATTACGCACCCCGTCACCGCCGGCGAGGTCCTCAAGGCCAATCCCAACCACGTCCTCAGCAAGCCCTGCTCTCAGGGTGTCGTCCGCAAGATCCTCATCCTCTCACCCGACTCCGACCTCAAGCGAGGCAGCATTTACTTCCTCATCCCAGCCTCCTCCTTGCCGCCGGAGAAGAATCCCAAAACCAAGTCGTTCAAGAGTAAGAGCAAGACAACTAGCACCGTCGACTGTTACGACGACGTCGTCCTCTCCGAGAAGAAGCAGAAGAAGAATAAGCCATCTCATCTCTACCGGAGAGATCGCGTTGGAGTATGGCGGCCCCATCTCGAGAGCATTTCGGAGGATTGAGATTTTGTTTTTTTCCAATTAATTCGGTCGATCGGATCGATCGATCTGGCGTTTTTTTTTTTCCCGATGCGTGCAAGGCATTGGTTTTCTTGTGGATATAACCTCTCTCTCTCTCTCTCTCTCTCTCTCTCTCTCTCTTTTGGATTTCGCTCTGCATATAATAATGGCAGATTCAAGAAATTGGGCGTTTGGTTTGGATCAAGAGAAACTTTGGGTTGAGAGAAAAGAAAGAAGAAAATTACATTCGAAGTGCTGGAGAAGAAGTTGTAATTAAGTAAAAACTTGGGGAGTAATTAATTTCATTTCCCTAATTCAGTCCATTTACGACGTCGTATATTTAGTAGTAAAAAAGTGCGCGTATTGCAATTCTTGGCGACCAGCGACTTTATGAGATCGATAGCCAAAATGAAAATAATACTCTTTTCATGTGGGCTTCTAATTAATTCCGAGCACGCACGGAAAAAACAGGATAAAGAAATTAATTTTACTAAATCATCACTATAGTTCAACAGTTGTAGAAGCATTGGCGGAGTTAGATTTTTAGCCTCGTGAGCTAGGCGGAGGTAAGATTAGCAGTGGCCGGAACTTAAAAGAAAAAAATTGTTTAAAGTGTCTAATTTTTTTGCTTTAAATTCATCTTTAAGTTCTCAACTGTAGTATTATATTTTTGTCATAATTCCGTTACTGATAACGTTAACTGTTGGTCAAAGGATAAATTTGTAGTACTAGATAATGATTTGGGATATATATGCAAAAGTTGAGAGGTTGAAGACAAACTTACAATGAAAAGTAAAGATTTAGGATTGTTGGCACCATTCACTTTTTTAATACTCTTCACCAGCTTTTGGGGGGGATCCACATCTGGTCCTTAATGCTTCACAAAATAATCAATTTAATATCTAATGTTTATAAACTTTCAAAATTCTCAGGGGCAGCAGCACCTTCCCTATGTAGCTCCGCTACTGTGTAATAGGTCAATAGTTTGCCATCGTATTAAAAGTCACTCTTAGCTAAGACAGTATATTATTACGCATTTTCAAACAATGTAGAGGGAATATAGAATACAACTAAACTAAGCCAGCCATATTTAGTTGTTGTTGCACTTAAACAAATAGTCTTTAACAAAGAGCGTCTTACCGAGAAAAATGTTTCAGTGCAAATAATTATATATAACAGATCTGATCAACTTGATTAATTAATTAGCCGATTACAGCGAGAGGGCTACGAACATTACATATACATTTAGTAGCCGATCATTCGTGTACTGTAGGCTTAATATATAGCGAGTTTTCCTTGCACACGCAAAAGCCAGATGTCATTAGTTGCATGTGCACATGGTATTGGGAGCAAGCTAGTTACAATATTAAGGTCAAGGCATGCAATTAAAAGAGGGAGCACCGCCGCTGCGAGCGGTTGCCGTGTGACGATCTTAATTAGAGTTTTTTTTCTTGAGTAACTCTTGCGTGAACCGGGTTTATACTATGCGCTGTCCCTCAAAATTTTAAAATTTGACATTTTGGCTCCGTTTTTAAGAAAATGGCAATCATGCTACTGCGACTAAAAAGAGTAAAGTACTTATATTACTTCTACAAAACTGCAACAGACTTTCGGAATTGGTGTCATGGTCAGAGTGTTGAGAGTTCCGATGCAGCCTAGTGGATTCGAATCGCTGCTGGGAAGTTGCACATTTTATCTCATTTAAATTTTTTTTTATTTTCCCAATTTTATTTTTTTTATTTTCCCAGTTTCTTCTTTTATTTTTTATTTTTTGTGTATTACTTTCAGTTTTATTTCCGTTATTTATTTATTTTTTAATTTACAGGTGTTCTATTTCATTTTGTATTACTTATATTATTCTTATTTTTTGAAAATTTGTATATTTTTCTTTCATTTTTTTTGTTTCAAAATTTTTAACTAATAAAAGAACAAACAGCTAGTTGAGTTAAAAGAAGAAATAATTACCAGTAAAAGAACTGATGATTCCTCAAAAAGAATAGTTGATATAAATTAAAGAACAATTAATTCCCCTAAAAAAACTAAGAGATACTCATAAAAGAACAAATGCATGATAAACAAAAAACAAAAAAAATAGTTTATTAAAATTGATAACAAAACAAGCAAAACTAGTAAAAGAACCAACAATAACTAATAAAGGAAAAGACAAAACTGATAAAAGAATAGATAAATATGAAAAAAATAAGAATTGGTAAAAGAACAGATAAATTTTCTAAAAGAACAAATAAAAATGATATAGAAACAAATGATAACTGATAAAAAAATGATAAAACTTATAAAAAAACAAATAAAAACAATCACACACAAATAAAAAATAATTATTACTAATACAAATACAAATAGTTACTAATAGAAGAACAAACAATTAATTTATCTAAAGGAAAATGATAAATAGAATAAACAACCAGTTTATCTACAAGAAATTGATAAAAGAACATGCATGTACAAACAAAAGATTAAAAAGATACTAATAAAAGAACAAACATCAGGTTCATATAAAGAAACAAATATGCACTAACAAAAGATGTACTAACAAAAGAACAAACACACTAATAAAATAATAAAGAACTGCTAATAAAAGAACAAATAAATAGTAATAATTATTTTCTATAAAAGAATAAGTATGAACTAATAAAAGAATAAATTGTTACTAACAAAAATACAAATATATACTAATAAAAGAACAAATAACTAGTTTACCTAAAGAAATAAACATGAAAAAATAAAAAAAAACATAAACAAATAAAAGAACAAAAAGTTACTAATAAAAGAACAAATGCCAAATTCATCTAAATGAATAAATATGAACTAAAAAAAAGAACAAATTCCTGCTAATAAAAGAACAAGAGCTACTAATAAATGAACAATAAAAAACTTACAAAAACTTTTTTTCTAAAAGAGCAAGTGAAAATTGATAAAAGAATAAATTGTTGCTAATGAAAATACAAATAACTACTAATAAATAAATAAACAACTAATTTATATATTTGTCGTTTTGTCAGGATTCCACCCATAAAATGAAAAATGAGATGCAATATCTCATCAATGTTATTTTAGTGTACTTTTTTATTTTCATTTTTATTTTTCATTTTATTTTGGCTAGGCAAACAAAAACCTTGGAGAAAGGTTTGAAGTAAAAAAAAAAAAAAAGAGAAAACAAGTCAAAAAGGGGTTAAAAAAGAGGAGGTTTAGAAATTAAAACAACTGGAAAAAAAACACAAAAAAAAAAGCTAAAATGAAAAGGAAAGAAAAAAAAAAAAAGAGAAGGGAAGCGAAGAAAACTGGAACGAGACAAAATGAAAAATAGAGAAGTAAAACGGAAAATTTAAACAGAGAAACAAAATGCGGGAAAAAAAGGCTAACAGAGAAGCAAAACGGAAAAATAAAAGAGAAAGAAAAACTAAGGGCAATTGCTTCCTCGCCCACAGTTATTAAAACAAACTTTACTAGCCTGATAGAAGCTCCTAATTGTTTGGAACTCCCAAAAATTATATTAATGAGACTTGCGTGTCCGGGCTCACACGTAAACCCGGGGCACACAAGTCTGGTCGGTTTTTCTTTAAGAGGCGTAGTTTTAGGTTTTATTCCTTAAATTAGGGTAGCTTTTATCTTATTCCTAAACATGGAGTAATTTTTATCATCTCATCACCTTCCCATGCCACGTGGCCCTATGTGTAATGGTGTAACAAGCTCGCGAGCTATCTGAAAGATATCCTTTACAAACATGTTACGGTAATTTCTCAACTTACAGAAACAATTTCTTTAAATATTGAAAGATTTCTTCACAACTCACACAACCTTCATGATTATGCAATTAACTCCACCTAATTTGAAAAATTACTACTATGCATGATTAATGGCAATTTAACATTTTAATCCAATATCTTTTTAAATATGGCTCCTGCTAGGGGTGTAATTTTCGGGTTACGGTCGGGTCAAAAAAAAAAACCAACTAAGATAGTCATCCGAAATTTAGGACCCGAACCGACCCGATTTACCTCCTCAACCCCAACCCGAAAAAATGGATCGGATCGGGTTGAGTCGGGTCTGAAACTTTGAAAAATGCAAAACAAAAATGTATAAAAAAAAAAATTGCACATTTTACACCTAAATACAACTTCATAACACATAATAGTCAATTGGAGGGCATAAAAGGATGGTTGGGGGCTGCTAAGGTTAGGGCTCTTATGAGAGTTGGGCTTAGGTAGTGGGCTTGGGTTCAAGTTATTTGGTAGGGAGTTAGTTATTTGGGATGAATTTCGGGTCATTTGGGTTAATTCAGGTTGGACTTGAACCAACCCTATTTTTTGTCTTTATATCGGGTCGGGTTCGGGTTAACCCAAAGTAAACATTTCTTATCTTATGACCCGACCCTAACCTGATATTTTGGTCCGGATTTGGGTCGGGCTTCGGGTTTCGGTTATTTACTTACACCCCTAGCTCCTGCTCCCAGTAATGAAATTTTTTTCCTCTAACTCCGTTAATGTAGGCATTGTTGACACCCAATTTCGTCCGGGGGTTTTAAAAATATATTTATTACTATTATTATTATTAAAAAATTTAATTAGTTTAAAATATATTTTTGTTTTGTGAAGATTTGATTTAAAACGATATATGTGTGAATATGTGTATGTTTGAAATAAAATAAAATTTCATGAAAAAAATGACAAAAAAATTAAAAATTTGGGGTAAAAATGACAAAATTGAGAAGTTTCGGGCAAAATTGACAAATTCTGAAAGTTTCAGGAGCTTTGGGTAATTTTTCGCGTCAATTTTGGGCCTAAACGGACGTTTCTGGCCCAAATTGACAGAAAACGTTAAAATTGTCAAAATCAGAAGCTTCTGAGCTTATCCAGAGCTGGAGTAACGTAAAGGACTGAAATTGTCATTTTACCAACTTAAGAGATAAGATTTGATTATTTTTATTATTTAATTATGAACAGTTAAGCCAAACTTACTCTATAAATAGGCCTCCAAATTCAGTGCTAAACAGATAGAAAATCAGAGAAAAAAATTTCAGAGCTCCGTTTTAAAAAAGGGAAAATAGAAGCCTTAGTCCTAGCCTCTCCTCCCTCTGCCAAAACAGTCCCAAAATTATTTTTTTTTTCTCTTACGTTTCGACTACCTTCTTCCTCCGTTTTCTCTTTCTTTCTTTTGCTGTCGCCGTCCTATCCCGCTGCTGTCGCCAAAACAGTCCCAAAACAGTCCAATTTTTTTACTTGTTTGTTTATTATTTGTTTATTACTAACCCTTTCTTTATTGTTGCTATTAACAACTAACAACTAACTTACTAACTTTTATTATTGTTGTTAATTAATTAACGTAATTAAACTTGGCTAACTTTTATTATTGTTGTTAATTAATTAACTTAATTAAACTTGGCTAACTTTTATTATTGTTGTTAATTTAATTAACTTGACTAACTTTTTATTATTGTTGTTAATTAATTAATTTAAACTTTTAACTTAACTAACTTTTATTATTGTTGTTAATTAATTCAATTTAATTTCAATTTGGTCACTAACTTTTTTATTATTGTTGTTAATTAATTAATTTAATTAACTTTTTTTAACTTTTTATTGTTGTTGTTTAATTAATTAATTAACTTGACTAACTTTTTATTATTGTTGTTAATTAATTAATTTAACTAAACTTGACTAACTTTTATTATTGTTGTTAATTAATTAACTTAATTAAACTTGGCTAACTTTTATTATTGTTGTTAATAATCAATTAATTAACTTTGCTAACATTTATTATTATTTTTTTTTAAAGTGGATGGCCAAAAAGCCCCACTTTATTATTATTAATTTTCCTTTATATAATTTTTTTATTTAATTCACCTTTTACCCTTACTAATAAATACATAAATCAAAATTAAAAGAAGATTATTTTTTTTAATTAATTATTAAGCCTAATAAAAATCATTTTTTTAAAAAGCTAATTATTTTTCTTTTATAAATTGAATAATTATTTAAATAATAAATATCCTTCATTAAACAAGAAAAAAAAAGATAAGAAGAAGAAAAATAAAAGAAAGATAAGAAAAATAAAAGAAAGATAAGAAAATAAAAGAACGATAAAAAGAAAAGAAAGATAAAAGAAAAAAAAGAAAAGAAAGATAAAAGAAATTAAAAGAAAATTAAAAAAAGGTAAAAAAGAAGAAAAGAAAAAGAAAGAAAATAAAAAAAAAGTAAAAATATGAAAATAAATTTTTAGTTAGATTTAAAAATCATTCATAAACAAAAAGAATTACCATTTAAAAATTAATTCCATAAAATAATAATTAAATAATTAACTTTAAATTAATTTCCATATCCGGATGATCCGTCAGGATCTACGGTTTGGAAAATATCAAACTTTTTTTTAACTAAATAAATTAAATAAAAAAATAAAAATCCATATTTTTTACAATATGGATAAAATTGTTTAAAATTTCACCAAATTCCGTGTCCAAATGACTCGGCAGAGTCCATGGTTCGGAATCAAAAATCTTCCGTGTCCAAATGACTCGGCAGAGTCCATGGTTCGGAAGTATAAAATTTCATCCGAATTAATTACCAAAATCCACATTTTCGACTAATTCAGTTAAAATATCTAAATTAACTGAAATTTTTTTAAAAGCAAAGTAAAACAAAATTAAAATCAACTAAGGTGCCAATTTTGGGCGCTATAACAATATTGTTTTAGCGTAACCGTACTCCCGATCCCCGAACTCTCGCAGACCAATTTTAAGGTGTCCAATCGACCTAAGTAAACAGATTGGTGGCGACTCCAGAAAACCCGACGTTGCCACAGGCATCTTGATTTTGTTGAATTGAGAATTGAGTCAATTCTATGGGCCTAATGTACTCATGAGTTTTGTGTTTGGCGATTGATGAATTTCTTACCCCTAAAAAAAGGAGTAAAATTAATTAATCATGTAACTGATCAAACAGTGGAAACTATGAGGACCAAAAAGAAAAGAGGCTTGAACTTGCTTATGAATCAGGTAGTTTAGCCTCTCCAGTTTGATCAACGACGTGGACAGATGGAGAAAGTGATGACTTGGCAAAACAAAATTCATTTCAGAAAATAAGACAAAAACTACTCCTTTATTTAAGAATAAAGATTTAGGACGCCACAGCTGTTAAGGAAAACACCTATCTTAAGTAGCTGACACAATCCCCTAGATTTAAGTAAGCTAATTAATTAAGGCTAATCATTGTGAGTTAAGTTAACCAGCACTCGTTATACATTTTTTTTTTATCAACATAAATATTGCTAGCTAGTAGAAGTATACTGCAATAGTAAGGAATTTTCCAAACCAGCATTCGTTATAGTAAGGAATTTCCCGAACTTGTAATTTTAAAGTTTGTTTATGGGTTATTTGGTAATGCCTCTTATGTCCTGTGTTAAGTGGTGTTGCTTTAAATTTTACTTTTTGTTTTATTCTCATAATTTAAAAATTAGAAAATAATATATTTTTAGTAAAATTTGAAAGTGAAAACTTTGCAAAAATAATAGTATGTTTTTCAATTATTAAAAAGTTCAAAATTCGCTTTTCATACTTCCTTTTTTTCATATTTTTTTGGTTTTTCAAAAATTCTTTAAAGAATTTATGCTTTAGTTTTTTAGTTGGCCAACAAGAAAATAAAATAGATTATCACATTAATATTTCAAAAACTACAACTTTTCACTTTTTTGGTTATTTTGTTCAATATTTTGTCATATATCCTGTCCCAATTAAACTATAGCATTAGTGGTATATTTAGTCCTAAATTATAACATTAGTGGCATATTGGAACCAAAAAGAAACTTTAATGAGAAAGTTGGTCAAGGAGCCAAACATCAGAGGCAAGTTTTAACAGCCAATCAATTCGTTTTGGTTAACTGTAAATGATTACCTTTTAGTTTGTGTAAATTTACTATTATTCAGAAACTGATATGATAGCTGTTTGATTTTCTCCTAAATTGATCTTTAGAAGGTATTGACTCTTTTTATGATTTTTTTTTTTCACATTTTCAGAGTAAAAAAAAAGAGAAAAAAAATCATAGTTTTTTTAGGATATCTTGACGTGTTGGCTTACAATTAATGCAAAAGTTTAAAGGTACTTATCAAAATAAATACCTTTAACTACTTATAAATAATTTATGCCCAATCCATCCACCCTTGAGCTATAGCTTTATTCATTTGTTTTTAGGAATTAAGAAGTCTGAATTCTCTTTCTCGCTTTGGCCCTCGTATATACACAAAAATAAATTAAATCAAACTTTAAAATAGTTATAGTACATGTTGACCTTTACTTTTTTAACTCGAAGACTAGTTGGCATATATAGTTCGACCGCAAAGGGAGGTCGTGATCTATGAACTTCATTAACCCTTCCTTTTGTGAAGTTATAATTTTAAAAAAGAAGTTTTATAATTTCAATACCAAATCTTTTCATTAGTTAAGATTGTTGGCATGAATGTTTAACGAAGAAAGTAAATCAAAAGGTGTGAAACTAGCTACACCTTCACGGCACGTAAGAAAAAGGAGGCAATGCAAAGCTGGCACTTTGGATTCCAATTCCTAAAAAACAATAACTAAAGTTGAGCATCGTGTAACTCATCCTGATCACGTGGATACTCAGTATATTGATATTACCCCAAATTTGACACTAATTAACCTGCTTCCGATCCACCAATCCTCGCAACTATATGTCTCTTGTGAAATCAGGTCTCAACTGATATTAATTCATGTAAAAGTGTGGCTTACTTATACAACAAGTTTCTCTTATCTATACAAAGTTTATATCTATCATGAGTTTTTCACTTAAGTAAAGATAAACATGAGGAAAAGTGTGAAACTCCTAACACCCCCCTCAAGTTGGAGTATGTAGATTGCTAATGCCCAACTTGTTAACAAGAAATCTGAATTGTGCCTTTCCAAGTGCTTTGGTGAAGACATCAACAAGCTGGTTGGTATTGTAAATATGTCGAGGTTCAATCTCACCATTTTGAATTTTGTCCTGCACGAAGTAACAATCAAGTTTGATATGCTTCATTTTTTAGTGAAACATAGAGTTAGAAGCAATATGAAGGGTGGCTTGGTTTTCACAACATAGTAACATAGGAGAATAATGTTGAATCGTGAGTTCTTGCTACCCCATTCGAAGCCACACTAGCTCACAAGCTGCTACAACCATTGTTTAGTATTCTACTTTAGTTGAAGAATGAGAGACTGTCGGTTGCTTTTTCAATTTCCAGGCACGTCGCCTAGCATAGTAATGAACCTAGTTGTTGATTTTGTGTCGTTGGGTAACTAGCCTAATCAACATCATAAAATGCCTTTAGCTGCAACTTTCTTTTCGAAGGGAAGGATATGCCTTGACCTAGAGTGGTTTTCAAGTATTTAAGAAGATACATTTGTGGCATCTAGGTGTTCTCATCGTGTTTTCTTCATGAATTGACTCAACTGGTTGACAACATAACTAATTTTCAGCCTGGTGATCATCAAATATATAACCTTTCCAACGTGTTGCTTGTATTGCTCGGGGTCTCAATCAGGTTCCCCTTGCTGGTTTTGACCCCAACATGCCTATTTCTTGTGATATGTCAAGGACATATTTTCTTTGTGACAGAAATATCCCGTCTGGTGAATGAGTTGTTCAAGCCCAATAAAGTAACGCAATTTTCCAAGGTACTTGTCATTTAAGTATTGCTACTTTGTACTTGTGTTGAATCTTTTTTTGGAAATGAGGATATCATCTACATAGACGAGAATAGCTATGAAGCTGCTATGAAAATCTCGTGTAAACAAAGAATAATCAGTTTTCAGTTGGATAAAACCATAATCATTGAGTGCATGTGAGAATTTGGCAAACTATTGTCTTGAGGCTTGCTGATGAAGTTCTTATCCCTTAAGAACAGCAATATTCAACAAACAACAAACTGTAGTCAATTTCACCACAGGTACGAAGGTTTTTGTATAATCAACTCCTTTTATCTGACTGTAGCCTTTAGCAACAACCAAGCCTTGTAGCATTCCATTGTTCCATCGACTCTTCATTTTATTTTATATACCCATTTTACACCAATAGGCTTCTTTCCAAGATGTAGTGTTTCAAGGGTCCCTGTATTGTTCCTATTGAGTGCCTTCAGTTCTTGTTTCATTACTAACTACCATTTTGGTTCAACAGAAGCTTGAGCATAGGTTTCTGGTTCATGGTCACTAGAGAAAGTTGCAAGTAAGGCTTTATAACTAGGGTAAAATTTTGTGTAAGAAAAATATTGGAATAGTGGATAAGGGATACCTAAGGAGACAATATTAACATAAGTATAGGTCGAGCTATCTACTTGAATGAGATCACATATGAAGTGCTACAACCAAGGTTGAAGTGATGAAGGAATATTTATATCTTAAGTTTCTGTGTTTGTCTCTTGAAGTGGAGGATTATCTTGAATGACATTGAAAGAATGAGCTCGGCCAACAGGGACATCAGTTTGTGTGCTTTCTTCTTTGGTAAAGAGTGGAAAGTTGTCTTTGTAGAAAACAATATCCCATGGCACAAAGACTCTATGGTATTTAAGATCTTTGACCTTATAGGCCTTTTGACCAGTTGGATACCCGATAAAGATGCAAAGATTTTGAATGACTTTCAAATTTATCTTGGTTCTATTGTGGACAAAACACAAACAGCCAAAAACACAAAAGTGATCAAAAGTAAGAGTATTCAAATGAAGTATCTCATAAGGGCTTTTGCCTCCCAGTTTTGTTCAAGGCATGTGATTGATTAGATAAGTCTCTGTAAATACACAATCTTCCCAAAATATCATGGGAAGGTTGGCTTGGAATCTCAAGGCTCAAGCAACTTTCAACAAATGTTGGTGTTTTTTCTCCATGACACCATTTTGTTGAGGTGTTTTGGCACAAGAAGTTTAAAGAAGTATTTCATTTTGGTAGAAGAATATCAACATTTGAACAATTATAAGTTCAAGGGCATTATCACTCCATACTTGGAGAATGATTTTTCCAAATAGATTTTTCACCATGACATGAAAGATTATGAAACATAAATAAGCATCAAATTTATTTTTCAAGAGATATACCAAAGTACTCTTCATCAACAATAGTAAAGAAATAATGAACACTCAAAAGAGAATGTGTCCTATAATGACCCCATATATCAACATGTATTAAATCAAAGCAACTTTCATTTTTAATGAAGCTTAAGGAAAAAGGGTTTTTTGGTTTGTTTGGCTCCATGACATGACTCTCAACACTTATGCATACTTTCTAATGACACATTTGATAAATGAGAAATAAAGTATAGGTCTTTGACGGGAACATGGCCAAGTCACCTATGCTACAACTAAACCTGATGGTTCACCTTGGTTTGTAGCAGCAACAGATGTGAAGTTTTCCTTGAAGTGGTATAGACCGTCCCTAAGTTCACCCTTGCCAATTTGCCTCATCGTGGCTAGTTAACATTAGAAAATAATGAAGCTTGACCAATTGTTTTAAAAATATATGTGGTTCTATTAAGCAACTATATAGGCAAAGATTTGTGAGTAGATTGAATATTGGCTAAGGCTTTCTTACATGAAGTCATATGTTCAGAGGCTCCTGTATCTATAATCTACTCAAATACTTTAGTTGTGGTCTAACCCGTAAAACTAGCTAAGAGAGTTTGATTTGAGAGTAAGGAAATGAGTTTATCATATTGTTCTTGGGTAAGCACAGGAACTTGACTCGTGGCACCTTTATCTGAGTCCATGGTTTCATTATTCACTAGGGACTTCCTTTGGTTAGAAGATTTTTGTTTTGCAGCAGGCTTGCCCTTCTTGTCTTACCAATTCGAATAGCCAACTATCTTGAAGCACATTGAGCATAAGTGCCTAATTTTGCCACAATGATCATAGACTGTCTTGCTTTTATCCTTGCCAAGACTCTTGTCTTGTTGAGGTTTAATTGTAAGTATAGCTATTTCGGCCATAGAATTGCTTGCAATATTAAGATTTTGTCGTCTTTCCCTTTTACAGCAAGAGTATAGGCCTTGTTCAATGAGGGGAAGAGGCTCCATGTTTAATACTTGGGATTTTAACACACTAAAGTTGTGTTTAGACCCATAAGAAAGGTATGTAATTTCTCACTTTCCTTTTCAGCAAAGAGTTCCTTCGCAGCACCATACATACACGCTGGAACATTTGAGTATGTTCATAACTTGTCCCACAGCCCCTTCAATTTTTTGAAATAGGCAGCCACTGAGTGATCTTGTTGCTACAGCAACATTATTTCTCTGTTTAGCTCGTGGATTCTTAGAGCATTGCCTTGAAAAAATCTTTCATGCAAGTTAATCTATATCTCCCGTGCTGTTTTAGTGTAGGCCACACTTTAATATAGCTCTAGCGATAGTGCATTGAATATCCATGAGACCACCTTGGAATTACACTTTTCCTAAGCCTACAAAAGTGTCAATGATTCATCTGGCTTCTTAATTGCACCATTTATGAACACAAGTTTGTTCTTTGCTTTCAATGTATTTTCCATCACATGCCTCCAAGTAGGATCTTTGTCTTCTTCTAACAAGCATCCAACTAGGTTTATTCTTGGACTATCAGATGCGTTTAAGTAATAAGAAGAAGGAGGCTCATTTGGATTTGGAAACGATCTGGAACTGCTAGCATTCATGTTTGGATCATCCCCCATCACTTGATTTTGTTTTCTGAGTTTTAAACGTTGAAACCCTCTTTGATACCATGTGAAATTAGGTCTCAATTGATATTCATTCACGTAAAAGTGTGGCTTACTTATACAACAAGCTTTTCTTATCTATACAAAGTTCTTATCTATCATGAGTCTATCACTTAAGTAAAGATAAAGATAAGTCAAAAAGGTGCGAAACAGCTAATACTTTTTTCGATATATAAGCTATAAGTTGATGGTCATCAATATATATTGTCATTTTTAATTTTATTTATATATATATCAGAGTCTTACAAATTATAAGTTGAGATGAACAAAATTGATTTAAGAGGTTTGACAAGTTTTTTTATCCTCATGGAGGCTTGAACCTTGATCTTGATCTTTAGGCTAGTGACAACCTTGAACACTTATGAATTACTACTTGGGTTAAACTTCAAGTGTCATTAGTTAATATTTGTCTATAAATGAATAACTAATATGTTGTTTTTATAATGAATTGGCTATAAATACTTTTCTTCACCTAAGGTTAACTAAATCAATTTGAGACTAAATAAAGCACACCTACATCATTAACTTTCATGCATATGTGGTAGATAAAATTATCTAATTGTTTTGTACTATTTGTCAATAGGTAATCAGAAATATGTTGCAAGTATATTTAGATAAGAGCAATATAAGTAGTTAGGAAAGTGAAGGATGAGCTATCTAATTCATAAAACCTATAGGGTAGAGTTATATTTGACAACTTATCGGTTGGCCTTGTGTAGAAGTATTCGCTAACGCGACTTAAACCCTTACTTGACCGGGCTGAGTCTTGCTTTTACAATTTGAATTAGGCAAAGGTTGACAAAATTAACACACACAATTACTGAATATGTGTTGATGTATAGAAGTAATTCTTTTAAATTAGAATTGAATTTTGTTCATTGAGATATAAAATTGAGTTCTGGTTTAAACATACAAATTCATTGTTATTGTAAGTGTCCCGCGTGCAAAATGTCAGTTAACAAATAGGAAAAGCTGAATACCGATAGTTCATGATATTATTTGGTCCAGTAAACTTGTATATTAAATCACTATGATACTGATTAATTAAGTCATTGAGCTCCAGTTGATAAAGATTAACTTATATGAACTCAATTATCACACTCAATTAAAAAAACTAGGTTTTTTCAATAAAAAAAAATAAAAAGTTGTCATTGTATGAACAACTATTGAATTTGTCTTTGATTTAAGCCAGATTAATTCTGTACCCATATAAGAAGTAATCAAGCAAAATAACTAGTGAAGTACTGCAACTACTAATTTGTACTAGTACGTACAACATTAATTAAACTCATTATTTTTGCTGAAAACTTGCTCCAATATTAAATAATGTGCAAGTAAAGAAGGTGGGAGATCCCGATGAATATTGAGCCTAATGCGAGCAAACTAATGCAACATTGATTGTGACAAGAATTAAAGATCATAAAACAAAACACACAAGTTAAAGTTAACTAATCAGATCAAGGGCGGGTTTAGTTTAGTGTCAAATCAATTAATAATATTCCTTCCCAGACCCATAGAATAACTTGGCTCATTTTCTTAGATTGGAGACCTGTCGCATATGTGCCTCTTTTCTATATATATACTCGCTAGTTGAAGCTCAACAATATTCTAGGTAGGTCTCGATGCCTTGAGATTTGCCAACTATTTACAAGTCTTGATTATTTATCTTTTTTTTTATAATCTGACTCGGAGTAGACCAATAGGGCTAGGCTCATATAAGTAGTGTAATTTGTCCCATAAGTCCTTCAAATCAAAATCACTTAATTAGATCTATCCATTCTTGGTGCAGTACTTCGTAACATTCATGCATAATAATTCTTAGTTTCCCGTATCCTTTAAACCAGTGTTTAAAAGTTGGATCGTACACTAAATCAGTGGTATTTTTTTTTTATGATAATCAGGAACAAACTAAATAGAATATTGAGATAGAAATGATGTGACTAAATGATGTGTTGGAGTAACATGTTGGCGAGGTACGACTTTCAAAGCATAGCGATTCAAAAGACTCCATATCTGCCAAAGTGGATTGGGCTAGGCTTTCTAAAAGAGGCTAGACCACTATCTTGCCTCGAAGAACTGCAAAAGCATGAGCATAATCTGTGAGAATCGTGATGTTATGAATACCTAATTAATGAGCTGCCGAAACTGCCCCCTGTATGGTAAATAACTCTACCAAAAGTGTTGATCTTGAAACCTAAGTTGAGTGTCCTGGAACCTAAGAGAGGTGTTAGTACCTATCTATAACCAAGCTGCAGCTCCTAAACTGGAATCCTTGTGCTAGGCACCATCTACTATAAAGATCTGGGGAGTTCTAACTTGGGTGTTATGTTTATTGGCACCCCAAGTTTGACATAAAGGGTTGGGAGGATTAGCAAAACCAATAGCGAAAAAGCATTTAAATTCTTGGGCAGTATGGAGCTACTAGATCAGTGCCTCTCTTCTATAGCAAAGATAAGGCACATTAAAGACAAATTTTTGGAAAGTGAACTCATTCATGCTTAAGCAGATAGTCCACATAGTAGATATTAGAAAATAAAGATAGTCAACTTGTCATTTCCTTTGAGAATGACAGAAGTGGAAAAGCAAAGCTTGAAATGTAAAAAAATTGCCGGATATAAGATTGGTGCAAAAATTTCCCTAAATGTCACTAGATCCAAGACAATCCCAAACAAGGTAGAGCAAGGTTTCCTCTTGAGATTAACAATTTGACGTCAAGAGCAAATAGGACTGATGTGACCTCCATGAGCTATTAAAGTTGCTGCCATGGTAAGTGCATTGAAAAGATATTTTCAAAAGAAAATCTTAAATTTATGGGGGATATTCAGGGACCAGATACATTTCAAAACTGAAAAAAAACTTGGGTTTCGAGAAAGTCCATGACTACTTGAACTAACAATATGAGTAGTACTTGGTTGAAAAGAGTAAATGAGAAGCGTAGCCTTTCTTGGACCAATATTGATCTAGCGAATCATCTATCCATTGCAGAATATCTACTCCTGCTAAAGGATTAAGAGGCCTTAGCTAAGTAATCAATCCAGAAATCTAATCAGGAAAGCTGGAACTTATAAGAACAACATTTTCGGGAGACGAATTTAGGATCCAAGCATCATACCAAGCCTAGATAGTGGATCCATCCCTAATGGACCAAATCTGATTTGGACTAAGCAAAGCTTTCCTATACAATAATCCTCACCAAATAGAGGAGGAATTACTCTTACTTTGAACTAATTACATAGATTGAGACATGCCATATTTAGCCATAAGAACCCTAAAAACCAAGGAATTATGTTACCAGCAAAAACACGCCAAAATATCTTTACGAGAAGGGCTTAATTGAAAAGTCACATGTCCTTAACATCCAAACCTTCCATGCCTTTACAAAGCATCAGAAGATGTTTATTTTTTAGAGGGTAAGAATGCTTGTCCTGAAAGCCCGACCATTGGAATTTAATATACTTACTAGAAATCCCATCTGAGATTGTCACTGGCACTTTAAAAAGTGACATAATGTAGACAGGCAATGAGGTCAGCATGGATTGTATCAGAGTTAATCGCCCAACATTATTTAGCAACTTCTTTTTCCAATTATCCAACTGCTTTGTGATCTTTTCTTGCAGGAATTGGAAAGTTGAGGATTTTCCCAGGTTTTGACAGAAAGGAACTCCCAGATAGTTTAATATACCCGAATTCACTTGAAAGGGTGTAATATTGCTGTATTCCTAGAATAACAGTTCTATTGAACATTTACTTAGACTTAAAGAAATTAACTTCTTGCCCTACTGCCAACTCAAAAAAAAGCTTCAGAGTGTCTCTAATCTTAAAAACCAAATCCTTAGATGGACAAAAAAATATCAAACAGTAATCTGCAAATAATAAATGGTTAATAGCAGGACCCTCTTGACTTGCTTTCAAACCTACTAGGGTACTTGCTGATTGGAGGCTAGAAAGATAGTTTGAAAGAGCTTTAGCACATAAAATGAATAGATAAGGTGAGAAAAGATCACCCTAACATAGATCAGCATGAAGATTAAAACACTAAGTTATGTTGCCATTAACTAATACTGAGTATGAAACAGTGAAAACACATTGCATGATAAGAATAACCCATGAATCAAGGAATAACATGCAACAAAGAACCTTTTCTTAAAAAGACCACCTAATCCTGTCATAGGCTTTCCAAAGGTCTAATTTCGAGACAGCTTTATGACCCCTAGGCCTACTTGTAAAATTTGTGACCATGACTGCCTGCATTATCTCATGTGCAATTATAATGTTATCCTGGTTATGTGGGTCTGGAACAAAAACATTCTGATTCTCTAAGACTAGAGAAAGAATCATAGGATTTAATCGACTGACTAAAACTTTCACAATAACTTTGTAAAGAGTATGACAAAGACTAATTGGGCAAAATTCATCCACTTGATGAGCATATCTGATCTTTGGAATTAGAGTGATAAATGTACGGTTAAGTTGTCTCAATAAAAATCCTCCATTGAGAAAGGATAGAACAACTTTTGAAATCGAATCCCCAAAAATGTGCCAATACCTTTTTAAAAACCAATTAGGGAAGTCCATCTGGTCCAGGTGCCTTCATACTACCCAATTCAAATATAGCTTTCTTGATCTCTTTCTTAGAAAAAGGAATCAAAAGATCACAATGTTGTTAGTTTGAGAGGAATCTTGAAATAGAAGAACAAAGAGTGGACTGGGCAACTTCACAGGTCAGTGGTACTAAGTTGAAGAGTTGTACATAATGGGTATGAATGCTTGACCTATTAGAGTCCTCATCATAAACCCCTGAATCATCTTGAAGTTTTAAAGCTACAATTCTCAAATTTAATCTTCGAGATCGAGTAGTATGATGAAAGAAACCGATATTACAGTCCCCAAGCGCCAACCACTGCATCATGGATTTCTGAGCCCACAAAAGCTCTTCATCTGCTAGTAGAGCATTATGTCTTTTCCTCAATTCAACAATCCTAGAATGGGTTAACATAGGGTTTTGGGAAGATTGAGCCTGTTCCAGTTGTTTCTCCACCAGCACAATTTCCTTTCAAAGAAGACCAATATATAGCTGACTTACTTCATTGCCTTACGGAGGGAACCAGCTGAGCGCATTTACTGGCCACCTAAAACATTTTTGAACCCCTAATGTGTTGAGACCAAATAGCCTTTATGATTTCCTCATAATGCGGATGCCGAATCCAGAAAGCTTCAAATCACCTAGGCCGATGATAGAAATTTCTATTTAGGGAGAAAGCCAAAAGCAGAGGAGCATGATTAGAGCACAAGATAGCAAGATTTCTAACATTGGGAAAATGAGAAAACCAATCCTCATTGCAGAACGATTTGTCTAGCATTTCATACACTAGATCTTCCTTTCTCTAAAGTTAGACCAAGTGTAAATAGGACCACCGCACAGGATTTGGAATAAATTAAGCTTTTGAATGAATAACGGCAAGAATTAAGCCCCTGGTAAAATATGAGAATTTCTGCGAGTCTACTTAGATGAAGATAGAACTTGAGTCGCTAATTAAAAGAAAAGGCCCTCGATACTATTGAAGTATTGAATTGATATTAACCCACATTTGCTGCCGAAGCCGAACAACCGGATTACCATAACCACAGCCTAAGTTCAAGGAGTAACCGTCCACATTAACTAAGTTCGGGTCTTTGTAGTTAACCACACAATTAGGGCATCTCCAAAAAAAAAAAAAAAAAAAAAAACACCTCCTTTGCGGCCTACTGGATCCACAAAGTCCGAGAACTCAAAACCTAATTTTCTAACTTCATGGTGGTGTCTAAACCCTTCATTCTAGTTTCTTCTAAATACAAAATATGGGGCCATTTAACCATTACTAGAGACCGAAGGTGATGAATTGCTGTAGGACGCCCCAACCCACGGCAATTGAAACTTATAATTTTCATGTCTGCTGCAGGGTTTGATTAGGTTCAAATCCAAAAAAACCAGACAACAGTCTAGTAATCTGCCCGAGCTCCAATATGTTTAGCACAGCAATGGTGGGAGAATTGATAGGAGAAACCAATCCTGTATCCAAAATAGCAGAAGAATTGCCTACTCCAGTGACAGACAATAAACAAAAGTAATTGGGGATAGAGTGTGACCGTTTTTAAGAAGGCACCAACAGAGGATCGGACTTAGACCAATCCGAAGGAGCCCTTTTCTTGGTCGATATCCCCGGTATCCCCATCATCTTTGTTTTCTTGGTTGGGTGACCACGGTCGGGGGAGACTAGTCAGAGAAGTCTTTTTAACCAAACTCGCGGCCTCTCTTTTCCAACAGGTGCAGTGTCACATCAGACCACAGGTAGCTTGTGTCTTTTAGCTGGAGGAGAATCCAAGCTAGGTTGGGAAGCAAGCATTCTGGACCCAACAATCAAGAGTTGATTAAGGGAAGCGTTAGTGGATTTATCCGAAGATGAGTCCACTCCAACTTCTCCGGCTTCTGAAGATTCAAGGTTGGAGTCTGAGGAAGAGTCCAAATTGGGCATGACCTCTAGGTTTACAGGTTTAGAAGCTTGAAGCTCGGCCCTGACTTTAGATTTTTCTTCCGGGTCTTCTTCAAGGTTTGAATCTGGGTTAACACTGTCACCCCTATTTTGATTCTTATCCGGGATAACCAGACCAAACGAAACAAGCGCCTAATCAATTTCGACAGCCACAACGGTAACATTAACTGACTCATTGGTTTCATCTACTATTCTTTGATCAGGAACGTCATCCGAGGAGTACTGGAAGTAAAAAGCGTGAGCCTCCAATGCCCCAAGATGGTTGAGAGCTACTGGTGGTTCTCTGCATTTCAAAAAATAGTAGACCTCTGCATCCACCAGAGTTTGCATATTTTGAACAATTTTTCATAACAAAAAGAAATCCAAATTGTTTGCATTGATGGCCTCCAAATAGCAACCCGGCACCAGTGGTTCTTCAATATTAATGAGGGTCTTGAATCGTATGAATTTCCAGCGGTGAGGATTGGAATTATCTAAGTCCATTTCTAGGACCGCCCCCAACCTTTGAGCAATATCATATGCTGTTTCCGGATTAATGTACATGAGAGGTAAACCATGCACTTGGACCCAAATGGGGACATTGAGAAACTCATGTTCTTCAGCTCTAAGATGGGGTTGGATTCTTTGAACCAAAATAAGAGCCCCATCCATGTTCCACGGGGCTGCTGATTCCACCTTAAGAAGGTCTGCCCAACTACTAAACCGAACAAGAAAAAAATTATGTGCAGCTTCACCTAATACAGATACTATATCCTCAGTCTTCCATGCCTGTTGAATGTTAAGACTGAATAAAAGGAGCAGAAAATCTCCGCCTGTCACTGATTTTGATCAACAAGGACCTGGACAGATAATTCTGAGTTTGGACCAAAGAGTCTGTGACTCTGTACCATTGAGGAACTGGAGAAAATGCAGTTAGATGGAGCCTCAAGTGAATTCGGACCAATAGACACTGTCTCACACTTCAGCTACTCCATTGAAAACTAAGAAAACCAACTTTCTCCATGTAACCCAGAATTAACTTAAGCAAAACAGAAAATAGGCAGCAGAAATCATACAAGGAAGGACGAAAGACCACTTATCTCTGAGCCAGTAGCCAAAAACCAGACACCAGAGCTTTAACCAAGGAAGAACTAGGGTTAGAGGAGGAGTTTAAGTTTCAAACTCGAAGAAATCCAATCAGATTCGGAGATAGAAAGGCTTTTGTAGATAAAGTACCAAATCGAGGCAAGTAAACAGTAGAAATCAAGCCGAAAACGATGAGGAAATCACAAAACAAGCATCCAAAAACGAAGGAAGCAGACGAAACGAGAG
This sequence comes from Aquilaria sinensis, assembly GCA_005392925.1. NCBI lineage: Eukaryota > Viridiplantae > Streptophyta > Magnoliopsida > Malvales > Thymelaeaceae > Aquilaria > Aquilaria sinensis. The sequence continues at coordinate 185,168 of SMDT01000016.1, read as the reverse complement.
CGAAAGTTGGGGGTGCGTGGATGCACGCGTTGGCCTCCGGACGGAGTAACAAATCAGTGGGATTTTTAGTTGACAGTTAGACCGTCAGTGAAAGTCACCTTCATGTGAATTTAAAAATATTCTGGACTACAAAGATAATATAGAACAAAGATAATCAACCAATAACCACACGAAAATTTCTATTTTTTCGCAAGTAATGATGATTTTTTTTTTATTCCAAAATTTTATTAACCCTAGACTGTGACTGCTGGCTAAAAGACCCCAAATTTTCTTCTCCATCCTTCAACGCTTCCGTGAAAAAGAGTTCTGAACATCTCATCTTGTCATTCTTTCAGTTCTGGCTTTTCGTCTTCTGTTTTCTTCCACTCCTTTTTCTTTTCTGGTAATCTTTCTTCCACTCCTTAACGTCTCTTTTTCTTTTCTTGTATTCAATTCCATGAAAACTCTCTTTCCCAAATTTTATCGCTTCTTTTATTTCTTTGACTATTTGGTTCATCCATCTCATTTGATTCTTCACTTTAATCTATCACCTTGTAATTTGGAACAAGAAGCAAAAGCAACAGTCGGTCAACCTTAAAAAAGTAAGAGATTTTTTTTTTTAGCTTTGCTCCTGCGTTCCTGTTATGTTTTGTTCTGCGGGTCAACAGTTTTCTCCGGTTTGAAGTAGTTTTGACCGGCTCTTGACTTTGTTGTATATGAGATGAAACCGGACCGTTGATGGCAATGTTTCACAGCTGAACCAATCCATTCCGGTTCTGTCAACCATGGTACACTATAAACTAGTACACTTACCTTTCGGTTTTGTCATTTGTGACATACATTGGGCCTGCCTCCCAATCTAGATGATTCACTCATTGTGATCATCAATAGTTTCACCCGTCTCACTACGATCCAGCCCAGCGAGCACATTCTTACTGACAAACGGATTGAATGGCGTAGTCGTACCCTAGTGTTTAACTAAGGACCCAGAATCTGTGGAAGGGCAGCGACCAAAATCACAATTCTTGCCAATTTGGACTATTAATAGGCTACACTATACGGCCATTCATGCGTACTAGCATAATATGTAAGGCCTGTGGATGCATGCATAGCAATAGCCGAAGGCTGTTCCTCTGATTAGAGACAGAAAACTTGATGGAACATCTACACTGGTGTGGTATGTACGGCTAACTTTGAAATGTTACATGATCCCAAACTTGCATCAAACAAACAACACTACAGGGTAAAGGGTTGATCACTTCTTGGCAAAAGTGATGGCCATGGGATATTGTGGGGTGATTTTGAAACCCTGAAGGGCCTGCATCGCCTCAGCTGATTTATCTTCATCTTCAAATTCCACAAAGGCAATACCAGGCTTGGCTTCAATCATCCGCACTTCTCTGAATCCTTGGAATTGCTGGAAAAGCACCTGCAACATCATGCTAGTTGTCTCATGAGGTAAATTCTGTATGAACAGAATACTGTTGGGAGCAGCTTGCTCTTGTGGTCCTGGACGAAATGCAGGCTGCAGAAACAACCCAAAATCAAGCTCGTTAGACCCCAAACATCAATGAAAGAGAAGATAGAAATGCTTAATCTAATCTTTCATGCAGGAACAACTCCACATTCTACCATCAAAGGCACCACATTCCAGAGACTGATAATGATTAAGATGGGCATTCAATGTGGTCCTAAAGCAACGAAAGCACTGCCATTGAGAACATGTTCAAGACACTCACATTTGGACCTCCATTACTTTGGGGAGCAGTTCCATTTGCCATAGAAGCTTGATGTGCTTCCTCAGCACGTCGCTTTCTTTCAGCTGAAGAAGTTCCAAAGATAAGAAATAACAAAAAAGAACAGGATCAGTTAAGCTATTTGACAGAAATAGTATATTTTCACACGGCCTGGGATATATGCAGTATTTCCATAAAGAATGGCAGCAGTGAAACTATTTTCTACGTGAGATAATTCAGTGAATTTGTATAACTAGAACTGGATTTGATTCTGTTTAGAAGCAACATTCAGACAATCAGGAATAACCACAAGCCTTTCTTTTCCTCTCTCTTTCTTCCTTTTCTTACATACATAAATGAATGTGAATATGGAAAGAATGCACTTGGAAATGCAAATAAATTGACCATCTTGTAAACATATGGAATATCATAGAGGAATAGTTGACTTTTTTTGGGTCACCTTTCTCTTCTTGCTTCTTCTTCTTCTCTCTTGGAACATAGCTTCCATCCACTTTAGCAATACAATCTGACTTTGTTTTGGCATACTGTATCCTCTGCACCAATTTAAGTACAGATATACTGAGCAAACCTTTTTCTTAAGACGAGAAATTTTCTCCTTTTTTTCTTGGTAAAGAAAATACATTAACTTACAACACAGTCACCTGCTAAAAACTAAACACGAAAGGGAGCACTGAAATTGAAGAGCTCCATCACTTTTGGGTGCATGCAGAGAGATGTGGGGAGCCGGGGCAGTTAGAACATCAGAACTTTAACTCACCTAAGGGATTTGCAACTAAGGCACTGCATAACACAGATTTCTTTAAGATTCTTTAAATCACTGGTCGCAAATTCTCACCTCAAAAGTTCTTCCATTTTGTCAATGTAAATAAGCAAATAATTTATAAGGATTTCTATCTTGTTGCAAACCCTGGTTCTTCCTTTTGTTCTTTCTATTTTCTCTCTTGTTCCTTTTCAATTTTTATTTTTATCTTTTACTGTTGCATAAAGGAAGCACAATCAGAGGGGAAGGGGAACCAAAGGAAGCAACATTATCCAAGAGAAGTACGAAACTAAGGAGCCCTTCGCATCCCATGATATCCTTAAACTGGATTCTATATAATGCTAGAGAGTAACTAGATTTACATACAAACTTTGTACATAACCTTACAGCTCATAATATCATAACCACTGCATACAAAACTCTAACTCTTCAGGCAATAAGACAACATGCTGGTTGTACTGCACCTAAGTTCATTTCTAGTGAATAAGAAAGCCTCGGTGTTCAAGACAGATTTCAGGAACCAGGAACTTCAACTATTGAAAAGAAGAGTTAAAATATTGGCTCGGAGCTATGCTGATATTAACAAGAATAGAGTGCCGTAATTGTAGTTTCAGAGCACAAAAAGAAGCCTGTGCATATGCTTGTAACAGATAAACATAACATGTCAGATTGAAAAGCACACCAACCACGTGTGGAATTTCAAGTTACAAGTGGAAAGAGAACAACAGGTAAGATGAACTTTGTTTAGGAAAGAATCCAGGCCTACCATTGGTTTGTCGTAAAATGGAAAATTTTGCATTTGCCGGAATGCATTACTGGCAGCCATCAGTTCACTAAAGACCACCCATGCTTGGCCCCGAAGCTTTGGTGTCTTCAGTGCAACAACGTCCAAGATCCTTCCATATTGCGAGAATAATGCATAAAGGGATCTCTTCAATTCTGAAAGAGGGAAAATAGTAAAAGATGAATATGTGACCAAAGTTTCAACAAGATATGCAAAATCAAAACCACTACAACCTACAACCACATAACCTGCTCCCAGCACCGCAACACACAAACAAGAAGAGAACCCGCATTATTGCATTTGCAGAAACAGTCGAACGAAAACTTCCCAACTTACAAATTATGGGAAAATTGCCACAGACAACATGCTAAAGTACATACCGTCCGCATGATTACACCACAATAAGACGACTCTGGGCAACAAAGAGTTGGCTTTCAACAACATTATAATAGCAAAACCCACCACTTAAATAGAAAAAGCCCTTCAACATTACTCCATTTCTGGTGACGGTCATTTATCAATCAAGCCTGTGTAGTTAACTCCCAAACCACCGAACGGGAACAAACAGTAGTTCAGCATAAACCCTACCTAGGAAACATCCCTCTGAAACGTAAAATACAGTAATTTTTTCACTGGGTTTCAGCTGACTTCTACTAGCACCCTCGATTACACTTCGATATTTATCAGAAAACCAGGAAAAAAAAAAAAGCGGGAAACAATAGGGAAGAAAGCAATGTAGGTACCTTCTTTCTTGATCTTTTCATTGAGGTTCTTGATGTAAATAGTTTGATTGGGAGGTATATCTCCGGAAAGCATTGTCGCCGGACCCAATCACGGCGGCAGTGAGGAAGAGGTTCCTTCGGGACCGAGTTTGAGACAACAGAGGGCAAGGAGAGAGCTTAGTTTCAAACTAGAGTGTGCCCTAGCCTCTCTTACTGGGCCTTCTTTACCAGTTCACCCGGGGGGCTTGTTGGGCTCCTCACTTGAAGGGCACGTGCCCACAAATTAATGGCTAAAATTCCCAAGTCACCATCATGCTTCAAAAAATATGCACATCAGCCCATCAAACTTCCTTTCGTGCCTGCCCGCGCAACAACGTTTGAAATTGTACCCATTAATCCATTTAGTGTCCTAACGGAAAAATGAACTACTAATAATTGCAGTGAGAAAAATCTAAAAATAATAATATATTTAGTTAGATTAGCAAAATCATTTCTTGGTTTCTTATTTTCTAAAAGAGATAACATCTTAACAATTTTTGGAAAGTAACTTCCTTAATTTCTCAAGTAGGAAGATGATTTTTCAACAAATTTACTATGAAAGAAACAACATTTTTTTTCATAAAATAAGAATTCAGTAAATCATTTTGCTTATCTAATTAAACACAATGCTGCTTAAATTTTTTTTTCTCAATACAGCTGTTACTATGCTTCATTTTAATCAAATTTTCTCCATAAAGAAAACAATATTTTATTACTTATATAAGTTATTCGAGCTCCTTCTACTCAAACGAGTTTTGATTTTGCTAATATTATATTTATGGCTATATATGGTCGCATGGAACGGTGTTATCGGGAAGAAGGATGAGTCACTCAGACCGCCGAACTCCCCCAGGTCACGTCAAAGGGGCTGCCCTAGCCTGGATTCCATACTTGTATTACTTTACGTGTACAAATTATATAGGCTAAAGTCCGGAAAGGCCCCTACAAGTTGGACTGGTTGACCATTTGAGCATTAAAAGTTTTGTTTGGACAAGTGCAACCTGACAACTCGACTAGATTTTGGCGCAATGGGTGCAATCCCCTAACTTTTATTCAGGCTAGGATTAAAACTGCATAGTTAAATTTCATGTTCCCGGGAAAAATGGCTATGAAATGACAAGTACATATTAGAGTTGGAGTACTACTTTGACTCAGAAGGGAAAGTTCGAGGGTGAATTGATACGGGGGAAATGGAAGGTAAAGGGGATAAGGGGTTGTAGCATAAAAGATGAGGAACCGCCTTGCATTTAAGCCATATACACAACTCATCAAATGGATAACGATATACACTTGAGGCTGAGGGAGGGATCGATATGGGATCATATTTATGTATCTCCCACAATATTGGTGCACCACTTTCATAAAATTAAGTGCAAATGGATATATATATTATGTGTGCTGAGGCCAAAAAAGATCAAAAGGTGGGAGTCTAGCAAGCCACCTAAGCATAAAATGGTCCAATGACTTTGTTCATCATCCACTACTAAAAAAATTATATTTTCCAATGGTCAAAACGTTGGAAATTTTCAACCCACTAAACTATTGGAACCAAAAAAATATTTTACTATAAGAACAATAAATGCTCAATTTAAAAAACGTTATTTCCAACTGCTTAAGCTGTTAAAAAATTTATTAAAAGAAGGCCGTTAGAAAATTTAATCCTTGATTTCCAACGACTTGGGCAGTTGAAAAATTTAGTAATTTTAGCTAAATTTCCAACTGCTTAAGCCGTTGGAAAATTTAACCAACGACTTAAGCAGTTGAAAATTTTAATATTTTTCCAACGGCTAACTTCATTTAATGAAACGTTGCGTATTGTTTTATTTTTTCAACGGCTGAGGCCGTTGGAAAATACTAATTTAAATCGTCTTCTTCCTCCAAATCTGGTTCATTTTCATTTCAGACCATCATCTCTCTTCCTCTTCTCTCCCACATGCACACACTGCACATAGCTAGCTTGAGGGACAGCACAAAGCTTCAACCTCCGTTTTTCGAGGCCGGCATTAGCTTTTCTAGAACTCAAACTTCGAGATTTGGTAAGTTTTTCTTATTTTTTTTTCTTTTTCGTTTTGGATTTTTGGGTTTTTTTTTCTTCTTTGAGGTTTAGCATTTTAATGGGTGCAATATTTTGCTTGTGTTGCCAGATTCAAAGTCATTCCCATGCATTTTTTAAGTTCATTTTCGAATTTGAGGTAAGTTGGGAAAATATTTATTTTCTCATTTATTTAAGTTTTTTTACTGAAAAATGGAAGTAAATCCGAATTTTCTTGAGTTATTTTGGTTTGAAATATGTGAAATGTATGTGATTTGTAGTTGTTGATGGTTGAAAGTGAAGTATTTAGGTTACCCATTGATATTTTGAATTTTTTGGATTTTTTAAATTATTTTTAATTTTGGGCTTAATTTAAAATTAGGATATAATTAGATTTAATTAAAAATTTTAATTGGGTAGTATATTTATGTGTGAAATTATAGTTGATAGGGACCCATTCATAAGAAATATGTGGTTTTTTTTTTTAAATTTTGGGATTTAATATAATATTGGTATACTATTAGTGTTAATTAAGTTTGTATAGTATTGAGTGGGATATTTATGTATGAATTTTTTTAATTAAGGATTTAATTGAAAAGTAGTATATTGTTAGTTTGAACTAACATTGTTTAATTGGATTTATTTTTAAAAATTTTTTAATTTATGGAATTAATATAAAATCATAATATTGTTATATTTAAATAAGTTTATTTGATTAAGTTTGATTTTTAATATAATAAATGTAAAATAATAATAATAATAATAATAATAATAATAATAATAATAATCGTCGTAGTAGTAGTAGTAATAGTAATATTCATAATAATAATAATAAAATACATTAGGGAGATCCAAGGTTACAATGTGTATTAAAACCAAAACTACTTCTAATGTGTTAGGGATATATATATTATATATATATAATAATAATAATAATATAATAATAATAATAATAATAATAATAATATTGGAATAAAGAGCACTGGAATATTATTATTATTATTATTATTATTATTATTGGAACAAACAGTATTGGAATAAACAATATAAAAAAAAAACTATTTCCAACAGCCTAAGCAGTTGGAAATTTCCAACATGGGAAAAAAAATTAATTACAGCCGTTGAAAATTTCCAACGGTTGATTGTTGGAATTTCCAACGATTCTCATCTGAGCCGTTGGAATGACAACTTCCAACGCATTGATTACCAACAACTTCGTGTTGGAAACTAGGAAATTTCCAACGCAAGGCCATTGGAAATAGCCGTTGGAAAATACCCATTTTTTCGTATTGATCCTTTTCCATTGTTCCATTTCTCTTCACCCCTACAATTTTTTTTTTGTTAGACGTTGCTTCTTCAATTTCTTTCATATTCTAATTTGTAATTAATTAGTGCGTTCGTATGTATAAACAACTAAAGTTTTGACTTATTGTTTAAGGTCTACAGTTATTTTTAGACTCACACACACACACACACACACAAAACACATACACACATATATATATATATAGAGAGAGAGAGGTGATATAGAGAGAGAGAGAGGGAGAGAGAGAGAGAGAGAGAGAGAGAAAGCAGAAATTGAAAAAAAAATTGCTTCTGAAAGCAAATTGTTTTTCTAGGAGTGTACGTGTGGCATTGAGTTCAAGCATGATGTTAACTTGCAGTGTGGATATATCACGATAGAGCGAATCCAAGAGCTAAAAAAGAAAAATGTATACATAGGGAGAGGGTTTAATAAATTAATATACTTGACTTTGTGATAATAATTATAATTTTTTTAATAAAAGATATTGTATTCTAATTAAAAATAAGTCAAAAAAACATCTTACAAACCAACGAGGGCATAAAACTCTATGAGATAACAAGAACATAAAACTAGCAACAAAAAAACTATTTATTCTTGTGACATCAAATGAAGATAAGAGAATTGGATCAAACCGAACCTTTTAAATAAATCAGAATAAATCTAGAGTATAAAACTCATTAATAACTAGAAAAAAAACTCAAACAAAGCCAACAATAACCATAAAACCAACCAGACATTAGAGGCTTGAATAAGACTAACTATAAAAATAAAAAGATTACCTATAAAACCTAAAAAAATAATGACTAACTTTGTTCTATACAATTGACACTCCAGTAGACCCAAGATTTTAATAAACCCAAAAGACTTAAATCTATTGTTGTCTACCTTCAATTGAAGATCTATCATGTGATAGTCTTGAATCACTGTTAAACACCAAGATTTAAAGGAGATTGCTTTTACCATAAAATCTGATAAATAACATCGAATAAAGTCAGTCAAATAATCAAAAGATAGAAAAAAAAAAAAAACAAACAAACTAGATCCAGGCAGAAGTTCACATCTGGCAGGAAACAGTAGAAAATGATGAGAGAGATGCTCAAAAGATAGAAAAAAAAAAAAACAAACAAACTAGATCCGGGCAGAAGTTCACATCTGGCAGGAAACAGTAGAAAATGATGAGAGAGATGCAAAAAAGAATCAGTTGGGGGAAAGGAGAGGATGTGTGCTAATTAATAAGAATAATAAGCAGTATCTAGGTTAATGTAAAGATCGATATTATAGAAAATAAAAAGTTATATGAATTAAGTTAGGTGGGTTGGAGTAAGAGGTTAAGAGATCTTTCAAGCATCCCAAATTATAATTAGTGTGGCATGAAAAGGGCAGAAGAAGAAATAAACGCACACGGCGCCGATTCTTGGGTTGGCAAGAATGGCGCGGCCCGGATTTCGTTAAGTTTTACATATATATAAAGGAAAGAAAAGGAAACTCCAAACACATGCTTTAGTTAGTTACCTGGACTTCCTAATTATAATTAATATTGACTTGTCAACAATTTCCTAACTGAGTGAGACCTTCGAATATATATATATATACCAAGAAAGTTTTAAAAAATTAATTATTGTAAAATTGTAACAAATACCGTACGTTAAAACAAGCAAGCCAATTTTATTGGTTGTGTTAATTATAGTTATTGCTACTTTTCGTTTCCTGATGACTTATTGCTAGTTAATTGTTTAAATTAATCAAAATTGTAATTAACAACTCACATTTATTATAATTCAGAGGTCAATATACTACTAGAATTGTTTACGTATCCCGATGGATGTATATATAAAGGCATCTACAAATCCATTTTTATCAAATATCTGTCTTTCCGGTCTCTCTTTCTCTCTACCTTTTCGGACATTGTAGTGTAGATCGATCAACCATGCCCACTCAATCCACCTCTTCCTCAGCCCAACAAACCCTTCCCACCAACAGTTCTAGGTTGGAGGGCAAAGTTGCGATTATCACCGGCGGCGCCAACGGCATCGGAGAAGCCACCGCCAGGCTTTTCACAGCTCACGGAGCCAAAGTCGTGATCGCCGACATCGACGATTCTTCGGGCATCGCTCTCGCTAACGCATTGGCCCCTTCAGCCACCTATGTCCGCTGCGATGTCAATTCAGAGGCAGACGTCCAACACCTGATCGCTGAGACCCTCTCTCGGTTCCACAAGCTGGACATTCTATTCAACAACGCCGGAGTTCTGGGGAGCCAGTCGAAGAAGTGCAGGAGCATCCTGGACCTGGACCCCGACGAGCTGGACTGGATCATGAGGGTGAACGTGAGGGGGACGGCGCTGGGGATGAAGTACGCGGCGAGAGCCATGGTACCTCGGAGGAGCGGGTGCATCATCTCGACGGCAAGCGTGGCGGGGCTGATGGGCGGGCTGGGACCCCACGCGTACGTGGCGTCGAAGCACGCCATAGTGGGGCTGACGAAGAACGCGGCGTGCGAGCTGGGGAGGTACGGGATCAGGGTGAACTGCGTGTCGCCATTCGGGGTGGCGACGCGGATGCTGGTGAAAGCGTGGGGGGAGGATGAGAATGTGGGAAACGAAATAAGAGGGGAGGAGGTGGAGAGGATGGAGGAGTTGGTGCGGGGGCTGAGTAATCTGAAATTAGGGGTGAGTTTGAAGGCGAAGGATGTAGCGGAGGCAGCGTTGTATCTGGCCAGCGATGAGTCGAGGTATGTGAGCGGCCACAACCTTGTGGTGGACGGTGGCTTCACAACCTCTAACAACTCTGCTGGAATCTTGTAGACTGCCTGCTGCCCAAGCACAATATTGAAATTAATTAAGAAACTAATTAAATGATATATGTATGAAAATTAATTAATTAAAAGAATATTAATAATTAAATCACAATTAATTAATATTGAAATTAACCAACCTATTTTCATGAATCGACAGTGAGTTCGTTTTTCCGTAATGGGTTTGAGCTTGCAGAAATCCAATGTGTGAGCATGCATTTTCCTGTCACGTTTCTTTTAGGCGATAATTCAATTTCCTATTTTCAATAATAAATTTGTCGCCTCATTCGGCTGGCCAGCTCCCTTGTAATTACATCTAAAATCTAATTTATATACAAGTATCTCTACGAAAAGGCTAGAATTAGGGGCATCATTGTAAGAAAGATGAAAATTCTGACTAACATAAAGACCGACTGAATTTTTTGTTGCTAGTCATTTGGTTGTAAAAAGATCTTTAGCAATTGAAAGTTTATTACATCCATCTTAGTGATACACTTGCATGGATGGAGTTATGTACATTTCTTTGGTGTCCATTAAAATTTTTAATTTCTTTACAAATGTAAAGTAATTTTTATATGAACGACTCTAGTGAAATTTATCAAATGATTTCATTAATTAAAAAAATGAGCAAAATAAAATAAATAAATGAATAATTAAGATTATTTTTCTATAAATATATTCAAATTAAATTAAAATTTCATATTTTTTTTATAAATATGTTTTATATATAAATCTAATTATATATGGACCTCATAGAAAAAAAAAACTCTATACGGGTTCCTGTAAATTAAATATTGGACTCCGGGTGGCAGCACTACAATGTCCAGTGAAGTAGATGCAATGAAAGTAAACTTCAACCTCACTACTACCATATACACACCCCACATCCACCCTACATTCACATTGGCGCGAATCGTCACTGACAACCTTGTCTCGAGCCCGAACCCGAGCCCTAGCTAAGGCTGCCGAAACGTGGCATAACTGAAATTACGTGAACCTTATTAGACCCAGAAACGGCGTACTCGAACACCTTCACCTCACCATCACCAGAGATTCTGTAATTAAAGCTCTCCCCCTGGTCCATACATCTTGCTGCTCGGGCATGCTTCCGTGATTTCATCAGTTCTTCTATTTGAGTCATTACTGGAACGATAAATAGCAGCCACGGGTTCCAGTGATTGTAAACCATGGATACGCCATCCTTAGTTTCTGGTTCCGAGCTTCAGAAGAAGCTGCCAACTCACCATCGAAACCGATGAATCAAACTCTTCTCATGTGGTAGCAAAACCTGCTAATAAGAGTGTTTGCTTGCTGGGTGAAGCCGCTAAAAGGATGAGATCCCAGGTGAAGAAGCTATTTTGATTATTCCAATTCACTGCCTTTAAATTGAAGTGATCAAGGTTGCAGAAGAAATGGCCATCACATAAAACAAAATGTTGCCATTTTTTCATTTGAGTATGGTATATGACGTTCATTTACTCGGAATCTTAATCTTATTTGCACTAACTGAATTTCAAAATTGAAATGCTCATGAAATTTCTGGATGATTTCCTAATACAACCAACCAACCTTGTGTTGTGGCCGCTAATTGCAGTAAACCACTCGAGGCAAGTTTCTCCTACATACCACGGTTGAGGTGCTTTTAGTTAATTAATTACACATGACCCCCAACCCAAGTCAATACAGACAATTCAATATATCCCCAACACTACGCTGGAAGGGCAATTCTAAGTATGCCGAGAATAGGATCCGGCCTAGAAAGGAGACTGACATAGTGGGCATGAGGACTTGTGGGAAGTAGAGAACCACTTGTACAGGCATGCTGAATGGAACTTGTATTTGCAGGTCTTGCAGGCAAGCCGAGGAAGGCTGTGGTTTGAGGTCTGAATCACACTGTAACAAATCGGACACTCCTCCACACCCTCAAATTCCTTATCAAAATTACGCTTCCATATCTGTATGGCATCCGCCAAAGCCCCATTCTATATGACACAGAAAATTAAACATTATGGTACAATACATTAAATAGGAAACGGCCTGCTGCAAAATATGGACTCAGCTCTTACCTGATTACGAACAAACAACATCATTGACATCAACCATTTCCTCTGTTTCACTTCACTTATCCCTAGGCTCCGCATGCAATCAACATCCACAGGCCGTAACGGATAAGATCCTGGAAGACGAATAACTAGATCCATTCCCGTCTCATCCTTTGTATAGGTGGCAACGACCTCATTTGCTGACGTACTTACACTGACTGAGAAGTTCTCATCACCAAAATTAGCTTTCTTTATCTGCATCAGACAAATTTCACAAGAACAATCACTACAAGCTTGAATATGACCTCAGTATAGCAGATACACACCCACACAATTTTGAAAACTGAATCTATCATCACAGACGGAGAGGTAAGGTACTGAAGAAGACAAGATGAATCATTTCAAATTTGTTAACCCCAAGGAAGCATGTTAAGCAAATGTTCATGATCACAAGAAAGGGGACAGAATTTAGGTCAACATCATTAAGATTGTACCCACTACACAGTAAACATTTAAATTATGCATACCAGGGACAATTCATTTGTAATCAAAGGGGGACTGCACCAAGCCCTTGTAAAAGATTCAATCAACAACAACGTAGAGCGGTCCCGTAGCTCACTAAACCACCGGCGAACATAGGCAGGTAAAAGTCGAAGCATCAAACCATAAAGTGCTCCAGCAAGGGATGCCATTTTCACAGGTTCCACGGGCCAAAGCATTTCTACAGAACAACGCAAGGTCCCAGTCATAATTGCATGCTTAGCTGCAGTGGCAGCCTCTAACAAAACAGAAGGAAGCTCAACTTCTTTCTTCTTCAGATTTTGTGGTGAGCAGAGTCCTAAAGGAATATGCTGGAAAAGGCAATCTAAGATCATTGGACTGGAAAAGTCTTGTATGTACTGTACTAATTGCTCCCTCTGAGGAGACGAAGATGGCAGTGAACATAAATGTGATAGCAACAAAGACCAAGCCAGATATAGACGTACCTAGCAGCATCACAGAAAATACGAGGATGAGAATAGTAAAAATTTAAATGTGTACCAAATACTGGATAACTTCAACAAATACTGAAAACTAGAGCAGTCATACCCGTTCATCTGCTGCTAATTCTGAATTGAGAACCTCAGAAGGCAACTTCTCAACCATGTAAGTCAACTCTTCCGTCAACTGGAAACTAAAGTCAGACGAATTATCAAGTTGGCCTGTTTCAAGTTCAATGCTTGAATCACCAGACCCCGTGCTTTCCACACATACAGCCAGTTGAGAGATGGGTTCAGCTGACAAAACAACATAGGCAGCAAGCTTAAGAGGCGGGATGGATCTGGAAGAGAACAAGATGGCATACAAAGAGCTGATAGGCCCTTTGCTTAATCCCCAAAGTTCAACTGATTTTACTGCTTTGTCAATTGCATCTGCAGATGATTTAGTGACACCTGCAGCAACCAATTCCCAGAAGAAATGACAACCTAATCGAGAAGATGCAACTATGGAAGCAGCTTCATGACTGTAGGAATCTCCAATGGCCTCAGAAATCCCAGTGGAAAAGAATATACGAATAATACTCCCTAGAATCTGATTTTTTAATTGCTCCCACTTCCCAGTTTGCAGGACCATCAAATTGCCTCCATTGCCATTTGATGGAGATTCCAAAAACCCATATAATATATGGAATGAGAGGAGGGCATTTTTTGCGGTATCGATAGGAGCAGATTCAGAAGCTGAAACAATTTTTTCTAGCTTTTGCAGCAAGAAACCCAAACCATCAGGAGAACAGCTCCCAGAGATTATATCATCCACATTTTCAGCAACTTCCTCCATAGTAAGCACAGCTGATTCAATCCAACATCTCAAGTGGAAGAAGAGAAATTCCCAATCTTCATCATTGAATTCCTTCCAGCAGTAACCAACTGAAATAACCATTAGCTTTGACAATAGCATCTGCACTACTGGCAACTTGTTTACTTCAGTTAACATATCAGCACCATCTCTCTGCTTCCTGAACAAGTCAAGTAATAGTGCACTCTCCCCAAAGTCAATGCCTCTTGCCAGCTTCATCATGTCTACTCCTATTGTTTGTAAAGGATAACAGGATGTAACTAACTGAAACCATTCTTCCATATCTGAAACAATAAAAACAGAGGAGTGAGAGCAAGAAGAGTATCAGTTCTAATGCTGGCTAGGATAAAATAGCATATATCAATAAAATCAGTTTTCTCCAGAAGCAGTACTTTCACTCAGTAAATAACAGTAGTTTCTTATTAGGACCACAAGCAGGTTCTTTTTATTTTCAAATACAATAAGGCCAATGGTTACAGATTCCGTAGTTTCTAAGGAGAGTCACAAAGTAATGCATCATAAGACAGCTGAAGCTACTTAGAAAGAAACAATTGGCATTAAAAATAATTACCCTGTGTTCTTTAAAAAACGAGAAAAGATAATCACCTTGCCCAGTGTGCCATGTGGTCAAAGGAGGGAACAACAAAACCCTGTGGAGCCAGCTTTTGATTGTTTCCTGGATTTGACAATGCCCCACAGAAGCAGTTCTACTACCTCCACATTCACCAGACCCATAGCTTGATTCACATATCGGTTGCATGATGACGCTGAGTATCAAAGGAAGAATCCTCAAACAATTCATGTTTACAACCTCACCTATAAATAACTTATCTACAAGAATTTCAAACAGAACGATAGCCTTTTCGCTTCCCCATATTTTTTCCTTGAAAAATGTGAAAACTAAATATAGAAGTGCTCTCAAGAATGGCTCTTCAATCTCCCCCAGTTTCTGACCTTCAAGAGGCCATATACTAAAGAAACACTGTCCACTTCCTCCATGAACAATAGCACCACCTACTAAAATGTTGAATAGGGAGTCTAGCATGTCTCCCTGGGAACACATATTTTTATGCTTGACATAAGAAATAAGTGAAGGAAATAAAGAAGTGGTAGCACTGCCTCCAGGCCATTTCCATGTGCAGAGGATCTCAGCAGCAATCCAGTCTCGAGAAATCTCCTCATTCCCGGATGCACCATTCAACAAATTATGTGTAACATGTCCGCCAATCACTTTATCAAAACCAAGTTCACAAGCAAGCCTGTCAATGAAAGAAACAAAGTTGCCACTTGCAGACCCCTGCACACAGTATATATGTATGGATTAGTTATTTTACCCATCTCTGTGATCGCCTCATGTCAAAACTCCAATCATTTTCAGTTGAATGTAGCTTTCAATTAAACAATGTATAATGCAGGATTAGCAAATATCTCAAATCAGAAATTACTCAAACACTAGGTCAACATGGATAACCTACAAAGCTACTTACATAAGCTCTTTCTGCATCTATCACATCCAAACCTTTTTGCGAGCAGAAATCTGGAACGATCCACAAAGGCCATGTTTCATCTCTGCTCAAAAGCTGATCCAGCAATCTTTGTTCTTCACTTTGATCTCGACAGAGAGACCCAAGTATCTCAAGCATCCATGAGCAGCAAAAAGATGCAATTCTGTTGCCATCTATTTTAGTTTCCTTAAAGATGATTGACCTAATAAAGCGAGTCAAAGTACTTTGCAGGCTGTTCCTGGCATCATCACTGAGGTCTTTTAGAAATTGGTTACTGATTTTAGAACGAAAAACATGCACTGATTCATCAAATTCAGTACGTATGGTAATTTTCTCCTTTGATTCACCATCAATAGCATCATCTACCACTGATGCCATGCTATACTCCCAGTCAATAATGAACACAGCAGCTAATATGCTTGAAACTAAGCCGTAATCTTCATCCATTGTCCTTAAGCAAAAATAGCTGCGATCAAGAATTTCTAGAGCAAAATATGCCATGCCTATCACATCCATTGAACTCTTAACTTCCGATCCAAGTACATTCTCTTTGGTAGTTAGGAGATAACCTACAGCCTTGATAGATATGAAAGAGGATTCCTGAATAAAACAGCTCAACTTTCTTAAAATCTCCCTAAAGATCAGTGTCTGTGACTTCTTAGATACAAAAGAACACTGGGGACCTTGTTCAGAGCCACCAAGAATAGCACTGCAGACAATAGCCACACAGATCATGGTCATAGATCAATAATAGAACACTCAAGCGCACAAATACAAGCTAGGTCTCATACTGATACGGCAAAGATAAATCAGCCTCACAACTTTTAGGTCTTACAACATGTAGCTCTATTTCACTAAGATGATCTCTATATACAAAGAGGCTTAGGTGGATAAGAAAGTTCTCCAAAAAAGAATAGCAGCAGGAATATTATACTTCAAAGGCAGAATTCCCTCTGTTCAGAGCAAAAAGTAGCTTTCGATAGTTTTTAGCATCAATAAGTTTACTTTCCTTTTTTTTCAGATTGGTACAAGTTTCAGTCTTAAATAAAATGGACCAACAATAACAGCATATTGAAGATCCAACATCAAACATTTGGTAACAATAACTGGTTTTTCAAACAAAACTATTGACCATTCCCAATCCAATGAGAAGTCATATTTCAGTAGCGTATCAATTCATATGCAAATTAAACTAGCCATTTTTTTTTCCAAACTTACATACCATATGAATTTTGAGCCATATGTTCCCAGACCAGGGAATGAACAGGCAACTGAAACAGCTGTTGACTCTAGAAGCTCATGATGCCAGCGGTTTTGGTGGGAGCATTGTTGCTGAGAATGATCTAACTCCTTTCGAATGACTTGAGTTCTAGCTTTCTCTAAGAGCATTGCCAATAATACCAATTGGCTGATACCTGTGGAGCCAAGTGCAGCTTCAAAATTTACAGAGTTAATTGTGTATGTGACAACGGTATGCCACTGCTCTGAGAAATACTCATCGTCAAGTAGTGCAAGCAAAAGATCTAGCCGTGCCTCAGATGAGCACTTATGTCCATCAAGACACCAAGGAACAAACATTTCCTTGAAAACTTTCAGAAAGAACTCAACAAAAAATTCCCTGCCCTTGTCTTCAGAATGACAAAAGAAGTCCACAATGTCCTTGGAAAATATCTCTTTTAGCACCCTCTTTGGTCCAAATATAGAAATTGGAACTGATAAAAGCCTCACAGCATCTGACGAATCCTACAACAAAAAAAGGTAGATTCAGACATTACTCTGAAAGAATATGACATAGTATATTAACCACATACATGCATAGCTACAACTGATTGTTTCTTGCTTTCTTGCTCCATGAGAACTCAATACTGATAAATACAGATGCTGTTACTGGACTTCAAGTTTAATAAACCAAATGCTTAGTGATTGCAAATGGACTGAATATGTTTTGCCAATTCTTAGTAAAGCTAACATTAAAATAGTAATTACTTTTCTTCAACTTCAACCATTCTTCCTTCTTTGGCTAAAGGACATCAAAACTAAATATCAAAAGGCAAATATGTACGACGTGAATACCAGAAATCAGTTCCTAAACATAGTAAGGAGCATGGTGATACTATGCAAAAACAGTTTTATCCCAATCGATGGTAATGACAACTACTAGATCTGAAGGAAGTTCCAGAAATCAGTTCCTAAACATGGTAAGGAGCATGGTGATACTATGCAAAAACAGTTTTACCCCAATAGACAGTACTGACAAATACTAGATCTGCAGGAAGTTCATAAAAATCAATTGTCTCATGACTCATTCTACAGTTTGTACCAGTGGATATTGGTTACCCCAAAAGCCGACAGGGTAGTTAAATACGCGAACAACCACAGTACTCACTTATGCAAGTGCTAACACACCTGCATTCCAAGACACAAGAAACTTTTGCACCCCAAGAATGGATGAAAAGCAATGTCAAAAATTCCTTTTAAAATGTAACTTACAAGCGATGTGATCAATGGGAAAGACTTGACTAATAATGGTCCCACCAAATATTCCAAAGGCCAGGCATCACAATTCAGCTTCAAGTGCTGCTCCAGCAACAAGATGAAATTAATTATCACATCAACATTCTCAAACTGCAGTCCTGCATCCTCTTTTTGCCGAAGCAACCTAAGAGTGGTCTCTTGGAATGCCAGGCAGAAAGGGGAAAGAAGTTGACGTTCCAGGGAATAGATGGCTTTGAGAATCTCAATGATACATTTCCCCAACTCCTGAGAATCACCTGTGGGATGAATAACATTCTTCTTTCCAAGGTGCTTCCCCTGATTAGGCAGATTATTCTCCTGACCATTTGTGCTGAAAGATAATAGATAATCCTGCCACATAAGCTTCACAAGTATATTGTCCATAATGGTGATCCGAAATTGGATAGTGGAATCATCTGCACAAATTCTAGTAAGACAACAATACAAATTTCAGTATAGAAGTGATAGAACAAATTGAAAAAAACAGAACGGTTTTGTTGGAATCTATTATTAGAAATATTGGTGCTGTCATATCAAGGACAACTTGATTACCCCTACCTTGATACATTGCGCAACACCCAAAGAAAACACTCTCTAAATGCCCTGAAAAAAGCTAGACGGTCCATATTTGCAGAATGAACTGGATTCCTCCCAGCCCATAGGTTCTGCAGAAATTCAAGAACAAACTTCTGCCCATATATTACTTTTACAGGAACAACATCTAGAAACAATACCAATGCTGGATATGAAACTTGCTGAGACCCGAAGCATCCATTCTTCAGAAAGTTCCAAAGTCGATTAAATACAGTTTTCTGAACATTTATGGAACTCCAACTCTCAGGATATTTCTTACTAAATAGCAAAATAGCCTCCCACATTGAAGAATGACAAGTAGGATCTTTTTCCTGGAATGCACCAAGAATGGCTGCAGCAAGAATTTTCAAATTTTCCTCATTAAAAGCCGAAGGCACGTTCTTTATTAAACTTTTCAATAATGAGAATGTAGCTGATCTAATAGCAGGACTTTTTGAGTTCAAGAAATCCAGAAAATATTTATCAGGGAATATCCTTTCAGCAAAAGAAATAGCAGTTGTCCTAGCCTTTGCGGTATGTTTTGACTCAGCAGTTACGTTTTCAAAACCAGGTCTCTCCACTTGCATTAAAACATCTAGACATGCAGCCAAAGCCAATAACGACCAAGATTTGACCTACAATAACCCAAAAACCAGTACAAGTTAAAAAACAATACAGCATTCAGACTGTAGAAACCAAATAGTTATAAATCTTACATTCTTGAAAGACAGCATACATCAACTGTTGCCAGATTTTTCTCTAACTAAAACTAGTTCTCTTCTAGTTTCTACCTAGCATGGATTGGCATACCAGCAACCTCCTGTCCACAACCATCTTTGATCTCTCTCTCTCTCTCTCTCTCTCTCTCTCTCTCTCTCTCTCTCTCTCTCTCCTTTTGGTGCAAGAATAAGCTGCTTTTGGGTAGACAACCTAGCAAATTATAAGCATCTAAGATTGCGCAATGCTACATGAGCATTTCCATTTCATTTGACACTAGCAGCTAAAATATAGGCAAGAACTCAGGCTAGGATTAGAAAAAATGGCAGCCTTTTCAACATTGCAGTTAAAAGGGCCCTAAGATGTCAACTGGTGTTCCAGTGGAACTCAATGTAAGACAAAGACAGGAACTTAAAGTTAAGAGTTAAAGACTGAAGCAAGATTCATTACAAAAAGTGACCTTAGAACTTACCTGCTGATACATCTCTTCCAACTCATCCTTGGCAATTGCTTTATCTGACAAATCTTGAGAAGATAGCTTTAGATTTTCTTCTAAATATGTCAAAATATCAGCTGCACAATGAGCTAAAGCATCAAGTCTCTTTTCTGGAGAAGGGAAGGCCACCTGCTTCATCATGGTAAAAGTGGGTAAGGAAATAATAATAGAATGAAAAACAAAGCGATACCAATGTGACCTTTACTATTTAGAATTTGCACAAAGTAGATAGTATCAAAAGCATAAATCACATGGAATTAACAAGTGTAGCCATCTGCTGGCAAACGCTCACAAAAATTTAGAGACTGCTAGAGTCAAATCCTCAATAAGTATGATTAGTAACTCATCGTAAGATCAACATGACAAACAATTCCAACATCAGCAGGCACGGAAGCAATGTTGGGACTTTTTTTATTTGGTGGCACTAAGAAAAAAGTGATCAATTGTTGTTTTTTTTCTTTATTAGTATCCTATAGCATTTGAATGCGAACAATCTATCTTCCTCAAAAAAGACTTGAGAATATGTTAAAATTCAAGGGAAAAAAAGTACCTTTTATTAGATTGTTCCCTTTGTCCAATTTAAAGGAAGAAAACATGCATAAAAATGTGTAAATGTTTTTGAAAAAAAAAATGCAAGTGTACTTGGAGCATTTAATAGTATGTTAACGTTCAAACGGTGTAGGATGTCCAAACAAAAATGAAATGTGAAGGCGAGTACTTTTGAAAAGCCCTGCAAAACATAGCTAAGAACGAAAGGGAAGTGACAGTGTGTGTGCATCAGAGAGAGAGAGAGAGAGAGAGAGAAAGGCAAAAGAAAAAATGGAAATGTTCCAATCCTATAGTTAATTGCAACTTGCAAGTGAGAACCTCACAAGCCCCAAGGTAGCGGGATACAGTACAAAGTACTTTGGAAACAAAACAAATTCAATCTTTTGGACAAGTTTGCTCAGACAAAAGGCATACACACGTTGTGGACATGAGACACATATAGCAAGCATCAAGTATAACCTTTTCATTGATTTATGACAACTACCTCACCTTTTAGTCCCTAGAAGTAAGAGAAGAGGTCAAACCTGTAAAGATCTCTTTGCAGCTGTGGCAACTTCAGAACTAGAATCAAACTGAGAATACCACCATGGCCCCATCAAGGACTTCAAATGTGGAGCCAAATCTCTCCTGAGATGTGATATATTCATGGTTAAAATCTATGGCAAAGCCGGGAAAAATAACATGCAAAAGGAAACAAGAAAACTTATACTGACTAACTCAGAAAAAATAGCATTATAATGAATCCAGTCTCACTTGCATCCTTTGGGTAAATAGGAAATTTTCCCAGCAACTTCTGAGCTCCTCCAGAGTTTTTCAAAGAGTTAACTTAATTTGCAAAAAGGTTAATTTCATCATTTTGCAGCAAGATTGCATCAAAATCTTGCACCTGACCCTTAAGAGGGTTTGTCATAACTTTTCAGATTAATTAGAATTTCACTTCTAACCTATCCATAGTTATTCATAAAATGGATTGGGGCAAAATCTAAACAGAAGAATAATAAGATGGAAAAAAACAAAAAAAAAAAAGGACCAACCCAACAACACCAACTAGATTAGCCATGGTTTCATGAGTTGCTTGCCGAACCTCTCTATTATAATCCAACAATAGCTTTTTATATTCGAAAGCCTGCATGAAAAAGCATAAAGTAGATTGTTAAGTATAGTTAATTATAGAGCCTGGAAAGGGGGGCGGCTAAGATGAAGAGTTGCATCACTTCCAGTTGCATCAATTAGTATATAATGTTAAACTGATTGTCAGGAAAAATATAACATGCTTATCTACGAGTGGAATTAATCATCAAACAAGAGTGAGAGAGAGAGAGAGAGAGAGAGAGAGAGAGAGAGAGCGGGTACTTTACTAAACTGCACACTGCACAGTAAAGCTTGGTGCTCATGAACAGCCTTGACTGAATGGGATCAGTAGCATAGCATGCTTTGCGAAATAAACTATTAAGTTAAAATTTTTCTCCGCACCTCGCTGTCTCTCAATTGTTTCTGACATTATATGGTGTGGTGCTCTGTGCTCATAAAAGGAACTATAGGTTCAGACCCTGTATCTGTTTGCTATATTTTCAGTTTTCAACCAAATTTTGTTGCAAGGAATAACGTGTAAATATCTCATATTCCCTTATATGATTTAATGCCTAACGTTCAGTTCTCAACATCAGAAGCTCAGTAAGAACAAAGACAAAGAAAATCCCCTGCTCAGACCTCATAAGGTCTCTTACCAAGAAAATTACCCTCATTCAGTTTCTTCTTATCATTAAACTTAATTAAATCCCAAATATTCCATTTTTTGCAAGTGACTCTTAACCCACAACCTAATTCTTGTTTCGAGCATAACCTCTATCATCATAGAACAATTGATGTAAAGACAGCACTAATCAAACACAGTGAGAGGAAAGAAATTCATACCCATTGGGGAATAATAGATACTATCTCCTTGGCTGGCTTCTGCTTTAGCAACGTTGATAGAGATTGCAGAGCTTTAAGCTGTCAAAGAAGAAGAAGGAGAAGAAACAACAGAAGCAGACTAAGCAACAACCACTAGAAAAACACATCATGGCCCTTCAGCTGACTAGTTAGCACCGGAAAACGAATTGTTGATAAAGAAACAAATCAGATTATTACTTTCGTAGTAGGATCCTTCCTCCCAAGCCTTCTCAAGTGCTGCGCCACTTCACTGTCTATCTCCTGCATAGCCAAATAGCCACCCCATTAAGAGCACAAATTGGAAGTGCAAGCACCTAAAATCAGGTAAAATTGAAATACCTGACAGGGGGTTGAATCTTCGGCTGCGAGAGAAGAATCTAGGCGCGAGCTGCCAACGTAGCCACCGAATCCTACAGTTGCAGCGGCGGAAGTCGACGGCAATAAGGAAGCCGCCAGACTGAAATTCGTTCCCGGAAAGGGAAAAACAGAAAAGAGGTCAAAGAGAGGAGGAGATTGAAAGATAATGCAATAGTTGATTGTAGATGTTACCTGCTGCTTGAGGGACGAGCTTTGCTTCTAGCAGCTTCTCCTTTCGCTTTTCCCATTCTGCTCCTTCCTCTTTCCGGCAGGAGAACAAAAAAAAAAGAAGAATCGGAAGTTTGTTTTGGTTTGGTTTTCACATCACGAGTCTTCGATTTTCGTTTTGAATATTTAAAAGTTAAACCCTGCTCGGAGACGAACCTGGAGGCGGCCCGGGCCCTGGTCGGCGGCCTCCTGTTTTCAGGTGCGGGCCTGATCATAATAAGGACCATAGGATCTCCGTTTATATTCTTCCACGCTTAGGAAGTTAGAAAGTGTACTCAAATTACATTCGGCCAAGATACTTAGGTATAGATAAACCTACACTTGTGTCCATTTTATTTCAAATATCTACATTTATCCCATTTAAATCCAACTCTGTCAATAACTATTAAAAAGAAAAAAGAAAAAATTTATTTTATCCTCTTAAACATCTTCACTTGATAATTTTACCCTCCAAATTCTACACTTTGACTTTTCCATCTCTTCATGTCTCCCAAAACTCGTTTTATCCCCCAATCAAACTCATCTCACAATTATCAAACCTAAATCACTACCCACCACCAACACTGCCCGTTCATAATCGCTGACCGTCGCCTGCTCTGATTCCATTGTACCATATTGCTCCCCCTCTTCATCCTTCCTCATTTCCCTTCATCCCTCCCGGTCTCCCCAAACCCACTACATTTGATTCTGAATTATCATTTCGGCACTCGTAGGGAAGCCCATTTATGTGTAGCTACACATGGAGGGCTTTGTCCATGATAAGTTGGACTGCCATTTTTCAGAACTCAGACTTTTGTTTGGGTCTTGGTATTCTTCTAAGGTAGGAAGTATTTGTAAGGTTTGGGGTTCGGGGTCTAGTTGCACCAGTAGTTTATGCCATTTAGGGCTGGGAAAGAAAAGTGTCGGGGTCAGGTCAGCGATCAAAACTAAAGGCGTGCTTTCCATAGATAATTCATCTTATTCGTTTGGATGCACTAGCAATTAAGCGGTAAAAACTTCTCCTGGCTGCCTTTGGAATTCGTAACTGACATGAAGAAAAAGGAAACGAAGGCAGAACTATAGACATCTCGAGGCGAGGTAAGGGAGATGATGAAGGAAAAGCATGCTTTTGGCAATCAAAGGATCGATGTCATGTCTCATCTTTCTCGTGCAAATTTCAAATCAGCGAAAATGAGACTGGTCTCAATTGAGTAAAGGAAAAATTGGGTAGATTCAGATAATAAAGAAAAGCATGAGTAGCTTATTAAATGCATAAGTTGGGGGCCAAATTTTCTAATGAAAAAAGTTAAGATGGCAAAATCAAGCGTTTTTCTTTTTTTAACGGTCATTAACGGAGTTAATTTTGGAGGTGGTTAGTGTAGGTATGCTAACTTTCAAATGTGGTAAGTGTAGATATTTGAAACAAGGAGCATAAGTGTAGGTTTGCCTATACCTCATTGGGGGGTTTTTGGTATTTTTCCCATTACATTACTTCTGGGATGTTGCAACATTGACCCTAAATATATAATTACCGTTGAATTCTTAACTTATATTTTCATTATATATTAGTTCAAATTTTTATAAAGTATTGTATATTAGCATCTAGTCTTATAGAAACGCTATGTTAGCACAGAAAACCCAATTTATAATGAAAAAATGCTAAAAAAATTAAATGATCTGTTACACAATATCAGAGGAAGAAACAAAGAACTTGATTATACACAATACCCTCATGACCTTTATATATAATGAGAGAACCATCATATAAGGAAAGTCAACTATAGGATTGATATCTAAATAATAAATGAAAATTTTACTTTCCTATTTTAAGTAGGAACTTTATGTAACACTCCCTCTCAAGCTAGAGCATATATATCATAAGCTTCAAGCTTGCTACATATAGACTTTACTCGTGACCTTCTCAAAGACTTAGTAAACAAATCAGCAAGTTGATCTTCTGATTTGACATAGGGAGTTTTGATCAATCATTCTTGAAGCTTCTCATGGACAAAGTGACAATCAACCTCAATATGTTTGGTTCTTTCATGGAAAACTGGGTTAAAAGCAATGTGAGTGGCTGCTTGAGTATCACACATTAACTTCATAGGCGATTAAGGTTTAAAACCAAGCTCTTGGAGAAGATGCTTCAACCATACTAACTCACATGTAGCATATGTCATTGCCCTATACTCAGACTCAGCACTAGATCGTGCACCAACAGTTTGCTTCTTACTCTTCCAAGACACCAAGTTTCCTCCCATGAAAACACAATAGCCTGAAGTTGACCAGCGATCGTACGAACCTGCCCAATCCACATCTGTGTATCCTTGAATCTGAGTATGACCATAATTTCGATATAAAAGGCCTTATCCTGAAGCACCCTTCAAATACCTCAAAATTCTGATTACTGCATTCTAATGACCAGTATGTGGAGACTCCATAAACTAACTTACGACACTAGTGGCAAATGAAATGTCGGGCCTAGTGACAATTAAATAGTTTAATTTACAATATCTACTAGGATCTCCCAAATATTCTCCCTTATCAGCATCAAGCTTAACATTTGGTTCTATGAGGCTATCAACTAACTTGGCTCCCAATAAACCAGTTTCTTCTAGAAGATCAAGGACATATTTCCTTTAGGACAAGTTTATCCCCATTTTTGACCTTGCTACTTTGATACCCAAGAAGTATCTTAACAAACCAAGATCCTTTGTCTGGAATTTCGTTCGCAGGAAGGATTTCAAGGACTGAATACCAACATTATCGTCACCAATGATAATAATATCATTCAATATGGACAATTTGAATAATTTTACCAACTCGAGAGTGTCAATAAAAGACAGAGTAATCCACGCCACATTGTTGCAAACTAAACTCCACAATAAGTGCACTGAAGCGACCGAATCATGCTCGTGGTGACTATTTCAAACCATACAGAGACTTGTTTAAGCGACATACAAGATCAGTCTCCCCCCGAGCAACAAACTCGGGTGATTGCTCCATGAAGATAGTTTCCTCAAGATCACCGTGGAGAAAGACATTCTTTACATCTAATTGATGTAAAGGCCACTGATTTGTAGCTGCCAACGCAATAACAATGCGTACTGAAGTCATTTTGGCTACTGGAGAAAACGTCTCCAAGTAGTCCATGTCGTATACCTGTGTATATCCCTTAGCCACCAAACGAGCTTTCAACCGATCAATTATACCATTAGGGTGAACTTTAACATTAAACACCCACTGACAACCCACAACTGTCTGATCATATGGAAAAGGAACTAAATCTCATGTATTATTAGCCCGCAAAGTTGACATCTCCTCCTCCATGGCTTGCTTCCATCTAGGGTGAGACAAAGGCTCTGAAATAGACTTAGGCAAGGGAATGGAAGACAAGGTAGAGACAAAAGCAGAGTATGATGGTGATAATAAATTATAAAAGATGACGTTCGAGATAGGATGAAATGTACAAGACCTTTTTCCTTTGCGAAGGGTAATTGGAATATTTAAATCATCAGTGGATGAAGTTTAAGATGAAGCTGGTGGAAACGAGCATGAATCTTGTGGTTGTGCTTCTTGATGAGAACGTCTGGTATAAACCTGTAAATCAGGACGAGAAAAATGCTCTAAAAGAGCCAGATTATTATTAAGAATGAGTTCTAAAAGAACGCAATAAATGACTGGAACATCAATATTGGTAAGAGCCATTTGGACAGGTAAAGAAGGCAAAGGCAGATAGTCATTAGTATCAGAAGACACAAACCGAGTCTCAGAAAAATATGGTGTAACTTTAAAAAATGTAACATCAGCAGAAACAAAAAGGCGATTTAGGGAAGGACTGAAACACTTGTACCTTTTTTTGCAAACGAGAGTATCCAAGAAAAACACATTTTAGAGATTTGGAGTCTAGTTTATCTGTGCCAGGCTAGTTCTGATGAACAAAACAGACACAACCAAATATACAAGAAATAATAGGAAAGAGAGCTTGATGGAGAAAAAAGATAGAAAAAAGAATTTTACCCGCAATGATAGAGGATGGCAAACAATTGATAAGAAAACATGCAGTGAGTACAACATTTCCCTAAAAACTTTTGGGTACATTCATATGAATTAACAGGGCACGAGCAGTTTCAACAATGTATTGGATTTTTCTCTCAGCTACTCAATTTTGTTGAGATGTGTGTGAGCGAGAGGATTGGTGGAATATACCTTATTGCTGCATGTAACTGGAGATTGAGTTAGAGAAATATTCTTTTGCATTATCACTGCGAAGAATATTGATTTGGGTGTGAAACTAATTTTGAATTTCAGCACAAAAGACACAGAAGATAGAAAATAACTCTAAACGATCTTTCATTAAATATAACCAAGTCATTCAAGAGAAATCATCAACAAAAATTACAAAATATTGAAAACCTAATTTAGACTTAGTATGACTAGGACCCCAAATATTTGTATGAATTAGCATAAAAGGTTTATCAACTCATTTATTGACTCGGGATAAATAAAAAACATGATGGTGCTTCCCAAGCTGACAAGACTCACATTCTAAAATAGATGTTGAACTTAAATTTGGGACTAATTTCTTGAGATTCTTTAGAGAATGATGACCCAAGAGACTATGAATTAGAAGAGGAGAAGCTGAAACAAGACAAACAACTGATAACTGCAATCCATCAAAATAGTACATTCCATTCGATTTACGCCCTTCTCTAATCGTTTTCTTGGTCTTCAAATCCTGGATAATTACATAAGTAGGAAAGAAACAAACAGAACAGTTTAGTTGTTTGGTCAATTTACTCACAGATATAAGATTAAATGGAAAGCTTGGAACATAGAGTGTAGAAGGTAGAGTAAGAGAAGGACAATGTCGAGTAGATCCAACACCTCTAATAGTGGTGGTAGATCCATAAGCAATGGAGAGTTTAATATGATGTGAAGCTAGAGGAGATATTTGATAAAAAAAATGGTTATTTTACCTGAAATGTGGTTAGTAGCACCAGAGTCCAACACCCAAGACTGATTTCTAGAAAGGCCAGATGAATAGATGAATAACAAACTGTTGGATTACCTTGATGGACGACAGACACCATAGGAGGAGAAACGGCCTGCTGTGCAGACTGATACTGCAGGTATTTAGTATACTCTTCTTGAGATAAAGTGACAGACAATTATGAGGCCAGAGCTGAAAAAGGGTCATCTTTTGATGCCATATAGGCTACTCGCAATGATGGATCCTTATCCCAATAAGTATCATCAATATGACCATCTTTTCCATAGTACGTGCAATGAAGACGTGGACCTCAACCACGCCCACCACGACCACCACGTCCTTTACGACTACCTCCAAGGCCTCCCCTAACTTGCGAGCCGGACCTTGCTTGTGGACTGGATTAAACTGTAAGAACAGACAGATCAGAACTGTAATTTGTCAAATTCTCCTTAGCAAAAGAATGAGAAAGTCGGGAGTACACTTTAGGTAATGAAGAAAGTTTTACTCCCCTAAGGATCTACGCACGGACCGGTTTGAACTCTAGTTTTAGTATAGCTAAAAACGTCATTATTACTAGATGCTCTCTTTGATGATGCATCTCTTTAACATTAGATGAAATAGGTAGCAAAGCATTCAACTCTTCGAATCCTTGTTTCACTTTTGTGAAGTAATTGGTAAGACTCCCTTATTGTTTAGTATGAAACAACTCAACAAAAACATCATACATGGGCAGCATATTACTAGAGTAAAGAAGTTTGGCATAATCCCAAGCCTACTTACAGGTGACGACGTGAAGGAATAAATCTGACACTTCAGGTTCCATGGACTCGAACAACAAGTGCAACAATTGTGCATCATCAGCTTACCAATTTTTTAATTGGCTTTGGTCGGTAGGAGGATCCGCAGTGAGATGTGACATCTTCCTCTAACCTGTAAAATACAATACCACCTTCTTGATCTAAGAAGAATAATTATTATCGTTCAAACATTGTTTAGTAATTCGAATACTGCTGAATTGGGTAAAGAAAACCATTGGTGAGACGATTGTTGGAACATGTGATTGGGAATTTTTCTTATCAGGATTTGACATTCTCCTTGATGAGATGAACAAACAAATCACAGTCCTTACTGACGATGCACTGCAACATACGAGAGACTAATTGGATGGCAAAGAAACTCAAACTCTAGTTGTAATTGACATAAAACAAGACCAGAAACTTGTTTAGGACAGAAAGGCGAGCACACCTATTATAACGCCGTCGCCGGAGGTTGGCAGATAGCTGTGTGTGACGCCCATGCGTCGGCACGTGGGAGGTTTTACGGCAACACCGCCAGTACCAATCTGGTCGCCAGTGACTTCTGAGGTGGTTGTGTTATTGGTTTTTGGTTTGGTTAAAGTATAAATAAGGGTATTGGTTAGGGCAGCGGAAACATAAAGCTGGATATGGTTTTCTAGTGCTGGCTGCAGTAGAGTTAGGCTAAGGTTCTTGGCTTTGATACCATGTTACACAATATCAGAAGAAGAAACAAAGGGCTTGATTATACACAAGACCCTCATTGCCTTTATATAATGAGAGAACCATCATACAAGGAAAGTCAACTATAAGATTGATATCTAAATAATAAATGATAAATCTACTTTCCTATTTTATGTAGAAACCTTATGTAACATGATCTATTACCTGTCATAGTTTGATTTATTGAACAACAATTACAAAATCATTTAAATTAGAATTAAAAAAAATTGATGTTATGCAGTTACACTAGAGTTAATAATTTTATAAGGCTATTGAACAGAATGCAACTCCTATTACAAAATGTTTGGGACCAATTACAATAGAAAATAGACTAGCGAACGATTTGCAAAAACAGTTGAAGTTATAAGATCAATGATGCATTTTACTCATTAAGTTTCATATTGTAGTATTACACTATATTCTAAAAGATGAATGGATTTTACTGTTCATCAATAGTGATTACTGTTGATGAACAGGTCCACATCTTTTTCTTTTTCTTTTTAAAGAATGCAATTTGCTCTTTTTTTACTTTTATTCTCATTTCCCAAGGTGTTTACCTTTATGAGGGACTATATTGTCATTTTCACAGTTTTAGCCTATCTCACGTTTGTTTTGGTTAAAATGCGGTTTCAATCCCTAACTTTCTAATATGTTTATTTTTTGGTTCTGAGCTATGTCTATTTTACATTTTAGTACCCGAATTTGATAATTATTTAATTAGATATTCTATTTTCTCTCTTGGCCCCCAAGCTTTTCTTGTTGTTGTTTTTTATGTACGATCTTCTAAAGTAAGACATTAATAACCATAATTTATTTATTTTTTAGTTAAACCATTTTTTATTTTCATTAGGTCAATTGTTAAATCCTTGATACCTAAAGTTTTTTTTTTCTTTTGTCTTTATCCTAACTTTTTGTTATTGATTTTCTTTATTGTTGTTTTTTAAAATAAAGCTTTGGTCATTATAATTTGCCTACTTTTGGCCTAGTTCTAATTTATTCGACTTTAGTTAGTTTTTTTTTTCACTTTCCTTTTTTTTTATCTTTATTAAGTTAATGGTTAGACTGTTAATTAATTAACATACATTAAACATAGTTTTATATTTCTGTCATTTTTTTATCATTAGAAATTATTAAGATTTGTAGTATCAATTATTTATTTTAAGCTCTATAGTTTAATAAAGTAATTTGGTTTATAACTGTTAACTTTGAAAGTGATTTTTTATAGATAAGTTTTTCATCGATATTAAAAATTAGATTTTATGTTAATAAGAGATGAAAATTTTATTGAATTGTTTTTAATTAACAAACAAAATATGCATTGTTTTAAAACATGTAATGTGTTTTGTGTCGCATTGATATTATTAAAATTTATTACAAAAAATATCCGTAACAATGTGCAGGTCACCAAACCTTTGCATATGTTCTCTTGGTCTTTAATTTTTTTTGGTCATTTTTGTATTTATTATCTTCTGAAAAAAAATATTGGTAATCATGATTTGTTTTTCTTTCTTTTTTTAATCAACTACAGTGATTTTGTTTAACTTTTATTTATTTTATTATTATTATTATTATTTAAAACAAAACTTTAGTTACTATGAGTTATTTACTTTTTTGTATGGGTCAAGCTGATTCATTTCAGCTAATTTTTTTATTTTATTAAGTTGATGGTTAAGCTCTAATTCTTAAAATCTTTTATATTTACTCTATTGGCCTAAAGACCATTTTTTATTTTTTTTAATTATTAATCATTAAACCCTACTTTTGTAACTGAAATTCCACTATTTGTCTTATATTATTAACTTTTTCATATTATTTCTTTTTTCTAAAACAAAATTTTAGTCTCCACTATTTATCTCTAGATACTTAGATTTTTTTTTATCTTTTGGTTCTAAAACTTTACCATGACTTTTTATCTTTGTTTATTATTTTTTTTCATTTTTATAAAATTTTTTTTCTTCATCAATGATCACCATTGTTTATATTCATATTTAATGTTGACACGGATTAAACCGCAATAACACGCAGGCACCATAAATCTCGTTTATACTACATGCGTCTAAAAATGTTTTGTCACTTTTGAAATTTTTGTAAATAGTACTGTTAATGTTGTACAATATAAACATATTAGGCATATTTATGCAATGTTATTCTTTATCAATTAGTGTAACCGTAATAATAGATATTCATAAGCTTTACATAATGAAAATGATATATTTGGAATAACATGCATAATTAGATAAAAGTGACAAATATTTTAAGATACAACAAATATAGAAAGTGATAAAAATTTTGAAATTTAGTTGTACTAGCTTGAAAAGAGGGGAAAGTGTCATAAATCTTTTGGAAACCTATGAGAAATGTAATAAATTTTTATAAGCTTTTTTGTGTCTTTTATTATGGGTAAAATTCATTTGTCATCTCTAACCTTATAATGTTGTCCTAAATGGATCCCCAACCTTAAGTTTGTCCTCTTAAAGTTCTCAACATGCCAGTTCATGTCCTAGTTATCGCCCTTTCATCACTTTTACAATTAAATTTAACAAAATCTCAAGAGAAAGTGCCAATTCTAGTCTCTACATTTTCTTTTTTCCACTCAAAGCCCCTACAAGTTAGTGGATTTAACACTTAAACCACATCCCCCCATTTTTTTTGTCCTAAATCTCATTTTATCCTACCTTAAACATCTTTTAACCGACCGCCTTAGATTGTGGAATGTAGTATAGCTTTGCTTCAAATTACACCTCATGTGGTCTTACCATCTTTAGTTGGTTGCTGTCGTCTAATTTAAAGCCGGCTAACGTCATCATCACCACTTTTTTGTCCCTATCACCCTATTGTTATTCATCATTGCAAGTTTGTTCTTCTCAGCTTGCCGTTGTTCGATCTCTTTTCATCTAGCTAGATCTGAATTCTAGCCATCCCTAAATCTCTTTTTCTTTATTTTTTCTTCATTCCCAAATACCCATTTTCTCATTTTTTTAACACATGGCATGCATGGTTTTTCTTTTGATTAGAGAACCCTACACCCATCTGCTCCCTTATTTCTAAGTTCCAATCTAGATTGTCTTATACTGGAAATAGGCAGTATTTTGCTTCACTATCAAAGTCATCTTTAATCTGTTGGAAAAAAATTCCTCAATCACTGATTACGTGTAGCGAAAGAACAAACATGTTCAACCAATCACACACAAATTTAATGTGGTTCGGCTCTTAACTAACTTATATTTATGGATGAAAGAAATTCACTCGAATAAAATATATAGGTTACAGTAAAGGTATGCCCTCAGTGCTCATGTTAGCCTATGAATCCTCTACACATTACTGATAATCCTATAAACTTGCTCTCACATAATTATAAAGTATGAAAATCATAAAAGGTTTCTCATCTCACACTTTACCTCTTCATAATAATTAGTTTTCCTCTTATGCTCAAAATCCTACCATGACAAGCCTTTTTATAGACTAAACACAAATCCAAACCATATCAAAATGTGAAATAAACTCATAACCAATTATAAATTCTAAAGCTAATTCTAAAATAGATAAGAAAACTAATATCAAATCCTAAACAAATTAAAATTCTTAAGCTTATTGGATTGAAGCCAACAAACCTAACAATCTCCATTTTAGCTCAAATCCTGCCAACACAAGTACAGATGATGATAACCATGAACTAACGACCATTATTACAAATAACAAACACTAAGACGCAAACACAACAATGAATGGAAATGATCACGATGGCCAACACACATAAACAAAAAATCTTCAATCTTCAAATTTGTACTGAGCCATCAGTACCACCATGCAATTATTGTCCAACATCTCTAGGACGACTCCATAGGGCTTCACCGAACAATCCAAATGCTTCACCATGTTAATTATTGAACTATATGCTCCGTCATGCTAGGCATTGAACCAAGCTTTGACACCATTTGTTGGAAAAAAAAACTTTCCCAATCACCCATCAAGTGTAGTGGAACAATAAACATAATCAAGCAAGCACATTCAAATTTAACTTGATTCAACTATTAATTAGCTTAGATCCACGGACGAAATAAATCCACTTAAACAAAATATATAAACTATAATAGATGTATGTCCTGGTGCTCACACTAGCCTATGAATCCCCTACACACTACTAATAGCTCTATAATTCTGCTCTCATATAATTATAAGATATGAGAATCATAAAAATCTTATTGTCCTAGTCCTATCTGGCCTCCGAACCACTTTTTCCTCTTGAAACTCTCACATCTTATCTCTTTACAATAATTAATTTTTCTTTTATATTCAAAACTCCAACATAACAAATCTTTTTATAGGCTAAACACAAACTCAAACCATATCAAAATAGGAAACAAACTCACAAACCAATTATAACTTATAAACATAATCCTAAAACAAATAAGAAAATTAAAATCAAATATTAAACAAACTAAAATTCCTGAACTTCTTGAATTTGAGTCAACAGACTCAACATTATCATTTTTTAATAAGGATTCATGTAGCTTTTTTTTTTTGTTATTTAGAGTAATTAGCCCTTTTCAGACTTCTCCAAGTACGATTATTGGTTTTAAACTTGAATTTTTTTTATCTAGACAATGTCACTATAGAGCAAATTGTGTGCAAATGAGGTCTAGTACTCCTTCCTTGTATAATACACCAAACCTTCACTTCCCTTCGATCTCTTGAATGTTTGTGGTCAATGTCGATAATAGCTTTGTGAAGAAACTTGAATTAGGTTCTGAAGCTACTATTTCTCCAACTTTTGTTATTGGGTTCAAGGAAAGATGGGTGGAAAAGAGAAATAATTGTGAGCTGCTATATGAGTTAAGTAGTTCTGGTGTACTATAGTTTGTAAATTATAGGTCAGATGAGTGGTGAGTTATATGATGCAGGTAATAGTTGCTTGAGAAGAGGGAGAGATTGTTCTCATAGTAATTAGCCTTCTACTACTATTGACTACTTTGATAGTTTCAACAAATGAGTAAAAATCCCTTTGCGGTTAGTGGTTTGAGTGTGAGAAGTGAAGAGCCAGACGGATGGTTAATTTTTCAATGACCAAGTGGTAGCAGGTCGAGATGGTGAGAAAGGCCAGAGGGTGAGATGGTGGTTAAAATGTTAAATCAACTAACTGAATGGTGCTTTGAGTGGGACAAAGAAAATGTAGGGATCAAAGTTGCCATTTTTCACTGAGATTCTATTAAATTTAATTGTGAATGTAACAAAAAGGTGATAATTAGGACCCGATCTGACTTTAAGAGCACACATTAAAGGTTAAATATCCATTTAAGATAACAAGATAAGGTTAAAGACAACAAATGAATTTTATCCCTTATATTATAAAAAATCTCTAATGTTTGTTTTTTTTTTTTAAGTTTCATTATATATATATATATATATATAAGCTTTTCTATGTCACTCTCATTGCAAAGCTTTTCTATGTCACTCTTATTGCAAAGAATGCAAGGACTTGGTTTAGAAAGATAACTTGGAGAAATTATTTGAACAAGCTAAGGGGGTGTTTGGATCAGGGTTTTAATAATCATTTAGTATCATCTAGAATGACTAAGACATATCGGTATCAATAGTAAAACGATACCAAGTAAGCCGATCTTATCATGCCCTTTATCCTGAACTATACGTGCTGGTAAACATAGCTTCTGAACCAAAATTGAAAAAAAATAGCAAGAATGAGTTAATTGGCATACCTTTCAACACTCTCATCCCTCTGTCCAACATAGTGAGCTCATCATGCTTTTCGTCCTATTTGCCTTCCTCTTCTTCGAATTCTTCATCGGCACTGTCAATCTAGTGCGGGCTCAGAGGGATGGCGAAACGAAGAGCATAACCGAATTAGGGGGATGATAACCTAGAATGTCAGAGAACGTTTTTGTCTCTGCATCCAATGAAAATTAAGCCAAACATGGAAAGAAAAAAACAAAAAAGGGAACACATTTATCAATTACAGGTTAGGGTTTGATAATCAAATTAAGGAAAGAAACAGCAACAGACAATTTGGTGTTCACTTCTGAGATGCGGCTTATACGGGAAGGAGCAATACAACAATTGGGTTGAAGGCGAAGCTGACAGAGAGAGAAGCTCGTTGGCAGTAAGGCTACGATTTGAAGCTGAGAAGGATTTGGAAGCCATAGTGCAATCGAAAGGCAGGAAGAAGGTCTTTCTTTTCAAGGTAGGTAAAAGCTTAAAAGAGCTGAACGATGTCGTTAAAGGCTGGGCCAAGCTGCCAGTATTCATCTGAGGCCTGCATCCTTCGGCACTATTCAATAAACAGTGTTCTTTGTTCCATAATTAGAATATAGTACGAGGTTTTGATGGTCCGCACCTTGTTGCGGAAATTTAATTTAATAAATTTAACATTAAAATAAATTTTTATTATAAGTAAGTAAAAATTTATCATTCATAAATTTACATTGATCAACTAAAATTTTACTTTATTTCAATTTTGAGTTGAGTTTTCTTTACATTATATTCTTATAATTAAAATGATTAGTTATGATATAAACATAATACCGTGAAACAAAAAATTGTATGTACTTTGAATCTATACATATTTTCTTTGTTGTTAAAAAATAATTTAATAAAATTTTTTATCTCTTATTAATTCAAACTCCAATTTTTAATATCAATGAAAAATTTATCTAGAAAAATTTATTTTAAATTTCAGCAATTATAGACCAAATTATTTTAGTTAACTATAGACCTTAAAGTAAATAATTGATGCTACAAAATTCAATCACCAATAATAAAAAACTGTATGAAAAAAATGACCGGAAACACAAAACTGTATTTAACTTATGTCAATCAATTAATAGTTTAACTATTAAATTAATAAAAATAAAAAGAAAAAAAATGACTTAAGCCAAATCAACCAGAATCATAGTCAAAAGTAGGTAAATTATAATTATTAAAATTTCATTTCAGAAAGCAATAATAAAGAAAGATGACAAAAAAAAGTTTGGACCAAGATAAAAATTGAAAAAAAATTATTTATTAAAGTTTTAATAAAGTACAAAAAATTATTTAACTAATAAACTATAGCAACTAATGTCTTAGTTTAAAGGATAGTATATAAAAAACAAAAAAAAATTTAGGGACCAGGACAGCAAATAGAAAAAATTTAGTTCAATAGTTATTAAATTTGGGGACCAAAATAGAACACGGGTGGAACTCTAGAGACTAACTTCTTAAAGAGTAAAAATTCAAAGATTGAAATTGAGTTTTAGCTAAAACAAAACATGAAACACACAAAAAAAAGGGAAATTGCAACACATGCTCTCAAAAAGGTGAATGCCTTATGAAAAGGGAATCAAAATTAAAAAAAAAAAGTCAATGGCATCCAGGAAAAGGGGAAAAAAAATGAGGCACTATTAATGTACAATGTAATTCACCATAAATGAATAGTAAACACTGGTCTCTTCTACAAGTAAGCAAGATATGTGGAGACTTGCATAATAATGCAAGTCATTGATAAAACAATATAAAAGGATAAGATATACTTTGACATTAAATAAAATCCGAGTATAGATAATTGTATACACATAAAATAACTAAATAAAGATGTGTTTACATATTGTCAAAAAAACATTAAAGATGATAGAGAAAAATTGTCAAAGCAGTTTCATTAACCAATTCAAATTAAACCATCAAGAGAAAGAAAAAGTTTCTAGTATTTATAATGTAGAAAAACATTGCATAATATATATGCATAAGTGTTTTCAGATTGTTACTCACTAATGAATTAGTGATAAAATGAAACTTTTTAAGAAACAATCACCTATATGTAGTACAAATTGTACATTGTTTTAACTAATCAAAACTCTGAATCAAATCCCATGTAAAAACATTCGTGCATTCTACAAACTGTGCATCTGTTTCAATTAACCAAAACTTTGAATCTAGCATATCTAACTAAACCTTTGAATAAAAAAATGTAAAAGAAAATTTTTTTGGTATTTAATATAGTTAATAAAAGCATGTCTCTCATTTTCATTTAAGGCTCCATTTTTTAAATTTAAATGAACTGTCTATTTTTTTTTCTAAAGTTTCCAACAGATTGCAAAAGTTGGGGACCACTCTGGCAAAATTGTTATATTGAGGGACCAAAAGGGGGATTTTAGCATTCCCCTGGAATGCAAAAAAAAAAAAAAAAAAAAGGAAACGGCCCGAGGGGCACTTACTACAAAATGGACAAATATACATTCAGTCCTAAATTATTAGTTTCTTCAAGTATCAGTACAAATTCTTTATTATCTGCGGATATTACCATCATCAACATACAGCCTTCGACCCTTCACCCTATCTCGTGACAGAAGGAGAAAGTGGGGGATTAGTATGGCAGATGTGAAATATTCAGAAACCAAAATAGAGGTTTTACCACAAAACCGGAAAAAGCAAAAAAAAAAAACCGCAGGTAGTGGGTACTGTTGATGAACACTAAAAAATTTCTTCTTTAGAATATAGTGTAATTAATATTAATTAATAGTAATATATAATGAGAAGATCATTTCATTCTCTGAGTTCTCGTTTGTTTTGGA
Source organism: Aquilaria sinensis (assembly GCA_005392925.1). Lineage (NCBI taxonomy): Eukaryota > Viridiplantae > Streptophyta > Magnoliopsida > Malvales > Thymelaeaceae > Aquilaria > Aquilaria sinensis. Next base: position 147,197 of record SMDT01000016.1, on the reverse strand, counting down.
TGACAAAGCTCATTTCATTCTCTGAGTTCTCGTTTGTTCTCGTTTGTTTTGGATGACAAAGCTTTTCCACCTCCAGGTTTTCCTTACTGTAGTTGTTATGTTGTGTTACGTTGTTAGTGCAAGCCGCATTGGCGTTGATGTCCTGCGGTGTGAGGAGCAGAAGTACACCTTTCTCCGTTTCAGTTTGTTCGTTCCCTCGGAGCGTGGATTTAGCGGTTTCCCGAAGTTTCTTTCATTGTTCTTGAAGGTTTAGCATATGGTGCTTCTTGTTTCATCTTATTTAGGTTTGCGATCTAAACTTGTAACCCTTTCCCGCAGTTAGTTACATATACTACATACATACATACATACATACGTACGTACGTATGTATCAAAAACAATGGTAACACAGTTTTTTCATCCAGCTCTAGTCTTCCGGGACATGTATTTTCTTTCTGGAGTAGCATTTAAGCATTCTATGAAAAATGCACAATGAAGATGCAGGCAGGCATTACAAATACATTTATTTCTCCAACAACCCATCTCTTAGGCTCGGCCCTTACTCCCAGCAAAGAGAATATGACAAAAACAAACTACTCTGCTGGTTGGTTACACGGGACCTAAAGAAAGCAACAGAGATGCTGAGCATGGGACTAGCTCCACAATTTTCGTCCATCAAAGAATATTACCACAAGTGCTGCCACCAAAATGGGATCAATATTGCCGGGGAATATGGTCAGTCGAAATCTGTTCCTCCTTGCATAGATCTGATGAAGCTTAAACATAAGACTAGTCTGCATAAATCATCCGAAATTGTTCATCTCTCAACAAGCTGCAAAAGCATATTACATAATAACCTATCCACCAACCAAAAGACAGGTGCTAGTGCCAACATCAAAACCATTCAACTATTGCCAGACAAAAGCAGCAGCATAAAGCTCTAGTTAAACCACATCGAATATTATATCTTTGTTCAGTTTAAATGCTGACCACTCAAGCTGATGCTTTGCTTTCATTAAGGTTGGATTGTCAAAAAATACTCCAATCAAGAGGACAGGCACCATAAATAAATCCCAAACTATAAAGTTATGCAAATTCAAGTACAATTGAAAAAAAAAATCAAACGCCATATAAACAGGGCTAACAAGACAGCAGAACTAACAAAAAGATTCACAAACCAGACTAACAGAAAATGACCCAACAATAAATCAGAAGCCCTCACATTCTCCAAGCACTCATCAAATCCAAACATTCCAGATATTGGGTTCATTTGGGAAAGGAGTTTTGGAACAAACTCTGTCATTGTACGCTCAGTTTGGAAAACACTTTTTTGGCTGCTGAAAATCAGAAGCTAATGAGATCAGACTGCTGGCAATCTCAAAGCCGAGTTTCAATCGCTCCTACCCACCAGCTTTTGTGTTTCTGAATAAGCGTCCAGCTCTAAAATTAATCTTCTACCCTCAGAATCATCTTCAGGAATCATCAATTTTGGAATTTCAGGAGGGAACTCTGCTGCGGCAAGAAATTTTGAGAGGGAACTCACAACCTAACCTAGAAACATTGGCACAAAAATACTCTTATAAATACCAGTCATGGATTCTTGAGATCAATTTCAAGTGAGATTGCAAAGCCCCATTTATCCCTAGCCATAAGCCATGGACGAGCCTCTAGCATCTGTATACTTCTCTTTCTCTTTTTGGCCAATTTGTCCTTCACCTTCTTCTTCTCTTTTCTTTGATACGTTATTTTCTTGACTCTTATTTTAGGTTTTCACAACCATTTTAGTCATAAAGATGATTCTATTTCATAATTGAAATTGAGCAAATTGTCTTTTTCTTTTTCTTTTCCCAGTTTTATACTAGTGTCTGTGTGTGAACCTTCAAAATGGAAAAGTTATTTGGTTCCTGTGGCAGCAACATGGTACTCCCTATGTCCGTGTTTAGTTCTTTCTTCTGTTGATTTATTTTTTATTTTTTGTCTGTAGATCTGGGAAATTTGTTTTGGTCTGTGATCTTGTCTGTTGCAGGCTTTTCATAGTTTTGTATTCTTGTTGTGTGGATTTGCTGTATCCACATAAGTACTAGACGTTGTACTCATGTTTTCTTAGTTCACTATTTATGAGGTTAGCATGTTGACCAGAAAAGAAAAGCACAATGGACTAGAGCAAGTGTCATAGCCTTTTGTAACAACAGCAAAAAGGACCCTGATGATGGCATGGTGGTGGCTTGAAAAACATCTCTTGGCAAAAAAAGAAAAACAACTTCAAAGGGAGAGGGAATTAATTACAATAAGTTTCAAATGCAGAACCAGTGGGATCAATTGAAAAAATATTCTAAGGCATGGAAGAGTCTCCTAAAAGGTTCAACAGATTTAGGTTGGGTTTGTCAGAATCCTCAGAAAGGAACCATTGATGCTGATGAGGATTGGTGGGAAGCAAGTCAAAGGATCGTCTGTCTTTTTGTTAATCATTTAGTTTGATATTTTCCAGTTTAATAATTATTTGTGTATTTAAACAGGTTAAGCTGCTGGACTGGCCCATGTTCAAGCATGCAGGAACTGATCCTGAGTTACTTGACAAGTTAGAAGTGAATGTTTTGAAACACAGTAGCTATTGGAGATGAAAGCTGGGTGCCTTAGTCCTTGACACTGGTCATTTTATTGCATTGTTAAATTGTTTATAGAAGTTTATTGCATTTCAAATGGATTTCCTACGATGTCAAACCATTAATTTTGTGGAGTACTATTTTATGTTATTTTCTCTAGAATGAAGTTTTGTTTCAAAGCCAATACTTGTATGCTATTTTCGTGAATAACATATGATTTGAACTTGCTTAAGCGTAAAGCCTTTATTAAGTCTTTTTACATTACAACAGCTTATTGAAACAGCTACACTGAACATTGATTTATATTTTTGCCATTAGCTGTCAGAACAGCTACGCTATTCCTAAACAGAGCCATTTGAGCTAAAAGTGTGAAACAAGAAAACCAAAAACCCTCCTGCCCAAAGAAATGGAAAACCAAAAGACACTAAGGGCACAACACAATGCAAAGCAACACAACAGAGCGGATACCACCACTCAAACATCAGAGAGCTTGTTGAGATGCCATGTCAAGTAACTATCAAGCCAGGAAGCTTAAACTAATCAAACACTGTGTAAAAATGAATCTTGAACTACTAGTGATGTTCCAACAATAACATCAATTAACTTCAAATTTCAACCTTACACGTCCTAAGGGACTTTACCTTCCAAAGCATTCTTGGTTTGCACTAAAGAACATTAGGGGATGTATACAATTCTTCAAGAGATGGAACAGAAATCCTGAAAGTTGGATTGGTAGCATACCTGAGCCATGATAGAATTGCCTCTATAAACAGTACATGATCGTTGGCAGGGGCAGCCTTTCACCTTGATATCGGATGTGGATTCTAAACCATTTTCATCGACAAGAATCACCACCAACTCAGTTCTGGTGAATTTGTTCAACACCCTCTTCACTCTGAATATCATGTCCTTATTCTCACAGCCACCTCCCTTAAAACCTTTCCATGATCCATCCTAGAATAAAAACACGAGCAAAAGGTCATTAACTAGCCACACCATGAAATATCTTCCAGTACTTATGAAATATACCTAAATTGCGAATCAACCTTAAATAATCCTTCCATCCTCCCACACCGTAAGTTCCTTTAAACACACACATATATCTTGGTTCTTTGGAGTTATATGTATCAAAATATCATATCCACCCAATGGACGTTTCATAAGACAGAGGTAAGGATATGTTACCTTAATCTGTTAGAAATAATAGATTTGTACTTCCAGAGCTCACAGAACTTATCTGGCTCTAAGCCTCTAACAAAGTACAGTGCAGACACACAAATTATGTAACCTGATATAAATAGTTCTCATTAGAGCTTAATTGATTAATGGATAGATTTATGTAGCCAACATAGCTAATTGGCGTAAAACTTAGTTGACCCACTGTTGCATATTATCATTGTCGCAACCCGTTTATGAAAAATGTAGAAGAATGAGAAGAGAGATGTGAAGACCAACATCGAGACGGCAAATAGAGATGAGAGGATTTCCGGCGGAGTCAAAGAGAACTTTGTGATGGGTGGAGGGCGATCGGGCGACTCTGTAAACGAGATTGCCGGAGGAATCGGCGAAACCCAGAACGCCACGTGGAAGGTCGGTGAGGGACTTGGACACGAAAAGGTCGATGGCGATCGGCAAGCTCCCCGAGTGTACCGCAGGCGAAGTGGCCATCAATTAGGAGCTCTGGCAGAGGCCATAAAATGAAGGCGATCTCATCTCAAACGATAAATGAAGCCGAAATCTTGAACTTGAAGCCGATAAAGATTCCTTCTCTATTTGATCAGATAGGCACAAGAGCGACGAGAATTAGATTCTCCGGGAAGAGTCTTTCCCCCGGAGAATAAAGACTCGTAAATTGAGGGAGTTAATTATCAAATAAAGAAATTTGATGCAAAAAATATCAAAGTGTGATATGTTATGGAAGTATTTCTGGAGTTTTCCATTTTTTTTGTTATCAGCAATTGAGAGGTCAATTATATCAAAGAAAAAACTTGATAACCAAAACATTATAGCGTCATATGTCAGGGACCAATCTTGAAACTATACCATTTTCCGATCTGAGTATATTCTCAGGTAAATTGCACCTTTGGCCCCTAATCTTTTATTATTATTCTATTTTAAACCCTAACCTCAAAACGTTGTATGGAACGTCCCCAACCTTAATTTCTTATTTCATTTTAGATCTTTAGAAGACAGAAAATGTTAAACTTAAAGGAACCAGCCACATGGCACGCCAGCATAGGCGATTTGTCATGGTAGCACTGACATGGAAAAGGAAGAAAAAAATAATAAAAAAGTAAATAGCAGCTTAGGTCCTTAATTTTTTGCTTCCCTCTCTTAAAACCCTAACTTTTCCTCAACTGCCACTGCCACCCCTGGACTACAGCTCCCCCTACCCAACGCCATTCCAGCCACCAACCCTGACATTGCCAACAATCCTAGCCTACGAGCAATCATAAAGGTGATTTACTCCACGATCTTTCATACCATTCCACCAATTCTCATCAACACCGCAACAAATGATTTCTTGAAAAACTGCTGTACCAAAGAAGAGATTCTCGTCTTCTACCCAAAAGGCCAATAGCTCTCCACTGATCCTAATTAGGATCTTGTCAAAGCCGTGTTCAACTATATCCTTACCTTCCTTTGTTTTGATAGCCTTGATGCTCTACTTTTTCTTGATGAGTCTTTCATTCAGAAGTTGCTCGATAATCTTCTCAAATAGTGCGACCTCAAGGAAGCAAAAACAGTTGAAAGCTTCTGCCATTGATCTGGTCCAGCTCCAACGACCATAAGGACGCGCTTTGGAGGGCCGCCACGTAAACCTGTTGCAATTTCTTGCCAACAGCAAAACCCACATTGGGAGTGGGATCTCAAAGATCTTATTGTTCCTCACTTAAAAAATTGAAGAGCTTCCTCACCCGAATCAGCCTTTTCTCACCGGAACCCTTGTTCGTCTTCATAAACCCACTTGCTTCGCTCAGTATAGCCAGTCCTTACAATTCTCCGGATGAAATCTCATCGGATTGACGGATGAGGGAGCAAAGAAATGATGGGATGAGGGGAGGAAAAACAGCAGATGAGGCCCGGGTTGGAGCTGGTATGGGAAGGCTAGAGGCGGCGTAGGAGGGAGGAAGAATGAAAGATGTGGGTTAACCTTATATAAGCCTTAAATTTTTTTATTTTTTGTAACATAGGCCTTAAATTTCTGATGTGGCCAATTGCAAGTTTCTTAGGTCTATTTAGCATATAAGCCCTAAGTTTCTTAGGTTTAGCTTCTATCCGGTCGAATTTAACGATTGGAAATTCCAGTCTATTTAAGATGATGCCATTTGTCTTATCAATTAATCATTTTTTAATAACTGTTTGTTATCTAACTCTGTTAGTGTCTTAAGAGTTAGTTAGATTATATTGCTTACAAGTTTTTTAGAGGGATAATTTTACTTTCCCGCCCGCCTTAAAATTTTTCCTAATTGATGTCATCATTTTACTTGCTTTCATCTAGGGGTGATCATTTGGTTAATTTGGTTAAAATCAAATAGAAATTTTTTGTTTTTTCAATTTTCAATTTTTTATTGAAACAAACCAAATTAATCAAAATGAGTAATGTAACCGAAGTAAAACCGAGCCAAATTGTTTCAGTTCGGTTTGGTTTCACACCGAAATAACCAAAATACTAACTTCTAATCTAGTGACTAAAATGTAATACTATGAATATCCATATCTTTGTTAACTATTAATTAGACATGGAATAACAATTTCAAATTTACTCAAAATTGTTCTTCTTCCACAATCTCAACCGGAGAACATTCTCCACGAACATTATCCACTCAACCAAAATTGGGCATCTGAGAGCAAAATCCTAAACTTCTCTTCCTTCTCCTCTGCATTATGTCGACCTCTTTTTTCTTTTCTCTTTTTCACAGCGAACTTCGGAGCTTTCTTCTTTTTGACCGATGGGTAGTCGTCAGTGGCGTCTCGGTTCAGGAGTAGAGAAGGATATTTGTCAACGATGGGCTTCTCCACCACGACCTCCTCAACCTCCGGATAAGGCTCCGTCTTTGGAGCACCACGCCACCGTCGTGTTTCATCGCTTGTTTTTTTTCCCAAGCTAAGATGGCCAAACCCAATGTAAACCATCAATCTTCTGTTTCCCTTCCAGTCAGCCCCCACTCCTTTCATATCTGTCAACTTACGTAGGAAATAAAAATTTAGTTTGTTCAATTACCGAAATAACCGACTGCTTTAACCGAAATTGAACTGAAACCAATATTCTTTTTATTCAATTTCAACCAAAATTGAATCAAAAACCGAATTCATCAAACCAAATTTTTGAATTAATTTGATTTTTCAATGTTTTCGGTTTCAACCAAATAGTGATCACCCATACTTTCATATTCCTTAAATAAAAAATTTTGTTTCACATGGTGTAAAAGCCAACCAGACCATGTCTTTTTGTTTTTCATCTAAACTTAACAATATCAAAGGCACCATTGAGACCAATTTTTTCCTAGGAAACAAAACATAAGTTTCGCATGATTGTTATACTTATAAAGAGGATTTTTAATATTTACTTTTTGCTACTAATTTCTTATTTTAAAGTTTGATTAAAATGATTACATTCTTATTTTAAAATCAAAGAAGCTACTGTGTGTCTGTTACTGCTAGTTTCGTGAAGAATGGTTGAACTAAATTCTTTAGTTGATGAGATTTTGATGGATACTAAGAAGAACGCAGGACATGATGAGATAACTTGCACACCAAAAGTGGGAATGAAGTTCGAGACTAAAGAAGATGCTTATGAATTCTATAATGCTTATGGTAGGATGATTGGTTTTAGCATTCGCAGAGAATACATAAACAAGAAAGGAGTGACTAAACAGATCACCTTAAGGAAATTTGTTTGTTGTAAAGAAGGTATAAGAGGTAAGGATAAAATAGATATCAATGTGAAAAATCCTAGAGCAAAAACAAGAACAGGTTGCCATGCACATATGAAGATTTCACTTAATCGACAAAATGGCAAGTATCGAATTTTCACTTTTGAAGTATAACATAACCACTAAATGCATATTCGAGCTTGTTCTCATATGATGCCTTCACAAAGAAAAATATCCCAAAATCAACAATTTTTAATTGAGTTAGCAAATGACTCAGGTTTGAGACCAAGAGGATCTCATGAATTTATTAGCAGAAAAGCTGGTGGGAGAAAGAATGTCGGTTACCTCCTTATAGATCATAAGAATTATCTTCAATCCAAGAGAAAGAGAAGTTTGGAGTATGGGGAAGCTGGTAGTTTATTGGGATACTTTCAACAACAGTCTCTAGAAAATGCTTCATTTTATTATGCTATACATCTGGATGTTGAAAAACAAATCACTAATATTTTTTAGGCTGATGCAAGAACGATAATAGACTACAGCCATTTCAGTGATGCAATCGTGTTTGATACCACTTATAGGACTAACAATGAGTATCGACCATTGGCTTTATTTGCTAGATTTAATCATCATCGAGAGACAGTCATATTTAGTGCTCTTCTTTTATATGATGAGTCTGCTGAATCATTTGAATGGTTATTTGAGCAATTTTTAACTGCGATGTAAAAAAAGAAGCCAATGATCATTTTCACTTACCAGGCTCCATTGATATCTAAAGTCTTTTCGTTGATAATGCCTGAAACCTACCATGGATTATGTACTTGGCATTTATGATAAAATGTAATTTAAAATATAGGTAACTTCATTGACGGAGAAAAAAGCTTTCTATTAGATCTCAAAGCATGCATGTATGAGTATGAGACTATGGATGAGTTGCATAGAGCATGGGAATCCATGTTAAAATTATACAACTTACGGGATAACATCTGGATGCACACCACATTTCAGATTAAAGAGAAATGGGCTAAAGCATACATGAAAAGAACCTATTCTGCTGGCATGAGGAGTACACAAGTTGCTGAAAGTTTAAATGCAAACCTAAGAAACTACTTGAAACCAAATTTGGATATTCCACGGTTTTTCAATCACTTTAAAAGACTGGTGGGTGATAAACCATATAAAGAATTGGAAGCAGAATACAATGCTCGGAAAAAATTACCCAAATTGAAACTGAAATGGTCGTCTATGTTGAACAAAGTAGCCAAAATTTACATACTAAGAATATTTGAAGAGTTTCAGAATGAGTATAACATCTATCATAGTGCTTTTGTGAAGAGCACCATAAATAATAATGGAATCACTGAACACATTGTTGAATTGTTAGGTGAGATTGGAAAATACAAAGTTTTCTTTGATTCTCTTGAACAAAAGATCACCTGCAGTTGTGGAAAGTTTGTGACATTTGGGGTCTTGTGTAGTCATGCTTTGAAAGTTCTTAATGTTCAAAACCAAAAATCGATTCCAGATTATTATATATTGAAAAGATGGACTAGAGATGCTAAGGATGTCATTGTGCAACACATTAGTGAAAGAGAAATTCAATTTGATGTCAAGTTACAAGCAACTACTCGGTACAGGTTTTTGTGTGAAACTATGATTAAGCTTGCATCTAAATCAGCTGAATCTGATAAAGCATTTAAGTTAACATCTAAAGTTCTAAGTGAACTGAGCAAAAAGATGGAGAAACTATAAAGAATGAGTGTGATGTAAGTTAAGATGTTGAGTCAAATGTGATTTTTGCTCATGATCTTAAAGTAGACAAGGTGGAGAAAAAAGTATTCACTATCATCACACCAAAAGGACTTAAAAAAATGAAAAGGCTTTTAAGGACTAAAAAAAAAACCAAAAAGCTGGGTGGAAAAACAACCAGAGAAAAAAAAAGACTTTCTTGAGGAGGCAAAAAAAAGTTAAAGCTATTTCACGTGATATGGTCAACTAAAGTTTGCAACAAAACAATTAGATGGTGAGTACAATTTAGTCACAAAAGCAACGCAAATAAATTTCCAGCATTTCTATATAATAGTGTTATTTTCATTTAAGCAGACTACTGAAACAAATGCATGGAGTCCTACTTTTTTGACTTACAATCAGTCATCTTTACCAAATTGTCAACTATCAAAAGTTCTTCTATACATTTTTAATTTTGAAGTCTTTATTGTATATCTATTGTATGCCTTTTGTAAAGTTGTTGTTCTCTTAAGGTTCTTGATGTTATATTTGTGTTACAGGAATATTCAAATGCTTCCTAAGCCTTATCCGATTTTTTGACTCTATCACATGGAAACAATGATGGCATACAAGTGAAAATTTAAACAATTTTAGTACAAATGTTTGTTTATTATCATTTTGCAGAACTTGTGATGCTTATTTGTCATTGTATTTTAGGTTATGCCATATCTTTATGATAACTTGGCAATAAATACTGCAGTTGACATTGCTAGTACAACTATAGCCATGCTTGGAAGATGTATGATATATACAATACTTTCAATCTTAGATTCACTAACATTATCTATTTAAAGAAAATAGTTTTTATACAATTTCCTTTTTTTTTTAGGTGGTGAGAATGTTCGCAACATTGAGCAAATATCAAATGCTTCTGCTAGTAATACCAACAATTTTTCATTTGATTTTTCTACTAATCCCTTGGCCGAGCATTCATTTTGGGGAATAGGACCACCTCAATTGAAGTGAAAGTTATTAGCATAGCATATATGATCGTTTTGCAAGCTAATGTCTTTGTTTTCTTTTGTTCTTAAATAGATGAAAAGTTAACTACTATTGTTTTTTATATCCAGAAGTTTTTGTTGATTATTATTGTTGTTTTATTAGAATAGAGTAGATTACGCTTCAATATCAATAAGAGCATTTCACTATAATTGTGCAATTTGGTGACTTGAGTAATAGCATGTCACTTGTAAGAGATAATAAAAAGAAACACCTGAAATCTTATTGTCAAAAGTTGCTTATGTCCAAGTAATACAACAATACACGTATAGGTTTAGGGAATTCAATGAAATATTTATACATAGAGGCTATTCCAAAGAAAAAAACCAGTAAATGTGTAATCATGTTGCTATTGTTCTCCATGACGATGTTTTTGGCTTCCATTTCACTGTCATTGATGTAGTCAAGGTCTATGACTCATTTGAAGTCTCAGACTTATAATGCCTCTGCACCTTTAGACCAAATTCGCCCATTGAGGCAAATGATCAAACAGATGGTAGGCAACGAGCATTATCTTTTAACTCTGTTAAAGCAATATGATCAGGCACCCGAATGGCAGGCTAGCATGAAAAAATGAAATAGTACACATAATAAAAGCAAGTGTGTTCACACAAAAGCAACCAATTTCATAAAAAAATCAAAATAATAAGTGTTTTCCACAGGTGTTAGGTAGCACAATAAAGATACTTTTGGATTTTGTTCGAAGTGCAGAAGAGAATGGTTATGAGCTGTCATTTTGGAGAAGGAACAAATTTAACAGGAAGTCCCTTAAACAATTGAAATTAGGTTTTATAATTTGCCAATTGCAATGTCAAAAGAAGGCTCGATCAAGAGAAGTCTCAGCCCTTGTTTGCGTTTTCTACGTTTATAGTTAACTAGAGATGTAACGACATTGAAAATAAATTTTTATCTAAAAATTTTAAATGATGATGTGGTGAGGACTAGAATTTCTAGTAGGGGAAGGTAAAAAAAAAAGTCATATAACTTTAGTAACTTTTCTAAGTAAGTTCTACATCTTCACGACTTTTTTTTTAAGTCCTATATCTTAAAAAAATGTAATCTCTGTTAGTCATATAGTCGGAAAATCTAATGTGGCAGAAAACTGACGTTAAAAATAAAGGAAAAAAATCAAAATTAGACATACAACTTTGTAACTTTTCTAATTAAGTCATTAGGTTTTTATTTTTTTCACAACTCACTCTTATAACCTTAAATATTCTCTTCTAGTGCCATTGTCCTTTAAGCACAAATCCACTACATTTTCTTTTCTCTTTCCTCCTTGAGAGTGAAGAACAAGGAACAATTTTCATACTTTTCAATAAAAAAATACAGAATTTAAGTAAAAACACTAATTATGACCAAAAAATTAAAAATATACAAAGCTTTTAAAAATGGAAAATTCCCAGCAAGGAGCAGAATAAAAACCTCCTACCAAGCAACTGTCGGATAATATTCTGGTGAGGAAGCTGGAGTAGAATGACATTAATCCCGAGCCAAATGTCAATGACTTGATTACACTGTCGCACAATTTTATAATTAATTAATCTTCCTATTTATCTATATATTCATTAATTTATAAATCCATTTTTTCATCATCAGCGAACTCATCATTACTACATTGTTATTGCCAATATAAATATCCTTTCTATTGGATAATTATGGCTCATTTTTGTAAAATTTCATAGTTTGTTCTTTCAAGCTTCTATAAAAGCATGAAGAATTAATATGAAAAAGATTATATCGTCTTATCATGGAATCCATAAAGTACAATGAAATATTACAAAATTGGCTGTGAAATATTAAGTAATGATTTATCTAATACACTATTATTAATTAATATTTTTAATTGTTAATTTGACCTGTATATCAAATGAAATTTTATAAGTTAATAAGCTCAAATAATATTTTTAAAATATAATATTTTTTGAAATTTTATTTTTTAGTTGGATAACTCATAAATAACTAATTACTTTCTAAAAGAATTTTTTCGAGTGATTATTAAGTAGGTAAAGTGCTAGTTTTTAAATGGCTAAAGTGACGTGATATCCTTATTCTAAAGGTATATTCTATTGATGTAATTGCAATAAATGATCGCAAAACATAGAAAATATAATAGTTTATTTAGAAGAAAAAAAAAGAATAATAATAATAAATGGTTTATTTTAAACATTTTCTGAAAATTTCAGGTATAAAAGCAATAACCCAACCTCCATATTTTAACAATTAGAATTACACAGTTTTGAATTTCCCTATTGTGAGAAAATAGGAACCTGGTAACTTAATTAAAAAAGTTATAAAATTAGATGACTAATTTTGATATTTTTTTTTTATTTTTAACATGTGTTATTCACTACATAGAATTGTCGTAAGTTTTTCAACTATAGGACTTACTAAAATTACATTATCAAATATATAAGATTCAAATAGATAATCATAAAAATATAAAACTTACTTAAAAAAATTAAAAAAGTTATATGACTTTTGTTAACCTATCCCCATTCCCTGTCTTTAAATTCGACCGGAGAGAAGATGAACCCCTCATCTGCACTACTCCCTTCTGCGTCTTCCTCATCCGCCAGTCTCCTTTCATCTCCCTCCGCATGTCTCCTCTATCGCCCGTCTTCTCCATCTCCACTGTCACTCCTTTTGCCGCGCCGTCACCCTCCTCTGTCTCGCCGTGCCGTTCGTCGCCTGTTCTCCACTTTTCCGTTCGCCAATCACCCGTTCTCCGCTTCTCCGTTCGCCGTTCTGGGCCGTTCGCTGCTTCTCCCCTCGCCGCCTCGCCTTGCAGTTCGCCTGACACCTCGGCCCGCCGTCTACGCCGACGCCTCTCATCCTCGGTTCTCTCGCCTCTCCTCGTCGTTCGCCTCGTCACCGTCTCCTCGCCTCTTGAGCGGTTTCGAGTTTGATTTTGTAGATCCAGATGTGAGTTTGGTGTGTGATTTTGTAGATGCGGTTGTGAGTTTATAGATCTGAGTTTCGTTTCTTTGAATCATGTGGATTGGGATGTTTAATCCTATTTGATTGTAGATCCGGTTCCTTTTTGTGAATTTTGTGTCTGATTTTGAACTTTTAGTAAATTGTTTGTTTGATTTTTGAATTTTTAATGAATTGTTGAATTTTGATTTTTGAATTTTTAAGTGAATTTCAGTAAATTTTAATAAAATATAAAACATGAGTTTAGTAATATATGAAATATATTATGAGGAATAGCATATATGTTTTTTCTTTGGAGTTTTTAAACAACTTTTAGACCGTTGGAAATTGTTTTCCCGATGCATGCTTTAATGGACCAATTTCCAACGGCCTCGCGTTGGAAAATCTAATTTCCATCATGAGGCAGTTAGAAATAAGCCGTTGGAAATTCACTTTTTTTTTGTGCTATATCATATGTCTAGTTGTTGAGATGGAAAAATGATTACCTTAATTTCTTACCACCTATTATGTGAGTTTTAAGATTTTATAAAAATTTTGTCCATAACTTCATATGCTTTATTGGCTAAAGATCTTGACGGCTTTATGGATACAATTTTTAAAATTGATAGGTGAATAGGCACAAAAAATAGTTTGACCAATCAATTCAATGGAAATATTTATGATAGTTGAACGGTTATTTTTGTGATTTAAGTCGAAACCACTATTAACAAACTTCATTCTCATTCACGTAGTAGGGAATAAGAGAAATATGATGGCAATTCAAGCAAACATAGTGAAGTAAAGAAAGATAGTGGAATAGTGCAGCTGCACTTATTTTATAAAAATTCAACTCTATTAAATTTATCATGTTCTCTTTTTAAATTTTTTGACTGAGGCTTCTCCCACAAGTTTTTAATATTAAACATCATTATAGTTATAAACTAGTGTATTCTAGTTGATACAGCAGCACGTTGCTGCGAAGCCTTACAGTGCATTATGTGGTTTTTCATGTGGTTTAAGAGAATGAGCACAAATAAAGTTCATATCAGGAATTGATGAAGGATTGAAAGAACAAACATCCAAACCATAAGCATTAACTGTCAATTAACTCTTTTTATGTGGAAGTTGAAGGGAATCAAAATCCTACACTGGATTTCGACTTAAATAAAAGATTGAATCGAAGGTAAATTTCCTCCATAATACACAATGTATTAAGGGAAACCTCCCTCACTGGTTGATCCTTCTTCCGGTGAGTACTGACAAGTGTAATTCTTATCACATTTTTTTTTTGTTTTTGTCAACATGAAAAGCAAATACAAAAGAGAAATTAACAAAAGGTAGCATACAAGATGCAGTCAAAATGGAGTAAATATAACAAATCATACGGGCGAGAAAAAGGCTATAAATACTTGATAGCGATAACCAGACAACATATGCCTATAAATACTTCATTCAAGTAAAGAAAACAGAGATATTACGGCCTTGTTTAGTTGTACAGAATTTTCTAATTTTTCTAGAAATTTTTTTAAAAATTAGAAACTAAAAAGAAAATGTGTTTAGTTAAATAATTTTCTTTTTCAGTTTTCCTAGAAACAATTTTCTATGTTAGTAAGAATTAGAAAACTTTATTTAAGTAGTTTTCTATTTTCCCGAAAACGGGAAATCCATAGGGCTTGTTCTCTCTTCGTCTCGCGACCGGCCTCCTATTTCCCAGTGCCTTCGACCTTCTCCCTCCCAACTGATTTCTTTTTCACTTCCTAGACCTGTTTACAATTTTCAAGGGAGCTTCATTTCTTTCCCAAATTTGTGAATTGCTTTGATTGGTCCTGCCTACGCTTAGGAATTACCTCTATTTGTCACACTGGAATTGTGCCTGTGAATTGACTTCTATCGACAGCCGCTGCACCTCCGTGTCGCTTCCAATTTCGTCGCACCTCTAATCAATGGCCACTGCACTTCTCCTCAATTGGATCTGCATCTCAATCTGCGACGGTGGCAACATACCAGACGGTGCCTATTGTGGTGAGGAATCGGCGCCGAGTTTTGGTGCTAAGGCAGATGATATGAGTTGTGTCAGCCACGAGAAAAAGCAAAGAGAAAGGAGATTTAAGGATTTAGGGAATGATGGAAATGGTGGCATAGATGTAAGTGATAGAAAAGTTGGAAGCCTAAGTGATAGGGAGCAAAAAGTTGGGAGTAGGCTTTGGACTTTTTCCATTTTCACTTTTCAAGGTGATAGACTTGGGAAGACCTACAATTATAGTCCATAAACTTTCTTTCAATTTTCAACTAAGGTATAGAATTTTTTTCAATGTAGTGTATTTATTTGTAATTATCTTTAATTGTTTTAAAACAACTAAACATGTTTTCTAAAAAATACTTTAAAAAATTGTTCATGGAAAATGAAAAAAAATATTAGAAAATGAAAATAAAAATTATTTTTTACAATCAAATGCCACCTATAGTTGGGGAGAAAGTTTGAAATTAGGCTACCCAGCTTCTAATAATGTGAATATCCACCTGAATTGGATCTGTAGCAGACTTGAATCTTGTAAAGCTTATGCTTAAATTTGTTGTCATCCGTGGTATGTTGGTACACCTTTACACTTTAACAAAATGATTGGCAATGTTAAACTCGACAATATAATAACAGGAACAAATAAGTTTAAAAGAAAAAAAAATAATGATACCTTGCAATAAAGAAAACGTTACTATTTTGGGTACCATTTACAGTTCCAAAATCAAAATCATATACAACAGAGAAACATTCATTGGCAGGGGATTTGCAGTGAAATCCTTACAGTTTATCCTCCCTTATCTTCTGATACTTTAATTGAATGATAGAAAAAAGATCAAATCATGTAAATGAATATCACTTTTTGCAAAGTTGGAATTGAAAGGGGCAAATAAAATCATATTTTTAAATAAAACAGCAGCATCTTGCTCACTCCACCTTCGATTTCGAAGCACCTTTGATAAAAAAAAAATCATAAGAAATAACAACATGCATAAAGAATGAGAGAGCCGTAATAACAATAAGCATCTATAAAACATCTAAAAACACATAAAAACAAACTAAATCTTTATAGCAGTACAGATATGGATCATGTAATTTGACACTGAGCCTAATACCTCAGCCTTGCCTGCAAGATAGGCCATGCGAGTTGTTGTTGTGTTACCAAACATTTTTTTTTCATCTACAAAATTGATGTTGTAGTTGATTAGTTCTAATTCTCACAAAATCTTATAAATTAGGGAATTTTCCCAACAAGCATAATAGTAAAATGATATGATCAGAGGAAAAAAAACACAAGTGATTTGTTACTCAGAAGTCAGACCACACCGCCAACGCTCACAGGAGCAATAGACAATGACCATTAGCCACCCATTTTTTTTATCACTTGGAATATCAATCTCAGCACAATTGAAAGCAAAAAAATAAATCAATTCTCAAATTCAAAAATCCTTAATTCCAGGGGGAAAAACCGTTGGACAGAGTTGCGAGATCTAAAAAAATAATAGGAAACAACTGACCAGACCAAAGCAAGAGCACACATCATCACTCCCACCCCTGTTGACAGAAGCTAAAAAGCTTCCAATTTCTCTCGACCTGTTGTTCTTTTGCGAGATAGCTAAGAGAACACCGAAAGAGCGAAATGGTGCAGTTGTAAGAAATGACTAATGCACTTCAAGGCGCCAATTTGGCAAATAAACAATTTGAGGGACCAAAAGCACGGACAAAAAACTTTTAACAACTATTTTAAAGTTTAACCATTTTCCTACTATGGGATATTTCAGGGCCAGGCCAGTTTTGGCCCAAATCCATGTTGAATCAGACAGCCTCCATCTAGACCAGGCCGTATTTTCAGGCCGAAGGCATTACTTTTTATACATAGCCCACCAGTGTAGATGAACATTGAATGACAACTCCTCTTTAGTATATAAACGAGGTTTTTTTGCCCGCGCTGCAGCAAAATCATAAAGGTGATCATACGCTGTATGCAAAGTACTGTTCTAATCTTGAAAGGAAATCAAATGAAACATACATATTAGTTTCATCGTATACTGATAAGATTTATTTGTACCATTAATGAAACCAAGTGATGAGGCATATATTCATTATTTCCAATAGAAAACAAAAAGTACATCAAACAACCTTTTCACCCATAAAAAACAAAAAGACTTTAATTTACAATAAGTTAAAAAAAGATTGACCATAGATCAAACATAAATGATAAAATAATGTTAGAAGCGCACAAATATAAGATTGTTCACTAAAGTAGAAATATAAAAGGAAGAGCATGAAGTCACTGAAAAGCTGTAACAAGAAGTACTGCAAATTATTCTACAGCAGAAACTTCAACACTCAATATTTGAAGGGAGAAAAATAGGCATATAACTAATATACTGAGCAAAAATATGAACAAGATGGGCCTGTAACAAAAAATATTCACCTGGACAACAGGATATGTATCTTTTCATGTGTAAAAAAGAGAAGCATATATACCTCTAACAAAAATAAGGATGAGAAATAGAAGTTCCGAGATATCAAAGGAGTGTCGAATGTCTCAGGAAGCCAAGAGTCCACTGCAGAACATAAAATGATGCTGTTGAGAAAGCAACTCAGAATGATCATAATGTATATATACCGAATGAATATGAGATTAGAATGAGGAATCTAATTAGATTACAATACATACATGAAATAAAGAACCAAAAATATACATAGCACTTCACAAAGACTAAGCATAATGCTGTCAGGCAATTAACACATGAATAAAAAAACATCTATATATGATTAACAACATACAATAGATAACAGACACATGATAAGAAAAAACCAACAGCATGGCAAAGTAAAACTTCAACAACGAAACACAAATGATCTTAAAACCAATAAACATAAGGGCCAAAAACCAAAGCCAAAAAAAGCATAACACAAAAACCAAAGCAACTAAAAATGACAAAAACTTAGATAACAAAAAGACAAATGATTTTATAACCAACAAACAAAATGTCAAACATATGGTTAAAAATCAATCCCGAAATAAGAAAGCAAAAAGTGGAGTACTATAAATGACCAAAAAAAGGGATAAGAAATGAACCAAGGGGATGATGGATCTCATTTAAGACATGAATGGCCATAAAAAATAAATGCGAATAAAACATAAAAATGCCAACAACAAAACTAAAGTACATCACAGCAGCCAACCAAACATACCAACCTTTTTAGTCCTTAGAAGCTTGATTCTCTAATAAATACCCAAGTCCTTAGCTAACATCTCCTACTTAACAACACTGTTGCATACGTAGATGCAATTGAAGGGAATATAATAATCAACATGAAAGAAAATTGAACCCGTGAAAGAATAAAAGGCAGACATTCAACTTCGTACCTCAGTTTTAATCACTGCTATACTTTTTTCCATGGTCAGCAGTTAATATATGATTTAGTGTAGTCTGTTCATCACTGAAGAAGCAAAAATCAACAATCAAAAGTTTAGGGCACTAACCACTATTTCTCAACCAAATTAAAGAAACTTAAGATCATAATACGAACCGAAGAGTTGCAGCAACATTTGAAATGGGATCCCGACATACTTCAGTTCACATATCTTGGTTTTCCAAAAACAAACAGTATAACACAGAAGGCAGGTAGCATAGAGTCATTTCACATGCATAATCAGATTTCCGAAAACATGGTTTGTTGTGAGTAAGAGCAAGCGATTTAATATTGCATTGACGAAGGAATTCGTACCTTATCGGAACCCAAAAAACCAGTAATGCTTGTGGCGAGAATGTAATCGTCTGGGGGAATTTTGGCGGAAACATCAGAGTTATTAGTCCGCAGATTTGCGGTTGTAGACTTGCAGTAACGTAACTTGTGAACCAGATCTCTTGATCACGGTGAGGTTGATCGGGATCAGGCTCCCATCTTGAGATCAGGTTGTCCATTCACAAACCCGGATGACACAGGCAGATCGGCGGCCTCCCCCAGCTCACGCCTTGTTGTATTGGCGGCCATCCACCAATGCTACTCACAGAAACGGGACAAGGGAGAACGGATCTGAAACTTATAATTTTTTCTCCGGACATACAGACGAAGGAGAAGAGAATGGATAATCAAACGCACTAGTGTCCATCACCGACTCTCGTCACCTTCGAAGCCAGCGGCGTAGCTACCATATGCTGGGTGGGGGCTGTTGCCCTCCAGGAATTTTAAAAAAATATAAATATGGGTAGTAATTTAGTAATTTTTTTAAAAGTTAAGGACTAAGTGTGCATTTTATCCCCAAAATATTGTGGAAAAATATAAAAATGGGGGTAGTAAGGTAGGTGCTGAAGAAAGTAGGGACCCAATGAGTAGTTATTCCCTCTACATTAAGCAGATATTATAACATGGCCTAAATGCACTATGAGTCCTCCAACGTTTCCAACTCGTACGATTTGCTCCTTGATCTTTGAATTAGTATGAATTAGTACCAATTTACAGCTTTGCCTAACCGCGATATTGTCTCCCTCTTCCGGGCTCTGTCGACTTTCCTCCGAGCTTGACCCCCCGAACCAAAAATCCTGGTTCCGCCACTGTTCGAAGCCCTCATGCAAACTGTCCATCCAAAAGTTTCTGATTTCGATTCAGCTTATGTTCTCTGCAAGGTCAACAGGCAAGCAAAGCGTGGCGAGTTCATGGAACCAATAACGTGATACCTGAAACATCATAATAGAGTAGCAGATTTGACACAAAACAACACCATTTCTGTCACCGTATATAGTGATCAGAGCCAGCAATTTGTATATAGCTATAATTAGGGTAAAATCCAAATTTGGTCTCTTAACTATTCAGTTTGTCCTAAAATGGTCCCTTAACTCTAAAAGTGATTATTAAGGCCCCCTAACTTAAGCAACGCGTTCAATTTAAGCCCTATCCGTTATGTTGGCGTTATTTTTTTTTACAGAAAATGCATATGTGGCACTTAATACCTTTTGCTTGGTCCCATAATGCCATGTGACATCTTTTATGATAGTAAGTGACAAAATTGAGAGCATAATAAATCCTATACTAGAATTGACAAAAAACCTAATTTTTGGGACTTAAACTATTAATTAACCAAATATTCCCAAATATATTCTTGCCACCGTCACTATCTTTTTTCCCTTCGCTAGCCAAATCTACTCTCTCTTCACAGGGAATTGGAGGAGTAGAGGAGCGGAGGAAACAGAAACATCTCCAATCACCGTCTTCAGTCGTCTCCTCCTACTCCTTTTTTGCTGGCGCCCTTATCATGGGTTTTGCCAATAACTATGGCATTCTCATGGCCAGCCGCTTCATCGCCGGCGTAGGCGTCGGTTATGCCATGGTCATTGCTCCCCTCTATACCATGGAAGTCTCACCCCTTCGATTCTTCATTTCCATCTCTGGTTAGGGGATTTGATTCTCCAATTCATGATGGTGACAAAGAGATAACAGATTTGGTTGATGAAGGGAGAGAAGATGGTGATTGCGACGCTAGTAGATTTGGGAAGATTTGGTTAATTAATAGTTTAAGTCCTTAAAATTAAGTTATTTTATCAATTCTAGTCTAGGATTTATTATTCTCTCAATTTTGTCATTTATTGTCATAAAAGAAGATGTCACGTGACATTGTGAGGCCAAGCAAGGGGAATTAAGTGCCACATATGCATTTTTTGTCAAAAATAACACTAACATAATGGATGAGACTTAAATTGAACACGTTGCTTAAGTTAATGGACCTTAATAGTCACTTTAGAGTTAATGAACCATTTTAGGATAAACTAAATAGTTAAGAGACCAAATTTAAATTTTACCCATTATAATTAGTATATAGATACAATATACTAAGTTCATCTTTAGAATAATAGAGTAATATAATGTATTAAAGGAAGTAGTTCATTATTCCTTAATTAATTATTAAT
The DNA here is from genome assembly GCA_005392925.1 of Aquilaria sinensis. Classification (NCBI taxonomy): domain Eukaryota; kingdom Viridiplantae; phylum Streptophyta; class Magnoliopsida; order Malvales; family Thymelaeaceae; genus Aquilaria; species Aquilaria sinensis. The sequence continues at coordinate 126,100 of SMDT01000016.1, read as the reverse complement.
CTAACAGTGTTCCCCATCATTAAAACCAGTTTCTAGAACCAATTGAATTAAAATTTTCTAATGCATTCATTTTCAAATTGACCCCTAATTTTCTTTAATGTTCACCATAAACTATCTAACAAACACTCACACTTTTACAAAATCAACACATAAAAATAGAAAGTAAAATTAAGTTCATTATTCCTTAATTAATTATTAATATAATATGTTCACCACAGTAAAACTAGTTTCCAGAACTAATTAAATTAGAATTTTCTAATGCATTCATTTTCAAATTAACTCCTAATTTTCTTCAATGTTCACCATAAACTAACTAACTAACTGACACTCACGCTTTTACAAAATCTAACTAACACTCACTTTTACAAAATCAACACATAAAGATAAAAGTAAAATTAAGTACTACTTGATCTTCTTATGCTTATAGGCTAGCATATTCATTTTAGTTTAATGGAAAAAATTATGTATAAATCACTAATTTTTGGTTTGGCCTAAGTCGGCCACTAGGGATGAAAGGTTTCAACCCTAATAAAAAACCCAACTCGAAACCCAACATATAGGGTCAGGTCAGTCAAGAGAAAAACATGTATTTAGGCCAACCCGAACCCAACCCTATACGAGATGCAAAAGTCAAGTTGGTTCAGGTTAAACCCGATACCAACCTGATTGACCCGATTATTAACCTTTGTCTCAAAATTCCTTAATACCTATACTCAACCAGCCTAATCCCATTCCCTAATTTTCTTAGGCCCATTCCCTAAATCCAACCCTAAACATTCCCTAAGTCTAACTCTAAAGTTAAACTAAATGACCTCTCCATCCTCCACTCCCCTCGCTGCCTGCTGCTACTCTCACCCATCGCCTCTATGTCTCTGTCTGTCTGCTCGACTCAGCGCCGCTCCTTCCCTCCGTTGAGCAACTTGCCAACTCTATTCATCCATCCTCTTGCTCGGCTCCAGGTCCTTCCCTCCCTCCGTCTTCCTCCCTCCTTCGCATTCTTCTTCGCTCGTAGCTCCGCCACCAGCCTACCTCATAGATCACCGTTCATCCGTCGTTCACTGCCGTTCATTTGCACAAGAGAGTTGTCGTCACCCTATGTCCTCTCTTCTTCTTTCTCTAACGAGATTTTAACTCCCCAAGCCCAAGTGAGGCACACGTCAGCGTTGTAAACCATGGGCATCAGGAGGAGGAATCTGGCGACGACACGGAGGCACAGGAGGTAGAAGTCGATGGGGGGAATGGTCGAGGCAGTGAAAAATCGAGGAAGCAGATAGGGTGACAGATTGAGGTGGGCGACGGGTTGAGGAAGCCTATGTGGTGACGAATCGAGGCGGGGACGGAGGAGATGCAAGCCGGAGGTGACGAATTGAGGTAGCGATGGAGGTTGAAGGAGACGAATCAAGGCAGTGACAATGGCGACAGGGACCAGAGGTGACAGATCAAAGCGGGGTATCGGGTTTATGGCGAGTAAACCCGACTCTAACCCTATATTTTTAGGTTATGATCGGTTCGAGTTGAGTCAATAAATATGGTCGGATCGGGTTACATTTTTCGGATAGAGAAATTACTTGAAATTTTTGGTTTTGACCCGAACTTGACCCTAAGCCCAAAATTTACATTTTTATCAGCCACTAATGTTTTTGTTTGGCCAAATAAACCATTGATATTTCTGAGTGAAGTCGATTCAGACATTGTTGTTAAACCAAACTTCTGTGGACAATGAAACATCCCCAAACTCAGTGCAACCTATCTTCAAGAAAGTCTTGTCTCCACTTAAGCCCAAAGCTCAATTAGATCGCCCCTACACTCCCTCACACTATTTCCTTTATGATGAAACCACACAAAATTAACATTTCCAGGCAATTTTCATGTTGGCCTAACCAACAACAATGCCTCTACCACTGTTGATTTTAAAATTTTTAGATCTGTCAAGCTGAAGAACAAGAGATTCACCACACTATTTAACCTATTAATGTAGAGATTCGAGAAATCAAAATTGAAACTTCAATTTTTTCTTTAGATTTGATAGTTATCTATTTTGTTGTCTATTTTTCATGTTGAATCATCATGGTTTTTCCCTCTTTATCAAAGAAATCAGTAGGCTCGAGTTGTGAGGTTTGCTTGTCAGACCTTAACCGAAAAGGATACTACCTAAAATTACAATAACCCAAGCTTCAAGTTGCTGACTTTTAGTCCACAAAGTGTATAGCTTAACATCATTCTTCTTTTTCCCAATTGCAAGTTCTTCGTTGAAATTTAGCCAACAATGCAAACAAAATTATGCCACAAACTGAAATGAAATTTCAGTTAAATGAGATACAAAACAACTTCAAATGGTGCACAAAATTGCTCTGGGACCTAGCTCTTATGCCTTAACCTAACCCAGAAATTTAGAGCAGTAAGCTTTAGGTTTTTCTTCAACTTATGATGATGGATTTAAGATTCTGTTTGATTTACTGTCTAGGCATTTGTGTGCCTAATTAAAGAATAAGATATTGAATTTGGTTTTTTGGTTCAAATTGCTAGAAACAAGGGAATGTAACTCGTAATAGGAGAAGTTGGCATGGGTATCTTAACGAAATATTCTAATTCTAGCAGTATATTCAATTGATTTTATGACAAATGGCCTCCTTAGGCTAATTTTAAAACATTAATGGTTTATTTAGCTGAAAGACAACATCAGTGGCTGATTTGGGCTAACTTGGAAACATTAGTAATTTATATGTTATTTTTGCCTAGTTTAATTGTGCCTAGTTAATACATTTTTAGCCCAAGACCATTTTTAGTTGTGGGATCTCTGCCTTTTGTCTCTTCTTAGCCATCGATATTGTGTTTATTTATAGTCCCTCCTCATTGCCAACAACTTTTTTTCTGACCAGGCCCCTATCGGAACCTAAATCCGACACTGCTGTAAATGCTTTCTCAGTGATTCTTTCATCCAATCTAAGTGAAAAATCTTCAATTTTGTCAATTTCTTTCCCTATGATCCCATAGGGTGAACTCTATCTCTATGGTGGGTTTAAGTTCATCTTATTTGGGTCAAGTTTGACTCATTGTTCCTTGATGGGGTCAAGCTTGGTTTTAGGTTCTGGTCAATACTGCTCAAGTGATGGAAAAGAGTAAAGCGCCTATGATGGTTGAGGTAGAAATGGGTAACAGGAGTTCTCCAATCTACATTGGATTTGGGCAAGTGTTATTGTTTGAAGGTGGCAACTCGATAGCAAGGCAATGGTAGCATCTCAGTAGAGGCAACCTCCCATGGAAGTACTGCTAGTGAGACGAGAGTGGGACTATGGGATGCAGGTTAAGCTTTGATTTTTAGTCAGGTTTTTTTATTTTTGTTAGTGACAACTTTGGTTCGTGGATGGAAGGGAGAGAGGGCTCAACTTTGACACTGAAGTCGTCATTGTCGGGTGGCTAACGGCGATGGTGAAAAAGAGTGGGACAAGGATGAAGGAGGAGAAAGGTGAAGAAGCGATCGAGCTAGATTGTAATTTCTCTCACTTTTAGGGGTAAACATATTTGGTCCTATAGCTGAATTTATTCAAACAACCAAAACATGTTAACTTTACCCTATTAGAGTTCAATGTTAAAAATATCTAAGCATTCACCTTAAAATAGTGATTCCAACACAAGATGATCTATCAGAATATAATTAAAAATTCATAAGTATAAATACAAAAAGTCAATGCGGATTGAGAAAGTTGAACTTGTTCATAGTTTTGTGTTGTCTGCTATGAGACTATTTATGTCACTTCATATATTTTCATTTTTCAGAATTAGATAGTCAATAGGCCGAGTTTGAGTTGGGTATAGCTAATCTCAAATATTTCGCATGAGTAATCGAGTTTAGATAGTACCAGCCTCATAGGTAGCATGGGCAACCATTTTAAGATATATTTTTGATTTCTTTTAGACTTATTTTCTATATCTTTACATATATTTTCAAAAGGTTGTGTATATTTACAATTAATTAATACATAAAAAATCATAAACTAAAGTAATATATGATGATCTATGTCAAAATATAATTTTATTTTGAAATAAAAATTATATTTTGAATATAAATATATTAATTTGGGAGGGGTGTGGGTAAGGTTGGATAGGATTAATTAAACTCATATATTCCCCATGAATTTGTGGGTAAGCTTGAGTTCAGGTTTGAATAACTGGGTTCGGGAAGGGTAAGGCCGAGTAATATTTTTTTTTACATCCCTACAGAAGTCAATGACCCATCAAACACGCTTTTGAATTCACGTAAATATTCCTCATTACCTTGCACACTTAAAAAAATATGCACTGGTGATTTAGTGTAGGAATATCTATTGTTATTATCAAAATTATATATGAAACAATAACATATATATATATTTACTTGATTAAGATAAATTAGTGTGGAAAAATTTAAAAACTAGATTGTGGGAATGAAGATACATTTTTTTCATTTTGATTATATTTATAAAAAAAATTAAAAAAAAAATTATAAATTCAAAAATAAGTTAAGAATAATTCCAAAATTTTAATTGGTAAAAAATTTGGTAAAAAAAATATAACATAAGGTCAATGTAGTGAATTTAGGATTTTATCATAAATCGGTGCTTTATATGTTATCCATAAAAGTTTGGGAGCCTAAAATATAAAAACCAAAAGCTTAGAACAAAGTGGTAAAAAGAGCCTACCTTCAAAACTTGAGGACTATAAGACATAAATGCACAAAAATATATGACCAATTAACAATTGTATAATTTAGCCCTTTTAAAGTTGGGAAACTTACAATTTCCCCCCTGTGGTTTGCTCTAACCTACAATTTGCCCTTTTCATTTTTAAAAACCTACACTTTGCCTTTATTTTTTTTACATTATCCAATAATAACTTCTAAAACTGTATTTAAACTATATAATAGTCATCTTTCAGTAATTTTGACCTCTTGAATATTTTTTTTATAGTTAGTAGACATTTTAAATTATCAATTTTTATTTTTTGCAAATACGTTTTTATATTTGTAAATGCATATAAGTATTTTTTTACAGATCGATTAGCTATGAAAAATTATAAAAAATCTTGACATTATTGAAACATAATACCAGATAGTTTAAATTAGGGTTTCAAAATTTGTTGTTAGACACTATAAAGAAAGTAGGTGCAAAATTTAGGCTTTATAAAATAAAGAGGACAAAGTGTAAGTTAGACCAAATCACAGGGGGTTTTTATAATTTTTCCTTTAAAGTAACGCACAAAAACATTGAAAATGGCATCGTCTTTTCCCCTTCAATAAGAAAAAGTGACAAAGACCTGAGAAAGAAAAAGGCCAAAGTGCAAATTCGGCCTCTTAACTTTGTTAACTCAAGCGAGTTAGTCCTTTATAAATGACTAAGTGTGACTTAGTCCCTCAATTTTGCAAAATATAATAAGTTAGTCCATGATTAAATGGAATGACAAATGATTTTTGTTTGTTCCACAACACCTTCGGCCTTTCTCTATTGCATGCCATTGGTCTATCTTCTTTCAACTAAACCCTATATATAATTTGAAATGATCAAACGCCAAATCCATAATCTGCCTTTGAATTTCCCCTTGTAGTCGTCAAATCCACCATTTCCTAAGTCTTATAGTCAAATCCACCTATTGCCATCAAATCCACCACCGCCATCGAATCTACCCTTGGTATTGCTATCGAATCCACCCTCTTTGTCACCTTTGAATCCATCCCCACCATCGGTTCAACGTAGTCCTCATTATTGTCAATCTTCCAGCCCATCCTCACTTTGTCGTTTGCAGTTAAAATTTGATTTCATCTCATCCAAAACTAAGAATGCCTTGTCAATTAGATGGTGGGCTTGGATGGGTAGTGATTTCTCTAGGGACTTTCGTGGATTAGATGGTAAAAGCAGGCGATGGACATGCTGGGCCAATAGTAATAAACAGACTAGTTGGATTTGGGTGTCAGGGTGTCATTCACAGATTACAATAGCCTATGGCCAAGCATTTTGAAGCTGAACTAGACCAAATTATATATGGTTTAATTGGGAAATGGAAAGATAAGTGGCTGAGTATTCTATCTTCGATTTCCTCGGCCTATTGTCAGCATTTTTTTCCTCTTCGTCATTGGCAGCCCAACCCTAGTATTCCTTTCTTGGTTTTAATTTCACTAGCATCGCTTAACTCATCAACATCATCATTGTCACATGACAACATGTGTGCATTTTCTATCAACCTACGGACTAACTCGCATAAATTATCAAAGTTTAAAGATTAAGTTGCTTAGTTTATTAAAGTTTGTGGACTAAGTCATTATGAGTCAAAGTTAAAAGACTGACTTATGCTAGTTTGCAAAGTTAAAGGACCAACCATGCATTTAGGCCAAAGGGAAAAAGAAAAGGCAATAACCTATTGGAAAATGGTCATGGCCAAAGAAAACACGTCTGATTGTTGTTTTCAACAACACATCAGTTTCTAGAGTTTTGTTAATACTCTATAATGTTGGGAGATTCTACAATACCTACCTAAGAAAAGGGGGCATTACTCCCCCCTCAATCATAGCCATTAGTGGCTGCTGATGTCAGTAGATCAAACCGGTAGGATAAAGGCAACCAATTGATAAGTGCATAATGTAATGGTCAAGGTTGTTGACTTTTTGGCAACTTTGACCATCAATTTATATCATTTCATCCCACCTTTCTCAGTTTTTCTTATTTTTTTTTGACTTTTTTACAAGTGGAAGTGCATTATGGATGCATTGCCACCAACTCAAAACACCGGCGACTCATCGTCGCAAATTCCCCTGTTTTGCCTAAACCTTGGATTTTAATGATCCCTCACTTCTTTCCTCCTTACAAGCTGTCTAGCGGGTAGGGGATTTTATCCTTTAAGGGAGGTGGAACAAAAGACGAGTGAAAAAAATAAGGTTTTAAGTACAAATACCTCAACCAAGGGAGGTAGCCACATTCTACATTCTATGCTCTTTTCTTCATCATCTTTTGAGAGAGCCACCATTGGAGGAAAGTAAGGAGCTTGTTGAAGGTGCCAAGGAAGAGCCTAGAAACCAAGGATACATAGGCATTTAGGATTCATCTTGGGTTCTTTCTTCCCTTTTTTTATTTCTTGTATTTTTCATGGATTGTTTGGATTTGAGTTTGATGCTTGTTGCTAGAGTGGACAAGGAGTAAATTTCATCTATCTCTCTAAGATGAAAATCTTGATATTTGATATCTAATGTTATTTGGGGTTTTTTTATGGGTATTAATGATCTTGTGTTGTCTACTTTTGTGCTTCATGTGTGTGTGTTGATTGGCCATTACACATATTTCAAAATCTTACTTTTGTCTTGAGAAAGAAAGGAGGGAGGTGGAAATTAGGAGTACATCATAATAGGTCTCATGGATTAGTGGTAATTTATGAACCCATTAGGTGATTTCATTGATGTAAGGTTTTAATCCATCTTAGGTTAATTTATGAGCTTGAGAAATGTCATAGTTAATCTAGAGTGAGCAAAACTTGGTCTTGAGAAAAAGAGTTTTGATTTTTGCATCCTCTCATCACATAGGAAGTGAATGCCCTTAGAACCTCATTTAACTTAGGTAACAATTAAGAGGGTGGAATCCTAGAGAGATGGTCTTTTTTAAGTAAGTCACATCATTTGTAGTTGGTTTAGTTACTCCTAAATAGCAAATAGCCTTTTCATTTCATCACACCTATAGTTTTCATTAGCAACCTTTGCATTCATCCATTATATCATCTTAGATTTCATTAGGTAGTTAGTGGTTTCATTCACTCTAATCATTACTTTTTATACACATATTCACTCAACCAACCTTAATTCTTACTCATTTTAATCGTTTTCTTTCACATTGTAGCATAAGTGGTTTGAGTAACTAGAATTTAAATCTTAGTAGAATCATACTATCTTTTGAGATGATATCCAATATTTGCCACTTGCACACAACAATGTCATACACTTGGGGATCGTGTGAATAAGAATTGTAAATATAAAACTCTTGTGCTTACAACATCGATGGAAAGGATAGAGAAGAAAAGGACATGGACAAATGTGAGAAGAGAGAGAGGAAAATGAAAAAAAAAATAATAAGTGGAAAAATAGAAGAAAAAAATGTAAAAGGTACGTGCAACATGAAAATAGAATAAAATAATAAACTTAAAATCAACCTATTTTTATTAGATAAAGATTGTAAAAATTAGGAAAATATTTTTAAGAATTGAGAAGTAAGCAAATAAAAATCATTATCAATTTTTTTGAAATGAAAAATTATTATCAATCAATTTATTTCAATAAAAATATTTTTTAAAATGAGTGGTATAAAATAATTAGTTAGTTTATTTGATTTTCAATTTCGGATGATAAGAAACAGAATAAACTGAATTAACCTATAAAACCAAACTAAAAATATTTTGGTTTGGTCTAGTCTAAACTGAATGAACCGAGAAAAATGAAAGTGGAATTCTGTGAGAGAGGCATTGTTTTTCCTTCCGACTTACATTCAATATAAGAGATTTATTGTCCATGGAAAGAAAGAAGACAAAAACCCAAGCTAATTTGGGTTGGTTTGTACCTTTATTGTCGCTAAAAAAAATGAAAAAAATCTAATAACAAATTTTTTTGTGAATACTTTTGTGGGTACATTTTATGAAAAAAAAAATATAATAACAAAAATCCAAGCTAATTTGGGTTGGTTTGTACTTTTTGTGAATACTTTTTATGACAATAATTTTTTTTTTACTAATTTTGATCCTTTGGGTTAGTTAAGTTGAAAAATTCAGGAAAAAAACATACTTTAGACAAAAAAATCTTAAAAGTACTTTTTAGACTTCCTGTAGTGTGAATTATCAATAAAACTATAATTTAGTCAAATAATCACTTCATATAAGAATAATATGTAATAATATACTAAAACCCTTAACCCTGAACCCTTAACCCTTAACCCTAACTTTGACCTTAAACCTTAACAATAATAATAATTATAGAATAACACACTTAATAAAATATTAATTTATACATATGCCGATGGTACTCAAAATATAAAATTTAGGAAAAGTTACAATTGCCCCCCTGAGGTTTACCATAATCTACAGTTTACCCCATTTACTTTTGAAAACCTACACTTCTCCCCTAGTTCTTTTGTACTGTCTGACAACAATTTTTAAAATCGTAATTTAAATTGCATGATAGTCATCTTCCAGTAATGTTGATCTTTTCAATATTTTTTTTATATTTAATAGACATTTTAAATTATCAATTTTTATTTTTTGTAAATATATTTTTCTTCCTATAAATGTATATCAGTATTTTTTAAATGTCAGTTAGCTATGAAAAAAATATTACAAATCTTGAAATTACTTGAATATGGTTATCAAACAATTTAATTTAAGGGTTTTAGAAGTTGTTGTTGGACACTATAAAGAAAGTAGGGAGTAAAGTGTAGGTTTTTGAAAATAGAGGGGGCAAAGTGTAGTTTAGATCAAACAATAAGGGGGGTTTTGTAATTTACCCTATATTTATACTAATCAACCTAGTAAAGCAAAATGAAAAGTAATTTACAACGTAATAGTAACATAGCAAGAAATTTAAAATTGACATTTACCTATCAAGATTATTAAACTTACACCATAAATCTAACCTTAAAATAACCCTAGATCTCATACAATAAGCCGAACCTTAACCTTAAACCTTATACCCTAACCGAAAGCCCTAATCCCTAAATCTTAAACTTCATACCCTAACCCAAAACTTTAACCTTAGAGCCTAAACCTATTTTAAACCTTAAACCTTAACCCTAACATAAACCTTAACCTTAAAACTTAACCATAACCTAAACCCTAACCTTAACATTAAGCATAAAATGTAACCTTAGCCCAAGCTTTATTTCACAATGTTTTAATGTGGTCATGTCACCCAAAAATTTTCCTTTAATTATTTATTTTTAAAATTAATAGTCTTATTGTTAAGGGCCAATTTTTAAAAGTAATTTTTCTTCCTTTAGTATGTTTAATTAAAAAAATCATAATTTTTTTTAACTTTTACTGTGAAATTTAGGTAATTTATTGCACTACACCTAAAATTTTTTGGTACCAAGGTTGTAATATTGACATTTATCTACCAAGATCATTAAACTTGAACCCTAAACCTACACTTAATATTATGTAAAAAGAAATTAGGGAGTGAGTTGGTTTTGGGGGTTTAAAGAGGCTTGACTTTGGCCTGAGTGCCAGGTGTAACTCCAGTGTACTTTGAAGTGATTATTTACAAAAAAAAAATAATGTCAATTTATTCAGATTTTAAACTTAAACAAGTCCAAAAAATTACTTTGGATAGAAAATATAAGAAAAATCTACAATAATACATTAGATTAATGCTAAACATCCTAAACCCTAAATTAAGTACTAGCAGTAACCGTAAATCCCGTACCCAAACCTAATCCCAAACCTTAAGTCAAGCCACAATCCTAAATTTCATATACTAAACCACAACCCGAAACCCTAAACCTTAAATCATTAGCCCTAACCTTAAAATAACCCTTAACCCTAAACCTAAAAGATGGATGGTCACCTTGAAATTAACCTAAAAAATTGACTAAGTCACCGTTTAGGTACCTAAAAAGTAATTAGGTCACCTTGAAAGTTCCCTAAAATGGTGACTGGGCCACCTTGAAGGCTTTTAGATGATTACTAATTCTTTTAGGCAAATTTGGCATCCTTGTGAGTTTAGGGTCAAAGTTGACATATTAACAAGAGTTTTGGTCAGTATGACAAATCTTGAAATATTTAGGGGCTTGATTGAAAACTTCATAAAAAAGAGCAAAATCATGATTTTAGTCCCTGAAGGGTTACAAATTATACCAGTAATACCTTATATTTTCCTCTGTGTCGTTCACCGCTACCAACCTTACCAGGGCTGCTGCCACCGTCATTTATCCATCGTGAACCCTTTCGAGCGTTTGCCGCCATGCTGCTAGAACCCTCAAAACCTATGTCATGCTTCGCCGATAGCCAGAAATGCGAACTAGGCTGTTGAACCTATCGATCAGTATCCCTAGCGTTCCTTCCACTATCGTCGTCCATAAACCAATATTCGGTGTCTCCCATAATTGCTGCAACCTATCTATGCCAAAGGCTTCGCCAATTTTACTGCTGATGATCGCAATCGAGAAGGAGAAGGTTGAAAAGCAATCAAATACGTTCACAACCCAAACGTGACTCGGTTCGTAACCTAAAAATTTTCCTAATCTCTCTTATTTAACCTGTTCAACTGGTTACATGTAGGAAATTCAATGCTGAGATTGGTTTGGGCCTATCAAACGACTCTAAATTAGGGGAGTTTTCTTATCCCTTTCTTGGACGTATTGTAGAAAGGTGCATGTAATGTTGGTCTTGCACAAAAACTAAAAGCCAACTTCGTCCTGTCCTTTTTTTTCCCTGGTAATTTCCTGGGTTTGGTAGGTAGATATCAGCTATGCCGGCCTATACTAATAATATAGTAGTATGGAAGAAATTGGACAAGGGAGCCGGCGTGGCTATGACTTTTCCTAATGGGTAGGTGCATGGGTATGCTAGTGCTCGGTCGCAATCATGATCATACGCCCGTATGCTAATGCGCGATATTTATGAGAAATTAGTACACACTAAAATCTCATACGTATAAAATAAATTTCATTAGATTAGATCGTATGTATCGAAGTACTGTTATATTAGAATATTAGAAATTACTCGTGGCGTACAAATACATTTCAAACCAAACCCACACAATATATTGAACTACTATCAGATTGGATTAGACTTGCCCTCTCCAATCCTCTCCTAAGTGGCTGGGTCCACGTGGACGGTGTCCACCATTACAATTTGCCCGGCCACCTAATCCTTGAATGGATAGTGTGAAGAGTTTTTTTAGATCGCCATTCAAATTTTAGATAATTTATTAGATAATTTATTAAAGATGGAAATTAAATTATTAAAATTAAAAAACAAATCTACCTTTAAAATAATTTTTTCAGAATTTTGACATAAGTCACTAAATGAAAACGCCAAACGGGTCATAATGTGGATGGAGATCCTTTTTTTATGCAATAGTTTTTTTTTTTCACATATATAAACTTCTCAAAAGCCAAAATTTCTACCTTATTTATTGTATACGCACACATACTCGATAAAAAAAATATATGTTAAGATCGATGGATGTTAAAGAAATTAAGCTGCAGCGAACATCTTGGCCATTAACATAAAATTATCTTATTACCTGTTCAGATATGTTGGCACCTGGGGGGGTGATTCTTTTGTTTGGAAGGGTTTAGCAATTCCCGACCGTGTACTTTGGGCAAACCCTTTTTCTGCTTGGTTATCATCGGCTGTTGGCATCTGAAAGTTGATATAATTATCCATCCCTTTTCACGAGTTAGATCTAATCTACCGGCACATGTAAATAGATAAAAGTGAATTAATGCCTATGAATTGATCAAAATAATAAAAAAGGACTAATACTATCGAAAGGGAATGTAATCAAGAGCCAAATACAGTTAAGTAAATGCCTAAGTGTGCAATGTCGATAATTATATAGTACAATTAAATAAAATAATAATTAACCCTAAACCAATTAAATAACCTTTATATGATAACAATTAATCCTGAATGTAGTAATAAAGTACAAAAATAAACTCACACTATTGGAGTCTGAAGACAAATAGTATACCAAGAAGAAAAAATATAAGGAGCTTATAAAAACCACAAGGAAAATTAAGAAAAACAAGCTACTATTCTTATCTTAAGATTTAAGAACAGATGCGAGCTAATTAGGAGCATGCGCCAAATTTTTTGAGGGCATCCATCTCATCCTTGAACTTAGGCACCGCCTCTCTAGGCAGCGAAACCAGCACCCCGACTCCGCCCTCCATGCTGCCCACCACCTTGCACGGCGGCAGGAAGGTACACAGATCCACGTACCCGAACATCGGGCACGGCAACGTCCTCACGTTCACCGATCCTCCCCACCCGAAATCCACGTCGTCTTGAAGGCCCAGCTGTCTCCAGTCCGTCAGCATAGTATACGCCCCCGTCCCATCCATCTTCTCCCCCGACTCCCTCGCCTTCTCCAGCTCGCCCAGCGACCTGTTCAGAAACTCCTCGCTGCAGTCGATTCTTTTGTTCAGTTTTATCAGTTTTACGGCTCTCGCCAGCGACCCTTCCTCCAGCTCCCTCACTGTCAGCCCCGTTTTGGCGGACAGGAACCCGTTCCCGTAGTACCCCTGCGGCAGCGGCGGGTTAAGCCGGAGCCGCATGCCCACCGGGAAACAGAGGTAAGTTTTGCCGGCGGGGTCCAGTCTCAGGGCCCTCGCTCTCGCTCTCCAAACGTAAGCGCCGAGAGCCTCCACGGTGGTGAACATCTGCTTCGGAGCTTCTCCCTCCAGCTCCTCGAACTCTTTCATCAGCCGGAGTTTGAGGCTTCTCAAGCTCTCGCCATCTACGTAGAAGCATTCGTGAATGAGGTCGTCGGAAGGAAGATACGGAGATTTTGCCACCACTTCTTTGATAACCGATTTCGCGGCGGTTTCTTGTGCGCCCTCGACGTTATCCTGTTTAACAGGTTTTTTCCAGGTCAGTCTCTCCCTCTCCCAAACGAGATTAACGGAGGGCTCGCTCTTTCTGGCGGCCATCTCCGTCAAGGAGCGGAAGAACAGGGCTGCGCCGAACCCATCGCATACTGCGTGCGAAAGGCCCATGGCAACGGTGAAACCGCCGCAAGCGAACTTGGTGACTTGCAAAACCAAAGGGTGGTGGCCATCCTCGGACTGGTCGGCGGAGACGTCGTAGTCGAAGGTGAGGCGCTGGACAAGCTCGGGGTCGACGCCGTCGAGGTAGTTGAGGGAAGAGAGAGTGCAATCAGCGGTGGCGGCTACAAAAGGCACGCCGTTGGCGTTGCAGTTGAGTCGGAGCCTGCTGTCGGCGTGGCGTTTGAGCTTTCCAGCAAGAGGGTAGAGAAAGACTAGGACATCAGAGAGGGCATCCTGGAAGAGGCGGAGAGGGTCGATGTGGGTGTTGGGGTTGGGTTGGTAGGCGTAGATGGCGTGGCAGAGGACTTCGAGGTTGAGGTCGTTGTCGATGGTGGAGAGGGAGAGGGTGTGGTGAGGGGTGGGCCTGGAGGGCTTCACGAGGATGGAGGTCTGTTTTTGAACGGAGAAAGTAGCCATTAAGAACAGAAGTGGAGTTTGGTTTGTGAACGTTGTTCTAGGTATTGACCATAAGTTGCTCCTTTTATAGTGTGTGTTTTCCTCCCAAGTCTAATTTCTCGTCTCGGTCCCACGGGTTTGGTTTGGTTTAGGTTTGGTGGAATATTTAAAATTTCAATTAAGCGCAATTTATTTATGGAGTAATGGGGAAGTAATGTCGAGGCAGATTTTTACAGAGACAGAATGATACAAATTAAGGTGATGAGGAATCGATTGTAAGAATATTAATTGGTTTATTAAAATAAATTAATTTATCGAGATGGATTTTGCATTCCTGCTCTTCACGTTCGTGTATATAAGACATTTTAATTACTAATTAATTCGCTACATCAATTCTGAAAGCTTTTGCTTTTGTTTTAATTCTAAAAAAGTATGCAGGCATGCACGATCGAGTGACTTATAATTAGATGGTATGACTCTCTCAACCCCTCAACTACTCCCATATATATACATATATATTTCTAGTCCATATTATCGCTAAGCGATGAGATCATACGACTACGCCCATATATATACATATACATGTACACACATGCACACAGTACACACACTCAATTCAAAAGCCCTCCACCTTTTTTCACATCATCTACATTTACCCAAGATCTTCCAAGAGGTAATTAGTTATTTCATACATGATCTTTCACTTTCAGATCATTGAACTATTTAATCTAATGTTTTTTATATTCTCTGATATTATGAGTACATTTTTTTATTTTTTTTCCCTCTAGACTCTAACAATTGCTAGGTAAAAAAATTCAATATTGAATTCTCATTTCACTTATATTATAAATTAAAACCAAAGTAGGTGCTCTAATTAGTAGATAAATATCTAAGTAGTTACGTGAATGGTCACGGTAAAAGTTCTGGAAGGATATAAATTTTGGAGTACCTTGTCTTTATAGTATGGTGAAGATCCGTGGATGATGATGACCAGCGCTAATACATCCAGCCTCCAGCTAAGCGTTTGGACTGTCTAGAAAGTGGGGTTGGTTGGTAAGCTTAATAAATTCTTGAAAATTTGAGTTGGTGGCGGCGACTTTATATATGTTTCATTCTAAATAAAGATAAGTTAACGATATTTTACAACTCAACGTTGACAAAAAGTTTTAAAGAATAATAAAAATATAAAATTGATAATAAAAAGATTATTTGTTCTTGTGACACCAAATAAATGAAAGAAAATCGGGTCAAATCAAATCTTCCAAATAAGCTAAAATAAATCTAGGATACGTAATGCATGAATAACTGGACCAAAATTCATAGTAAAATGACAAAACCTAAGCAACATTGTAACTAATCAAATATCAGAAACCTAAATAAGACTATTTATAAAAATAAAAAGACAACCAATAAAATCTAAAAAAATAAAAACTGACATTATTTTATACAATTACCTCTATATTTGTTGTCAAATATTGTGACACTTCAGTATGACCGAGATTTTAGTGAATCTAAAAAAAACACTTATATCTATCTTATAAGAGTTTTAAATAACTTTGAAATACCAAAATTTGAGTGATATCACATACTCCATAAAATCATATACAAAACATCAAATAAACTCAGTCAAACAATAAAAGGAGTAAAAGGAAATCAGTCAAATTCAGATCAAAATTTAAATATGATAAAAAATGACACACGATAGTAAGCGAGGCAGTTGAAAGTTAAGTTTGGGGAGACTCAGTTGAATTTGCGGACGGCGAGCCGTTCCTATCACTACCAGCATTTATATAATTACGTCGGTAGTATGCATATAGAAATATAGTTAAACTAAGTTAGTTGTAGACAAAGTAAAAAACTAAGTTAGTTATACACAAAGTAAAGTAAACATTAACGTACAGATGCCTCATGCCTTCATATATCGTTTTTAATTGCTTGCTTCCACTGATTTATTAGGTAATTAACACAGTTAACGACGTGACCACTTTAGACCGAGTTTGATATATGGCTAATTAATTCAATAGTTTTGTTGTTTTCCCCTTCACTTCAATCCAAGAAGGCTAAAATCTCTTTTCGTTATTTGAACTGCAGTGACTCAGTCACTTTAATACCTGACTTGTGACTCAGTCAATTCTTTTGACTCAATAATTTGGTCAATTAGATGTTAACAGTGTTAGATTTTTAACAATTCAATGGCCTTATTGCAAACATTAAAATCTTAGTCACTAAATCACAAAAATACTTAACTTGAACATTTAATCAAACCTAAACCTAAATTCTTTATTGCCACCTCCCTACATGCTCCTCGCCGCCATCCTCAACTCCATCCCCACCTCCGCCCTTCAAATATCCCCTTTATCCGTCCATGATTTCACACTCCACCATCAGCTACATCATCCACTATGTGCTCTCCTCCACCTCCTTCCACCTGGTCACCATCGTCTCCACCATCTTCCATTTCCAGTCAATCTTCACCCCACCCTTTATTCTTCACCCATTGCCATTGCTGCCTACAAGTAGGTCCAGGTCGCCATCATCAGTACTGCCTCCCTAGAGTCCCAAAACTGCATATCCTCCACGTCACCAGTGAGCTCTCTACCACCACAGACGCCTAAATGCTTCGTACTAAATCTCGTTAGGTAGACCAACAAAGATAGTTCTAAGGATTAAATTTGCCTCCCAAACCTTATTAGTGGAGGTGAGCCAATCCCACCCGAAACCCAAGTGCCCACAGCCTCGAGTCAGCCAAATCACCACCACCGCCTATGAGCCGGCCCAAGTTTTTCTCTTTGATCTCCACACAATCTCCTCATTCAAATCGGAACAAAAATAAAAATTGTAGTTTTTAGTAATTGAATATATTTTTGTTGATTAATTATATTTGTAATATTGTTTACTTTTTATTCTTTTAACTTTCCTGTAAAAAAATTAATATTGATTTTTTTAATTAACTATATTCTTTTAATTAATTTAATTTTTTGGGTTCTTGTTAGAACTTGAAGAAAAATAAAAATTAATTTTGTAATTGAATATATTTTTGGTTAATTAATTATATTTGTATATTGTTTACTGTATTTTTTGTGAAAAAATAAAATTTATTTTGTAATTTTTTATATTTTATAATTAATCATTTTTTTATCGGTTCTTATTCAAACTTTAGGAAAAATAAAAATAAAAATAAAAATTGTTCATGTTTAGGACTTAGATTTGTAGATGTTAAAATATAGGATATAAAATAGAGAATTAAGAAGATGATTGGCTAAACATGCAATTGTAATTTTTTTTTTTATAGGTTAGTTAGTCAAGTAACAAATCTTTGGTCAAAGGAGTAAAGTGCATCACGGTTTATAGTTGGGGGACCGGGTTGCAATGCACCAAACTATAGGGTTTCTTTTCACCAAGTCACTATAGTTCAAGAGACCAAAAAAAATTGTAGCCATCTAAAAAAAAAGTAATCTATTAGTATATATAAAAGCAGGTAATTTGATAAAATGTCATTTCATCATTGTTGAAAATTACAGAAATTATAGTGAGATAACACATGTATCTTCAGATGAAATATGGAATGGCACATGACAATTTTCGATCATGCCCCTATAAAATCACATGTGGCATGATCGGATTTGTTGACTGATTAATTTTAGGCACTTTGAAGCACATTTACAAATCTGACATGTGAACGCAAATTATGACACATGACATCATTTGTTATCATTTTGTTTTGTTGTGAAACTCATTTATGGATAGAAAAATATGTTGGTGAGACTGGTTAACCTACTTCTCGATTTATTCGGTTTTTCATATATAAGCACATTCCTATAAATCAGGATTCCTTGCATTTTTTTAAAATTCCACCTGTTTTAACCCATGCCCTTCTATAATCTATTTTGATAAGTTTATTTATCTACTCCATATCCAGGTATAGTCCCGTCTCCCATCCCATGCCCCTACTACTCCCCTATATTATTTTCTTACAGTTACAATAAATCAGTATAAAACCTCCACAATAATGCAGATTCCACTTTACAAAATCTGAAAAAAATCAGTTGCTTGCTCCTACTGCCCTTTTACCGAAGTAAGAAGAACCAACGTTTCTCCATTGTTTCCACCTCCACCAGCGTGTCTCTGTCCGTCAATCTTCACCTACAAGGTAACAACATATGTTATTTACATTTTTCACCAGTATATCGACATATCTTATTTACATTCCTACTCGTAAATTGCAGCAAAGCAGAAATTCCCAACTTCCAATTTCACAGCAACCATATCAATAACAGCAGTAACAAATATGTCTGTTTTGCTTAGTTATGTTCTTTTCTCTATTTTGTAAAGTCTGTGATAATAATACCAAAATCTTAGCAGTAATTACATGTTCCCTATTTTAAGTCCAGTAACATGGATTCATTTTATATGCTAATAATGTTAAGACTACCTATGGGAAGATTTATGCTGCTACTAATTGTATTTGACCAGGAAACAATAATTCTCATCATTTTTTGTTGTACTCATTCATTGCAGGCAACAAGAAGTTGCACCAAAGCAGAAATTTCCGGCTTCCAATTTCACAACAATTAGGGGTGTTCATTCGATTGGATCAGTTCTAAACCGACCGGAATAGAACAATTCAATTAATTTTTTATTTTTGTAAATTTAATCCAAACTATGCAAATTACATATTAAAACCGATCCGAACCATTCAAATCATACTTTGATTTTTTCAATTTTTATCTGAGTCATCCAAATTGTAATTCAATTTATCCAATTTTTATAATTCAATTCTTTTGTATTAGAATTAAACACATGATAATTGAAAAAGAAAAATAAAACTTGAAAAAATATGATAAATTTTGATAATATTCCATTTATACCTAAACTTAAGATTTGATTCATAACATTTAGTCCAAAATTAACAAAAAAGACTTTACATATATGGAGTTGATGAGTATAATTATAAAATTGATATTAATTTTTTGTTTATTCAGTTTTAAGCTTAGGAACCAATAACCGATCCAATAACTAAATAAAAAATTCAATTTTGATCCAATCTAAACCAAATAACCAAATAACTGGATAATATTGTCCAATCTAAATAATCCATTTGGATTATTTGATTTTATCTAAATAATGAACACACCTAACATCAACCACAATTAATAACAACAGCAACAAACAGACCATGCTACGAATACCAAATTTAATTTTAATAATCTTTTCTTTATTTGTACTATGTTTGTGTCCTTACACATTTGTATTCATATTCATTAATTGCAGTCAAGCATAAAGCAGATCACTAATAGCAATAAAAAACAGCAAAACATCCAGGTTACGATTTACCAATAATTGTCATATGCTCTCTTTGTCTGTTTTGTTTATTTATATTCCTTTCTTTGTCTTGCAAAGTTTGTGATAACACCAGAATCATAGCAACAGGGAATACTGAAAAGCCAGGCTTATGATAAAATGTAGGAAATTCGACAAAGTTGGTTTAGAAAAAGTTTTAGGGGAGTCTTAAAAAGCAAGGTTTCAAAAAATCTATTAAAAAAAAACAGATTGCATTGTCACCGCATAGAAAATTCATCTGAAAGGCGGAAATTGGCCAACCTGCCACAAAAAAAATCATTTGGCCGGCAATGCTAGCAAGCAAACAAAGCCAAAAACCGTCCAATTTAGTAAAGTGGGAGCACGAGAGAGGGAAGAGGAATAGAGGTTATTATCAAACGCACTCCACTTCTGGAGAGCATTTATATTATCCAAAATTACACTTTATTCCCTTATCTCTTGTATGAGTTACACTAAGTTCCCAAATTTTTTCAATGTCTTTCACTTTGATGCCAATTTTACGAAATGACCAATTTTCATACCCTTATGTGTACTTAACATTTTGGATGCGGATTCAGCGTAATTGTAAGTTTTTTGGGTCTTATTTAAATTTAAATTGGGCCAGCATTATTTATATTTTTTAGGGTCTTATAATCCTTTAATTTTTTTGGCCGAATATATTCTAAATTTTTTTTTAGAAGTAAGTAATAACTAGCTTATATGCTCGGCATTGCCACGAGTTTCAAAGTTGTATTGAGTAATATAAAATAATATATATATAATCAAGAAAATTGTTATCATCAAAACAATAATTTAAAGAAAATACTATTTATCATAACATGGTATTCAACAATGCCAACAAATTTATCCATTAACATCAATCATTTATTTTGAAAATAACAGTAATTCAAGGGGACAAAGTATCTTTCTCTGCATGCATTGCTTAAGGTTAGTCTTGATTCAACGCACTATAATAATGATTCATACACACAAATGTATTATTGCAACTTTGTTAATATGAAGAAGATGAAATAAAAAATTTTAATAGAAAAAATTATAACCTGTGTGGATACTCAATAAAATCTGAAGCTAAGAAAAAGAAATTTGTACTGGAACTGTAAGATCACTACAGAGTTCCATACTATTGAAACACAAAAAATAATTCGGTTTGCAAAAGAGAAGTGAAAATATGCCCTATTTTGCATATTTACCCCAAAATTGTTAAATGTTGCAAAAGTATGATTAAAATAATGTTTTGTAGAGAAAATGCCCCTCCTTCCGTTAACTTCATAATTTTTGACAGAAACTCAATGAAAAAATTATAAAATTAGCCCCTTACTGCAAGCAAAACGGACCCCTCAAATACAAATCTGGGACACATAATCCCTCAAATAGCAAAAAAAAAACATTGAAATAGAATGAAAAATTATGAAAAGAATAAATTTAACATGATTATTAAAAATTAAAGTATACAATCCCTTCAAATAATTATGGAGAATTTTCAAGATGAAAAAAATCCATTTTGACACAATTATCAATTTTTTTTAACTTAAACACTAAATAGCAAAAGAAACCGGAAATAGAATAAAAAACTAAAAATTTGGCCCAAAATCAAAGCATTCAATCTCTTCAAATAATTATGGAAAATATTTTAGATTCCAAGAAAATATAATTCGGTACACTAATCTATTTTCAACTTAAACCATAAAATAGTAAAAAAAACCAAAAATAAAATGAAAAATAAAAACAAATTAACAATTCAATATATCCATCTCAAATTAAAACATAGAATCCATTGAAATAATTATGGAGACTATTCTATTTTACAAATAAATATAATTTGATACACTTATCTATTTTTTTTAACTTAAACCATAAAATAGCAAAAAAATTTAAAAATATAGAATGAATTTTTTTTTTCAAAAAATATCAATTTGACATGTCCATCCCTAAATAAAGAATGAAATGAATTTAAATAATTATTTAGACTATTATAGATGCTTAAAAAAATACAATTTGACACACTTATATATTTTTTTTCAACCTAAACCATAAAAAAGAAAAACAAAAAAAATAAAAATATAATTCATCATGGCCAGCCCGAATTAAAGCATAGAATCCATTTAAATAATTATGGAGGCTATTATAGATGCCAAAGAAATAGAATCTGACACACTTACGTATTTTTTTCAACTTAAACCATAAAATAACAAAAAAAATGAAAAATAGAATGAAAAATAACAAATTACCAATTCAACATGAACACCCAAAATTAAAGCATAAAATAACTTAAAATAATTATATGTGCTTTAAAATTTTATTTTAAAGTTGAATTGGTAGTGTTTTTTTATATTATTTTTCATTCTATTTTGTAGTTTTTTGCTATTTAAGGTTTAACTTGAAAAAAATAGATAAGTGTGTAAAATTACATTTTTTAAGTCTAAAATAGTTTCAATAATTATTTAAATGGATTGGATACTTTGATTTTGGATGGGCATGTTGAATTAGTAGTTTTGATTTTTCATTTTATTTTTTTGATTTTTTTGCTATTTTCTGGTTTAAGTTGAAAAATAGATAAATGTGTCAAACTCTATTAATTTTGTGCCTATAATAGTATCCATAATATTTAAATGGATTGGATTCTTTAATTTGGGATTGAATGTTGAATCAGTAATTTGTTTTATTTTTCATGTTATTGTTCAATTTTTTTGTTATTTTATGGTATAAATTGAAAAAAAAAAAAGCAGATAAGTGTGTCAAATTCTATTCATTTGGAATCTAAAATAGTCTCCATAATTATTTGAAGGGATTAGATGCTTTAATTTGGGATGAGGATGTTGAATTGGTAGTTTTCCTTTTTACTTTTTGGTTCTTTTGACTATTTATGGTTTAAGCTTAAAAAAATAGATAAATGTGTCAAATTATATTTATCTGGGATATAAAATATTCTCTATAATCATTTGAAGGGATTAGGTACTTATATTTTCAATAGGCACGTTAAATTGGCATGTATTTAAATTTTGTGTTTTAGCTACTTAAGGGGTTAGGTGTCCCAAATTTATATTCAAAGGGTCTTGTGTCCATTTTGCTCATGTTCATGGGCTAATTTGAGATTTGCCCCTTGAATTTCTGTCAACCCTGACAAAGATAATAGAAGGGGAGACATCTTTGCAACAAAATATTTTTTTAATGATACTTTTACAACATTTGACAATTTAGGGGTAAACATGCAAAATGGTGTATATTTTATATGTACATCATGCAATTTAACCAAAAGCAAAAGGAAACGCATTTCTCTATATTGGGCGAAAAGTTTAGGGCCAAATTAGGAACAAAGATAGTTAATGAAATCTTTTCAGTTTCCACTGTACTCGATTTGGGCCAAAACATATTTGCTACTAAATTAATGAAAATTTCTTTATAGAATATATGTATAATGAAAATAAGAAAAAATAGTAAATTAATTTCAATAAAACAAAATTATAATGGTGAGTTTCATCTTCACTCATAAAACACGAAAAAAAGCAACATACACGGGACCTGATTTGGGCCCAAAATTCATCTTTGTACTTATTTTTATAGGAAATACAGACTTTCCACTTTTTCTAATATGACCTATTTAAATGAAATATCAGTATTGACATTTATAAATAAAAATTATGGTGATTTAAAGCTTTTAAGTTGAAAATTTTAAATTTGAACATGTTTTTAACCTGCCAAATTTGATTATGGGCATTATTGGAACATTAGTGTAAATAATATTAGATTTCTTTCCTAAATTGAAAAATTTGCCACATTTCATCACATTGTTGGATTTGTTAAATGAAAAGTCATTTTTTTGCTTAAGTGTATCATGCTTTTATAATATATACTATCTCCATCCTATATTCTTTGCATCATTCATTTTTCAGCAATTAATCTAAGATTTTTTATTTTTAACATTTTAGTATATAAATGAAGAACTTTTATATAAGAATGATAAATCAAGACATATAGTTTTTAAATATATTTTTAAAAGTCAAATGATGTAAAGAATATGGGACAGAGATAATATTAGATTAGGCCTATTTTTTTTTTTTTGTCCCTTAACATGCATATGAGTTAAGCCTAATTGTATATTTTTGCGCCTCTTTAATTTAAATTTGGGCCGTCATTGTTTTATATTTTAGGTTCGGCCTTATAATACTTAAATTTCTTCGGCCTAGTTGGTTTATTTCTTTCGAGCCGAATTTATTCGGCCCTAAAAGAAAATTGTTTCTTTGGACATGGAATGGAATTTTTTGGGCCTTTTCCTAATTTAAATTGGGCCAGCATTGTTTACACTTTTTTTGGTCTTATAATCCTCCAATTGTTTTGGCTCATTAAATTTGGTTCAGTTCACTTATCTCATTTGGGCCTAATTTATTCGCCTTGAATAAAAATTAGTTTTTGCGCCTTCTAAGTTTTTTACCAACAATTTTTTTTTCACATTGTTTTTTTTGTCATTAGGTCAACCATTTACGTCCTCGTTCAGTATTAACGTTAAAGTTTTGAAAAAGTTAGCTAACAGTAATTTTAGCTTTAAAGTTTTTATCTTAACCATTGAATAAATTATTCAAAATAATAATCACAAACGTTTGCTACCCACTCTGGAGTAATCCAGTTATGGTGCCAAAACTGTGCATTTAAACTCCTAAGATTAGTATGTCATGTAGGTCATCAAAGCAACACCCCTAGTATACATACAACACCCCTAGTGTACATACTCAAGTGACCCTTTTGAGCACTATGTAAATTCATACATATTGGTCTAAACATAACACACATATTTACATTTATGCACACTATGACAGTTAAGAAGGAAAACAATAGCACAAGTCTTAATTTTGACTTCCACACATTAAACATTCTTACTAGGTTCAAAAATTCCAGCCACTGCACCCAGACTTCCTCCAATAAATTGTATCATTCTAGCCATGTAACCCCATATTTTCTTTGATCCATTATCAAGTAGAGACTTAGAGCAAACCAAAGGATTTTGTTTTACATCAATAGCTCACCTATGGACCAAGTTATGGATTTTTTAAGTTGGTTACAAAATTCTGACCCAAATAAACAGTAACTTAACCAATTTTTCAACATCATAACTTTTGCCACAGGACTCAAAATCCATAAATTCTAAAGCCCAGTTAACCCTCTAGATGTCCTCTAGGTGTGCTCAAAATTTTATATCAAAATTCATTCTACACAGGGAGATACAGTGTTTTGAGTGCAAGGTCAAAATTCTGGTCAGTTTTGAAGCATTATGCTCATACAATTTTTCCAAAATATACAAACACTTCATTCACAAGGGGAAAGCCCTTCAAGACTACCCCATATATGTCCAATACACATGGAAAATACATGTCCTTGCATTTAACAATAGTATGTGGCCAAAACAGAATTTACAAGTGAGCAGCTTATCATTCACACTTAGGCAGCTTTGCACTACATTACATACATAGTCAAAACACTACTCAAATGTTCACATTCTTGTCTCATTTTACACACACTACATTTACATGCATACATGCACTACAAAATTATCTTAACTCAGTGAAATAGGCATCCTAAGTTACAGGAGTGCTTGAGACACAATGGACTTCAGAACAGGATGCTGGACAGCTGCTGCATACCACAATAAGCACCATCACTAAAAATACCAAATGTGCTCATAAAATCACCAAACTTTCCAAATCACAACTAGACATATGGAAGTTCAAGTACCTAAAAATTCAGGGCAAAGCTCAAACTACAAAATTAGTTTTAAGGTGATCTTTTAGCTATACCTGAAAGAGCAGAATTGAGGGAAGTAAGTTTCATTGAGAAATTTAGTAAGGGTAGTACTTGGATTCAATAGATAATATAACCATCATTAAAACTTGCATCCAAAGATACTAAAACACAAAAACCACAATGCATATATACAAGATATAGCAACCAAATACAGTAGTAATTCACAACCAACAAACACATGAAATGTGGCAGCAAAATATACCATAGATCAGTCGATAAAACACATAATAAATATAACCAAATCACTATGGCAGCCCTCCTCAAGCTAATATTTGGTTTTAGGAGGATTTTAACACTAGTTAGTACTAACTTTAGGCTTTAAAAACCCTCATTTCACTACCATATTTGTACACTTCACATTAGGTCACAAAACTTCAATAAGTGCACTCCTCTCACTAAACTTGGTTCATTAAACTTATGGCTCTTTTCCAAGCTTAGCCCTAGCTCTATGGTTACTTGAAGTATCCAAACAATTGCTTTAGTTTGCTTCCAATTGCTTCCTTTTTCCTTCAATTTCAATCAATTGCAAATTGAAGGTGTGGTGGTTATGGAGGAAGTGTGGCTATATTTTTGGGCTGAAGAAGGCTGAAAATGGGAGAGAGATAAGTGAGTTGGCCACTTAAATGAACTTAAATGAGCTTAAGTGCACAAAACACACTTAACAAGCTTAACATTGCTTTATGTCATTTTCCTTGCCCATAAGCATGGTTTTTTTGTCTTAAACTTATTGGTTCACATTTTGCCCATATTTTTGACCAATTTCCAAGCCATAGCTGCTCATCTTGAGGTGGGAAAACTCCAAATTGCTCAATTTGACTAAAGTCAAAGCATACACATCTTAAGACCTACATTAGAATACTTAGGTCTTTTATGCCTTTTTGTGTTTTCTTTGTTTTTGTGTTTTCTTTGTCCTTAGTTGTCCTCCATAAGCAATTTGGTCCTCCAATAAAACTTTCATACTATTCATATCCTTCCTATAACTCTCCAAAGCTATTTCTTGAGAGTTTGCAATTAAGTACCTGAATTTTCAAAACCTTACAAAAAAGTTTATAGGTTGCTTGAAAAACAAGCAACCCTTAAGACCTTTATTGAGGGCCAAGTTACCAACTTGGAACACTTTTAAGGATGTGTTCATTATACCTTTTACCCCTCATACTTTAATCACTATAAAGAGAATTACATAATATAATGGTTTTCTAACCATTATACTACACTTGTAATTCTCCCATTTTTGTGAAGTGGTAACAACGTTGTTCCCAAAATAGGGCCTATACCTTAGCCCTGACTGAACTCCGTTCTATTTGGCCATTTTACTTTAAATTGGGCCAACATTGTTTACACTTTTTTTGGGCCTTATAATCCTTCAAATATTTTGACCCATTAGATTCGGCTCAGTTCACTTATTTCATTTGGGCCTAATTTATTCGCCATGAACAAAAATTATTTTTTCCCCCTTTCTAAGTTTTTTCCCAACAATTTTTCTTTTCACATTGTTTTTTTTTTGTCATTAGGTCAACCTTCTACCTTCTTGTTTGGTATTAATGTTAGAATTTTGAAAAAACTATCTACTGGTAGTTTTTAGCTTTAAAGTTTTCATATTAACCATTGAATAAATTATCCAAAATGATAATCACAAAAACTGTTCCTAAATGGGGCCTATATCTTAGCCTCGACTGAATGTCCTTCTATTTGGTCATTTTACTTTTTCTCTTTCACTATTTTTTAAGCAATTATTCAATAATTTAACAAACATTTTAGGGTAAAATTTAAAGTTTAAAATTTATTATTATTTTTCTTCATTTTCATTTGCTCAAAGATAAATTTGTTGTGATATTTATATTATTTGTTTTTCTGCCTTTTATGTCAAACTTTTAGGTTGTTTCTTCTATTTTGTAACTTTTTATGTGCGTATCTGTCTGGTTTCATAATTGGATTTTCTCTGCTTGACTCATCATTGAGTCCATTTCTGGATCATTTGTGTTTTAGTGATT
The DNA here is from genome assembly GCA_005392925.1 of Aquilaria sinensis. NCBI lineage: Eukaryota > Viridiplantae > Streptophyta > Magnoliopsida > Malvales > Thymelaeaceae > Aquilaria > Aquilaria sinensis. The sequence continues at coordinate 98,808 of SMDT01000016.1, read as the reverse complement.
TTATTGATGCTGATAGACATGTTTGGAGAAAGTTAAATGTACATGTTTTTTTTTCATCCCCAAGTTGTTTTTCATATTACCCAAATTTCTTTGGAGCACGTTGCTCAACCAGAAAATTTTATTTGTGGAATGACAGACAAGTGGGACTTTTTAGTTAAGACTACCCATCATCTTGTATTGGTCTTGGTCGGGTCAAATTCTGAAGTTGCTCATTAGGATTGGAAATTTTGGAATTGGCTTTGGAGCCTATCACTACCTCTAAAAATTCAAAATTTCTTGTGGTGAGCTTTGGTAAATGGATACCTTTGTGAGACAACTTACAATATTAAGGTATAGATGTTTCTTTTGATTGTGTTGTATGTAGGGGTGGGGAAGAGTCATTGATTTTTCTGTTGTTTCATTGCCCTCTGTCCCTCCAAGCATGGGTTATTCTTGGTTCTAGCTATCATTTGACTTTAAGCTTTTGAGATCTTTTATAGTCATTTTTTAATTTAAAGTGAGCAATGAAGATAGCTTTTTGTTATTGTTTGGTATAAGTTGTGGTGGAATCGTAATAGGTGTTTATTTTTACTCTTTTTCTACTCGCTTTTCACCCTTAGCTTTGCAAATATAGGATTATTTGGAGAGCTTTACCATTGCAGCGTCAATGCAAAAGGCATCTGTTTTGCTGTCCGTGTGTCATCAGGAATGTTGGGAGACCCCTGAGCATGAAGTAATAAAGATAAATGTGGATGTGGCTATTTTGTGATCTCATGCTTTTACAAGTATTGGGATTGTTGCTCAAGATCATTTAAGCGAGGAAATTTTGCTTATGTCTCAAAAATTGAGATTTTATGATAGTGTCTGCAAGTAGAGGCCTTGGCTATTTACTATGTTTTGCTTAAAGCTTTAAAGCATGGTTTGACATCCTTAATTTTGGAATCAGATTTCCATATTTTGGTTACAGCTCCTTGTTTTGGTAAAACAAAATTCAATTATCCGTTTAAGGTGATTTTTTAGGACATTTTATTTTTAGTTCCTTTCTTTAGTTATATTGTTGGTATGCATAAGAATAGGCATTGTAATAGTGTTGTTCATTGACTTGCATGAGCATCATGCTCGCTTGTAGGCCATGTTTATTTTACTAACCATCTTCCGAGTTTGCTGTCAGTTGTGCTTGACTCTCTTCTTCATTAATGCCATGCTTTGGTTTTATTTTGAATTTTTTTTAACTTCCAATTTGTTATTTTATATAACTTACTAATATTAAAAGGTGTTACATTGCCATACTCATTATTTCATGACATTATTTACATACCATATGATTGAAGCACATGAATGGCAATTTTTTTTCTCTCAACTTACTATTTTTTTAACTCATTATACACATGTTGTAATTAAACTTTCCTAAACATCTAAATTGTTATATATGTAATTTACAATTTCTATTTTAACATAATTAAATTTGTAGAAAACTATGATATGTTACTATGAAATTCCTAAACATGTAGTGTCCTTAATATTTATGCCTCATAGGCCTTCCCACATGGAGTATATTTAATGGTTTATATTTTCATTTGGAACCATTTTTTTAATATTCTATGTATACATCAAGTTGAAAATCCATTGTTATATGAACTATTATTCTGTTTGTTAAATGAGTTATAAAACTAGTTTTATTAATGAAAAGGAAAAGTTAGTATTCAAACCAGGCATGTCGTCGCCATATGCACTTTAATTAGTGCAAACCAGGCATGTCGTCGCCATATGCACTTTAATTAGTGCAAATCTACCCACCAGGAATGAATGTGACTTTTATGGTGAAGAAAAATTATCCGTTGTTATTTTGCCATTTATTTTTGCTGTTGTTATTTTGCCATTTATTTTTTATATGTAAATTAAGAAAATAAAAAATTAAATATTAAAATAATAGTTTAAAGAATAATGTGGTAAAGTATTAGAAAGTTGAAATAATTAAATCTAAGATTGAGAATTTTTTTTGTATAATAAACCTCATTTAAAAGCAAAAGAGATGTTCCTGTTAGAAGGTGATCATTGGGATTCTACATTATGGTACCGAGAAACTATTATGGTAGTTTCATATGGGTCGTCTGATCAACAAATCGATTGTGGCCGTTGATTACTCCTTTCTTCCCTAACAACCTAATCTCTGTTTTGTTTTCTAACCGTCTGATCAGCTAACCATATATTAATTGCTACTTAAAAAAATGAATTGGGTAAAAAAAATTGAATTTGGGAGTGCTAGAGACTCAAATATTCACATATGAGGGATAACGATCAGAAGTTTGTGTGGGAGTGGGAAGGTGCGTTAAGGCAGAAGATTAGAAGATTGAAGAAAGAAGGAAAAAAAACAAGCAGACATGACGAATTGAAAGGATTTTTGGTACATGGTATGTCCAGCAGCCGTTTTGGGTCTAAATATGAATGAAAAGAAGTTAAAGTTAAGAGAGGAAGGTGCAAGGCTAGTGACATTTATCAGTATTTCCCATATTGAAGTTATAAATTTAGGGCTAAAGCTTAAGTTTCCAGAAAAACGAAGAATAGGTTAAAAAAATTGATAGCTATTTTTGGTTGCATTCGCTCTTCTTGCTATGACGATCATTTTTTTGTAAAGTAATCATTTTTGTCATCAGTTTATATGCTATTATTTTGTATTTGAAGGTAGGCCCAATAATGCTATTGATAAGTGTGCATAACATTGATGAGTAGAGATTGGTGTCAAGGATATTAAAGACATAAGGAAGGTGAGCATAAAAAGTAACTACAAAATTATAAGTAATTATGTAGTCTTATTTTGTTAACATGTGGATTATTGTTGTAGTTTTTAATTTCGGTTCACATCGTCTGTCGATTGTGTTACCACTTGATTGTTGTTGATGTGGTTGGCAGGGCTATTGAAGTGTGGGATACACTTGAGTCACATTTAAAAATCTCGTACTATTAACCATTATTGGGTACTGTGGTATGAAGCACGTGTTTTTTTTGTGTACTTGCTTTTAGTAAGATGTTATAATTATCAAGACTTACTAAAGCAATTGCTTATGTAGTTAGGGGAATTTGCTATTATTGTTAGTCCATGAGGCCTACTATTTATGTTTTTCCATAGGCAACAGACAAAGGTTATAGAATAGCCAAATTTCAATGATTGTAGTGTGTTTATGTGCTTGTTCATGAAAAGGCCAAATTTGATCAACACATACAACTGTACTACGGTATGTAGGTCAAACAAATTGGTAATTTAATTCACCTACTTATTTAATGTAATTGTGACTAATCTTACATCATAGTCGTGCAGTGGAATTTGTCAGACCAACATTGCAAGTTTGTAGTCAAGTTCCTAATAATTCCAAAGAATAAAGAATTGGAGAGGAGTGAGGATAAGACTAAAAAATGGTTCAAACAGAAGCTTGAACGCATGAAAGAAATTGGCAGGAGAAAAGCGAAGGCAACCCATTCATAAGTTGATATCCTTATGCATGATTTGTTGTCAACAGGTGACCCACTAGCCAAAAGAAAATGTGGATGTCGCAAAGGTTTAGATATTGAGAGTAATGTTGTAGTGAAGATGGCCAAAAAATCATAGGTATCAAATTTGTTAATCATCATAGTATAGTGGTAGTGAGGATGCCTGTTAATTTTTAGAAAAATAGTAATTTATCGAAGTAAAGCGATAATAATATCTCTAAAAAAATTTTAAGCATAGAAAAGTATTTTGCTCAATAAGAAAAACGATCGCTTGAATGTTTCCTCTAAGGGGCCCAACATGTACCTTTAAGGCCCCTCAGATGTACCAAATAGTACTTGGAAGACCCTTAAGATACTAGTTGATACTTCTAAGGGGTCTTAGAGATATCACATAGTACCCACTAAAGGCCTTAAGGTATTAGTTGGTAACTTCGATAGGCCTAAGAGATGCCACATGATACTTGATAAGGCCCTTAAGGTACCAGTTGATACCTCTGATAGGTCTCAGATGTACTAAATAGTACCTGGAAGGCCCTTAAGTTATTAGTTGGTGTCTCTGAGGGCCTCAGAGTACCGCGTGGTACCTGGTAAGACCCTTAAGGTATTAGTTGATACTTATAAAGGGCCTCAAAGGTACCATGTTGATACCTCTGAGGGGCCTTAGAGGTACCTATAATAGGTATCAACTGGTACCTTTAAGGCCTTACCATATACCATGTGGTACCTCTGAGGGTCCTCAAAACTACCAACTGATACCTTAAGGACCTGACCAGATATCACATGGTACTTTTAAGGCCCTTCAGATGTACCAACTAGTAGCTTAAAGGCTTACCAGAAATCATGTGGTATTTATAAGGCTCCTTAGAAGCACTAATTGGTACTTTTAAGGCCTTACCAAATATAATGTGGTATCTCTGAGGCCTATTCGAGGTACCAACTAGTACCTTTAGGGTCTTACCAGGTACCATATGGTACCTATGAGACTCTTGAGAGGTACCAACTGGTACCTATAAGACTCTAAAGTTATTGTTACAACCAACAATGACATTGTATCTCGATTATGCAGCTCATGTATCAAATCTAGCCCATGTATAAAGAAGTTTCATAGTCACATTTATTCAACCTTCTTACTTCCCTTTGCCTATTTTCTTTTTGAACTGAAGATATATTCACTTTGAGCACACCCATCTTCATCGGAAAATGATGCCATAACATTTGTACCTCTTAATTTCATCTTTTAGTACTCCAAATCTCATTATTCGAACATATTTGTATTAGAATTGACCTATCTCCTCCATGCTGTTGAACTAGATTCCTTCAAAATCCACCAAGCCTTAGTCAATGTTGTCAAACCTCGACTGGACATGCTAGTTTTGACCGTCTTAACCGCTAATCCTAAACCTCTACAGTCCAAGTTTTAGTTTAATTACAGTGAAGTAAAAGGCAGTCAAAAATTGATGAAATTGCTAAAAAACGGTGAAACTGTAAATCGAAAAGAATGTTTGGAATTAGCTTTTGCTCTTTTTTCCTGACTAGGTAGTGTAGATGCAAATCCCTTTTTGCTTCGGCTTGATTCGCATCTCTGATCGATCAACTGTCCCATTTTATTATTTATTGCTTTTTCCAACTCCTTCATTTTCTTTTTCCGTTGCAACAACTATTGGATAAACATCGCAACAAAAACGAACAACCATTGTAGAAAAGGTAAAGATATGAAATTAGGAAAAATATGACAGAGGAAAATGGCAGATCGAGAAACTAGTGGGAAAAATGTGATAAAGGAAAAGGGTAGATCGAGGAACTAGTGGAAAAAAAATTAAACAAACAAATTAATGTAGGGGCAGTTTTTGGAGAGGCCAATGAATTAAATGGAAAAATGATCAAAGTAAAATAAAAATTTTGAACAAAAGAAAACGGGAGAGTGTGAGGCTGCAGCGCTTGATTAGATTTAGGTTTGTAAAGTCTGATAGGCTTTTATATTAGGTTAAATATCAAATTAATCTTGATATTGTATGCATCTTTTCCTTGAAGGCTATGTTTTTTTTCCTTTACTGTAAAGGCACTCTTAATACTTTGAATTTAAATGTAAAAATGAATTTGACTTAACGGTTTAACCGGTTGAACCATGACCTAGTACCTTTAACGGTTTGAAGAACAGTATAGGTTTTAAAACACTAGCCTCAGTCACTTCTTGATTTCTTCAAATTTAGCACTAATTGGTCCCAATCATCATCAATATAGTTTTTTCCACCTTCTTACATGCTCAACCTCTGTTCTATCATAATAACCAGGATGCATTCCATCACCTCGTCTTACTTCACTTCTGGCCACTTCACTCCAAGGGAGCTAGGTAGTCCAGATACATTATCCTCATCCTCCATAGAAGTATTCATCTCCAATGACATATTCAATGCCACTAGTACTACATTGACAACACCAAATTATGTTATCAAAATAAATTTAATGAAATGATAAACTAAACATCTTTCCTAAATAGTGTTAGAAACCGCCGCTATTCTTAAACACTATATCACTTTTCCTGAATAGCGTTGACATTGAATCACTTTTTTGAGCTTGTGTGACAATTATACTTTAACGCATATGCTATTATATCAACAATTTTTTTCCCATAAAACTATCCCTTTTTTGGATGCAGTCATCGTTTTTATTCATTGTTCATCACCTTTCTACAAACTCCTTTTTTGTACGCAAATTGTTTCCAGAACTTACCATATAAAAGTGATTTAGTACAATCCAAAAACGATTTAATATGATAAAAATGTGTTCGGTTGTTAAAACAAGCATTTGTTACACCCAGAAAAAGCAATAAACAATGTTCTCAACGTTATCCTTTTTGCCAAATCAAAAACTTTAAATACTTATTAACAACCATCAAATTACTAATCTTTACAATTCTTTTTTCATTTATGCTTCCCAATACGTTATTCGAATCAGAATCATATCTCATGAACAACTCTGATATAGATTTCTTCACATCCACATAAATCAAAAAATGTAGCTCAATTTGTTTCTAAGTGAAGATAGAATTATCTTCAATTCACAGAAATGTCCTCCACCACGTTTTTTTCATTGACTACTTATATTAACTCTAACAAGCAATCTCTCAATTAACTCCACCCACCACTTAATCATACTGGAAAACTTCATCACCAATTCTAGTCATTATCCTTTAATATGTAATCCCTAAATTTCTTTTGCATCCAACTACTGCATCTATTACTAATGCCCATATTTGTTACCCCCTAAGCATTTTTAATTCACTATTTATATTATACAATTTAATCCACTTTTTTAAATACCATTTTCAATTTAATTTTTTTATTAGGATACAATTTTTTGGACAAAATTACCATTTATTTTTTAATGGTAATTAATTTCCTTCAATTTTTACTATTAAGAAGCAAGGTTTACACTAATTCTCACAACTCCAAATTAGAAAATTAAAAGTTTTATTTTTCTAAAAAATGACTTAATCGCACATACACTAATTCTCATAACTCATATGGCACTTTTATCTGATTGGAGAACTAAACGCGTCATTTTCCCTTTTTCAGAAATTCCCACTACCGTAGCTTAGAATTTTCAACCACTCCCGTGACTAAAAAACTTTCTTGCTCTGGCCAAAAACCAGGCGGAGAAAAACCCTAGCGCTCGTATGGCGCTTTCCGAGGAAGAGTGCTTGACCTCGAAGCAATCTCTGTCGTCTTCATCCTCGGCGGCCGCACAGTCACACGATGTTCACTTTCTAGCGAGGTGCAACAATTCTCAGAGGTAGCGTCGTTCTCCACGTGGCCTACGGCCACCTCCGCTCTCCATGCATCCTCACTTGACGTTGTTTTTGGCAAGGTTCTGCAATTCTCTTCTGTTTATTGTTCTAGTTGTTGCTGGATCAAGTTTATCGGCGTGAGCAGCAAACTAAGTGGCGTTTAGTATCTCTTGTTAATAGCTGTTTATACAGATGAATTTTGATCATTGTCATGCTGAAATGCTGGTGCCTGTTTGATATTTACTGCTCTCTGTTGGGAGTTCGTCAAGCATTTTGGATTTTAGTTACAATTGCATTTTGTTGATCTTCAAAATTGTTAAAATGTGATGGAGATCATATAAGTTATAATTGTTTGGCATTATGGTCCAAGAAGTCATGAAACATTCAGGAAAACAGGCACGATAGTAACGGAGGCTGACGGGGGAGCTCGAGTGTCCCGATTCAGCGAGTTTCGAGGGCTTATACGTACCGATTCAAAGTTTGAGAGGTTATGTATGCGTACCGATTTGGCCATTCTGTGTCGTCGTCTTCTTTCTCCCTATCCTCTTCATCGTTAAACCCTATAACCCTCACTCCTCCATACCCAAATCTCATTCTTCTCCATCCCCTTTCCGCGTCTTCCATCTCAGAGGGACCTATGAATCCCTCTCTTCTCTCCTCCCTACCTTCCACTCACCACAGCCCACTCCTCCCCTTCCGCTTCGCCCCTAATCCTCTCCCTCCACGTCGTCGTTTCAGGACCTCTTCCGTTCGAAGCTCCCTTTCCACCGATGAACGGCCACCGACCGTTCCCTCGCTGAGCCCCTCCGATATTTTAGGGGGAAAGAAGGATCTAACTGGCATCCAACCGTTGGTAGAGAAATTGTCGCCCTCAGCCAGATTGGTCACTTCCGCCGCCCTCCTTGCTGGGGCACTTGCCTCCGGTTATGCTCTGGGCCTTCGCTTCGGCGGTTCCAGAAATGCCGCCTTGGGTGGCGCAGCGCTCGTCGGAGCTGCTGGCGGTGCCGCCGCTTATGCAGTCAACAGCGCCGTTCCCGACGTTGCAGCGATTAGCTTGCATAATTATATTGCTGGGTGTGATGGTCCTGGAGCCATCAAGAAGGAAGATATTGAAAATATTGCTAAAAAGTGAGCCTCTATCTTCTAGATTTAGCTTGATTAGATATGCAATTGTAGGAGTCTCGTTCAGTGTAGCTGATAAGTTTCGATTGTGTTTTCTTGTTTTCGAATGGTCGAATGATTTAGGTACGGCGTCAGCAAACGGGACGAAGCTTTTAACATGGAACTATGTGATATATACTGTCGGTAAGCGGCCTGTGTCTCCCAGTCAGTTTTGAGATGTAGTAGCCAAGTGGTGGACCTAAAACTCTTTTATGTCTGTGACAGTAGGGAGAGTATCACAAAAACATTTTACAATTGCTTAATACTTATAATTTTGAAATCTTGTAAAAAAAATTCTCATAATTTTGAAGGCATTGGAGAATCATTTCATTGCCAGTAAAACAGAACAACTACTGCAAATGTAGTTTCATTGGTCCCACATTTCCACGCCATCTTTCGTACTGTCGGGCTTGTTTGGGTTTCGTGTTCTGTCAATTTCTATCTGTAATATTAACAAATAAAAAAACCCTGATTAGTTTAATGGTTACCACTTCATCATGTTGCAAATTCTTTGTAGTTATGAAGACTAGGGATTAACATAGGAGGCAATGGTTACCTCAACAAATATTTGTTGTGGGTTCTGTTGAAGAAAAACTTTATGTTGTCATATGCACACACGCATATCAAAGTGTCGCATATAAAATAAAACTTCTTACCAATATTCTGAAAAATTGTGATGGTGGCAACAGCTCTGTTGCTGCCATAATAGTAGTAGGGCCAGCTCTCTTTTCCTGGTGATGAAAATATCTAGCGTATTTCTTATTTGACCATCCATTTAGGTTTGTTTTGTCTGTCCTTCCTTCTGGAGTGCAAGATCTTAGAGGTGATGAGGCTGACATGATTGTCAACTTTAAAAGTGTTTTGGGAATTGATGACCCTGATGCGGCTGCCATGCATATGGAGGTACTTTGAGGTTCTTTTATGTCCATATGCTTTCTAAGTGGGTCAGACTACATATGAGTGAACGTATGCATTTGTGTGGAAGTATTGTGGGATTTTTTTGTTCCAGATTGGCAGGCGAATTTTCAGGCAACGGCTTGAAACAGGAGACCGTGATGGTGATGTAGAGCAGCGGCAGGTGGGTTAGCTGTGGTTTTCTGGTTGAAAAGATTGTAATACAATTTATTGGGTTCATTGAACTTGGCCTTTTAACGTCTCTCCAGTGCAGGCGTTTCAGAAGTTAATTTATGTGTCAACCCTAGTCTTTGGAGAAGCTTCATCATTCCTCTTACCATGGAAGCGTGTTTTTAAGGTCACTGAATCTCAGGTAAGTTCCCATTTTAGTAAACTACACACGTTCACACACACACACACACATGTATATATGCATTGCTATACTGTCCAGTAAAATTTGTGACAATGTATTTTTCTTTTGACATTTCTAGGTTGAGATTGCTCTCCGTGAGAATGGCAAACAGTTGTATGCCAACAAGTTAAAGTCTATCGGCAGAGGTAAATCAATATGTTTAGTGCATTTGGTAGTCAGCCTTGTGTTACCTATAGAAATATGTTGCTCTTTTAGTGTATGAGGGGATTAGAAACACTGCCACTTGTTTTTTTTTCCACATATCTATCTTGTAATGGAACATGACTGTAGCAACTATCTCAACTCATTACCATCTCATCATATTGCCCCATGCAGGTGGAAAAATCGTATAATGATGGTAGTTTTGAAATTTCATCCCATTATTCCCCTGTAGAGGGTTGTGACAGGAAGGACATCTTTGCCACTAGGAACATTGCATGGACTTGTTGTATTAAATAACTATAAACAGTTTATTTAAGTTTTTTTTTTCATGTCTTTGGACATAACTTCCCCTTTTTTAAGTTATAAACATTTTTGCTAGATATCCATAAACATCAAAGATTAAATTTGAGCTCGTTCAAATCCAAAGATTGAATTTGCTCTTGTTCAAATCTTTCAACAATTAGAGATGTGAGGAAAGCTTTATCTTTAGTTCACCTGTATATGAGATTAATTGGATTGGATGGGAGGAGGGAGCTTGTCAACAGAAGGAGAGTTCTTTATCTGTGGTGATGGCTTATTACTTGGTTTTTTCGGGTATATATGGACCCAGTGTTTAGTTGCCTGGACTTGGTTGATATGATCATTATCTTATGATAAATATGGCATCTGATTGCCTTCATCTTAACTGGAGATTAAGTTGAGCTTGGTCAAATCTTTCCATAAATAAGAACAGGGAGAAATCTTAATATTTAAGCAAGTTGTGGATTATTTGGAAGGAAAATGGATGAAGAATTTTTTAACGTAAGGGTGGTTCTTTGTCTTTGGTAATGCCCCATCACTTGGGTCTATTTGGGCTATCTGGGGAGATGATTTAGGATGCAGTCAAATTAGTTAAGACAATTGGTTATTCATCATCTAACAAATGAGGCATCCACTGAGTGACTTAATTGGTTCTTTGGTTATTTTTACTCACATGCTTGTTAAACTAATGCGACACCCAAGTCACCTTGAATTTTAACCACATAGTTTGCATTAATTGGGAACATTGCAGACTGCTGTGTGCTAGGGGAGACTGATTGATTATTTATCTTCTAACAAACGTGATGCTTGCTGGTGTCTTCATCTTCACTGTAGAGATTTTCTTTATTCAGTTATTTTCCCCCAGATTCTGATTAAACTGATAGGATGCCTGAGTCACCTATAACTTTAACCTAGTTTGAATCCCTTGGTTTCAGATATGAATTTGCAACAGCTTATATCCCTCAGAGAAGCACAACACAAGTGGAAGCTGTCAGATGAGGTATCTACTTGAAAGTGAGATTTGCTCTGAATTAGTGAGAAACTAAAATAACCAGTTATTGTAGGCATCATGGTCTACCTTTTTTTTTTTTATTTTTTCTTTTCTCTTTCTCAAATAAGTTGCTGCTTGCAGCTTGCTGAGGATCTGTTTAGGGACCACGCTAGAAAGCTTGTTGAGGAAAATATTTCAAGAGCTCTTGTTCTGCTAAATTCAAGGGCAAGAGCAGGGTATGATTATCACTCCACATTGCAGGAAAACTTATATATAATCTACAAAATCAATCCTTTTGTCCCCTTCAGGAGGATTAATGTTAGTTGTCATATTCCTGCTACAACAAGAGCATTTAATTTTGTAAACATATGTAGTTGTCTAATTATATAAGGTGATTGTAGTGGAGGCGTGAAGCAAGCTGTGGAAGAACTTGATAAGGTTCTAGCATTCAATGATTTGCTCATCTCCTTAAGAGAAAACAGAGATGCTGTTCATTTCACCCGTGGTGTTGGTCCAGTCTCTCTAGTTGGTACTAATGCTAGCCAACTATCTGCTTTGTGTTTGTAGTGGAATTAGTTGATGGATCTAAAATTTACTACTTCCTACTAAAATCTATCTTTTCTTAGGTGGTGAATATGATAGTGATAGAAACATGGATGACTTGAAGCTTCTCTATAGGGCATATGTTGCAGATTCTCTATCTAGTGGTCGCATGGAAGAACATAAGGTGAATCAGCTTTCTTACATCTATTTTGCTATTAGGTTGCATGTTGAACGTTGTTAATTGAATTTTGGGCCTTTTGGGATATACTTGTACAAGAATGTCCAATTTTTGAAGTGTTTAAAGAGGAATCTCCACATACCTTTAGGGATTGCATTGTAAACAGCATTTACAACAACAAGCCAATCAATGAATCAGCTAAGCTTAGTCACAACTGATTGGGTTGGCTACATGAATCCTATGTTTATATTCTGCTCAGTTGGATGCAAGTTTCTTTTTCAGATCTAAAGAGCAGGACTTATTTGGATTATTTCTACCTAAGTTTTGGTCTAAGCTTGTCCATTTTCCCTCTTCTTATAGAAATCTTATCATCTTATGCATTGGTGTATCTACTGGTCTATGCCAGATATTGCCAAACTATTTAAAGGCAATATTCCTTAATTTTGTCCCTAAGGACGAACTAGCTGGCTGGCCAGGATGTTCTTGCTCCTGCTTGACTATTCTAATAGACAGCTGAAAGTTTTTAGGCTTTATTATACTTCTATTTTTTTTCATGTACAAAAAATTTAAAACTAATATTTTAATATCAAATCACCAGATTTTACTGACATCCCTCTATTTTAAAGTAGTTATTTTTGTAAGTATGTTTTTTTATAGTAATTGTTTTCATGTTATTGCTCTGTAAATTGCCAATTGTTTTCTTTAGTTTTTTCTATTCTATGTTTGCTCTTCTGTAGTAGCTAACCTGTGGCAATTTTTTTTGTTGTAATCTAACCAGTAGCTATCTTATTTTCCATCACGTGATTCTCTCTTGTACTTTCATATCCTCTCTGTAATGTCTTCTGTTAGCTTGATTACTTATTGTTGCTTGATAATCTTATGAGAACAATGTGAGTATAAGGATAATTCAGTTTGTGCTATAGCTTTCAAGTGATCATAGCCTGCTATTTTCTATGTGCCTCACTTTACTTTTGCTCGTGCTTTTCTGTGTGCCTCGTGCGTCATGCGATAGAAGGGTCTAGTGCCTTGAGTGCGCCTTTCACCTTTGAATACCTTGTGTATAACATTTAAACCAACCTGATTATAAATGAATAAGCTTTTGGATTAAGTTATTAGCTTTCTGATTAGATTAAGATTATTGGAAAATTTACCTAGAACTTGTTTTATTGTACTCGGTTTCAAAGCTTCAACCTTACTATTCTCAAAATGGGTTCTTGTTAGCCTTCCAAACAGTAATTATTGTTCATAAGAAGGTTGATTTTTGAGTCGAACTATTGATGTAAGGTTAACCTTTAATAAAATTGATCAATCTTCCTGCTAGATTAAAAAAAATTTTAAACAGATAATAATGGAAATTTTGCTAAAAACTTATCATATTAAAATGTTTGTTTTTGTGATGTTTGCTGAACATAATATTACTGATTTGGAAAAGCTATCTTTCTTGTGCATTTGAGGAAAGCGCCATGCATGTACAAGGAGTAGATGTTTTTGATTTTCTTGTAACAAATTCTGATAGGCATTGTCAAGAGATTATATCATACAGCTAGTATTCACCAAAGTCCGAACCATAATACTAATGAAAAGTTGAGCTGAAAAAAATGTCAGTTGTTTTGCCTTAAATGGAGAATGAGGAAAATTATATTAGGGTAAAAAAGTCATCACTTTCAAGTTCATCTTTTTTATCTGTTGTGTGTGTATTTGTTATTTGTTAATGTTTTGTCATCACCATGTGATGTTTTCTAAGTAGTAGGATGCTCACGTTGTCTGGTTTTGGCATTTATCTTTAGATCAATGCATGGAACCAGCTACAAACCATCCTTGGATTGGGCAACAGAGAAGCGGAAGCTATTGCAAGTGATATTACTTCAAAGGTATACCAGAAAAGGCTTTCAGAGGCTTTTCAAAATGGTTCTTTAGAAATGGCAGAGAGCAAAGCAACCTTCCTCCAAACTCTTTGTGATGAGCTGCACTTTGATCCCCAAAAGGCCATCAAGATTCATGAAGGTAGGAAAGCAAAAGGAAGATTTTGTTCTGCTAGTGTTTTATGGTCGAAAGTTTAACATGTTATGAATTATATTTGTTGTTTTTCTTTCAAGAAATTTACCGGAAAAAGCTTCAGCAGTGTGTGGCTGATGGAGAGCTAGATGAAGCGGATGTTGCTGCATTGCTGAGGGTTCGAGTAATGCTTTGTATACCTCAGCTGACTGTTGAAGCAGCTCACAATGATATATGTGGGAGTTTGTTTGAGAAGGTATCGTTTTTGTTTTTGTTTTTTATTTTTCTCAAGTCCAAGTTTCCTAGAGGTCTGGTTGAGAAAGAATCCTCTTTTTCACTTTGAAATGGACTAAGGCATCAATGACAGTTGAAGGATTCAGCAGCTCATGTTGTCTTTGTTTGTTCTGTGTCCAAGGACCACAAGATTTGTTGAGAATGAGAGATGGATGCTTATTTTCTTGCATACACTCCTAAAATGGTGGACCATACACACAGATTTATGCTAAGTTCTATGTCCATTGGTCATATCTGGCAGCTTGTGCTTCAATGTAAACTCTGAACAAGGTCTCACAAAAACAGTTGAAGCTTTCTATCAAGTGCTACTTAGCTGGAAGCCAGGAATGAACCTCATTTAGGTTTCTTCCAAAAATTATGGCCGGTTTAGTTGTGGATCGGGAGTCCTGTCCTTAATTGTTCTGGAAAAAATTAAGAGAACGAAGTAGGTTTCCATTTTATCAGAGTCCTCCGAATTCTGTAAGATAAGGTTTTCCACATCCATCAAATATAACATGCAACCATGTGTTTTTTGAACGGAATTTGGGGAAAAAAAAATCAGACGGAAATTTTTTTTCTAGAGCTTGGGTTTCTTTTTGCATATTCAGTTCTTCAATGTTCATTTAATGGGGAGTTGACTTCTTTTTGGTGTCCCATTTTAGCTTTGTTACAATCTTGGGTTGCATCTGCTGTTGCTGACCGGTCTAGTCCTGTTTTAGGTGGTGAATGAAGGAATTGCTTCTGGTACTGGTGGCTATGATGGTTTGATCAGGAAAAAAGTGAGGAAGACAGCACATGGTTTGCGATTATCAAGAGATGCTGCGATGTCTATTGCTAGCAAGGCTGTCAGTAAAACACTTCTTGCTCTGGGCTTTTCTTAGAAACTTCACTTCCAAATTTTACTAGTTCTTTTGACTGGGTATTTCTCATGTGATAAATATGCTACAGGTTCGTAAAATTTTCTTGATCTATGTTAGAAGATCTCGGGCAGCTGAGAACCGCACAGAGTCTGCGAAAGAACTTAAGGATATGATAATATTTAGCACACATGTTGTAACAGATCTCATAGTTGATATCAAGGGTGAATATCCTAAAATTTCGTTGGAAGATCCTGCAAAGAATGTAGAACCTGAAGATGATGAATGGGAATCTGTTGAATCTCTCAGGAAATTAAGATCTAAGGAAGAAGCAGCGAAGGCCAAGAAAACCCAAAATGAGATCACTCTCAGAGATGACCTCTCTGAAAGAGACAGGTTGGATCTGTATAGAACGTACTTGCTTTACTGTTTAACTGGTGAAGTCGTGACTGGTGGCTTTGGTATTGAGTTAACTGCCAAACCGGATGAGGCCGAGTATATTTTTCTAAACCAGCTAGGTTGGATTCTGGGGTTAACAACTAAGGAGATAGTGGGAGTTCATCGGAGGGTGGCGGAAGAAACATTTAGACAGAAAGCTGAAGTCATGTTAGCTGATGGGCAGTTGACAAAGGCAAGGATTGGGCAGCTGAATGAGCTGCAGAAGGAAATTGGTTTGCCTCAATCTTATGCACAGAAGGTAATAAAAAGCATAACGACTACTAAATTGGCCGGTGCAATTGAAACAGCTATTAGCCACGGGAAGCTCAATATTAAACAGATACGAGAGCTCAGGGAAGCTGGTGTTGACCTAGACAGCATGATCACAGAGAGCTTGAGAGAAAGCCTCTTGAAGAAAAGCATAGATGAAATATTCTCTTCAGGCACCGGAGAGTTTGATGAAGAGGAAGTCTATGAGAAAATCCCGTCAGATCTGAAGATCAATAAGGAGAAGGCAAGAGAGGTCATTCATAGGCTCGCTAGGACCAGGCTATCTAATTCCTTGATTCAGGCTGTTTCATTGTTAAGGCAAAGAAATCGCCAAGGGGTGGTAAGAATCTTACTTTTATGACCCTACCTTATTTTTCTGGCGATAAATTATGCAGTATAATGTTTAGTACGCTTAATGTACTTGCGCTCACCTATGGTAGGTATCGTCTCTTAATGACATGCTGGCCTGTGACAAGGCGGTGCCTTCAGAGCCATTGTCATGGGATGTGCCTGAGGAGCTAGCCGACCTATACAGTATTTATGCAAATGGTGATCCGGCACCAGAAAATCTGTCCCGTGTGCAGTACTTACTTGGCATAGATGATTCGATTGCTGGTGCTCTACGTGAGAGGGGAGACGTGACACTCTCGGCGGGAGCAGAGGAGGAAAACTTTGTTTTTTGAGCCACCCCTGAAATTTTCTGTCAGCCGATTCTTTCTTGTCGAGGTTGAGTTAGGGGTAGCACTAGCATCTAGTGAAGCAGCTACAGACGACGTGTTATGCAATTTTTCACTGGTAAAATCGCATGCACACCAGCAGTTTGTTATTATTCCCTTTACACATGGAATTTTGTTTATTAATCACTAGTGATGTAAAAATGCCAAATCTAGTTAATTACGCAGAATGGGGATGAGAGTGAATATTTTAAATTTAATACAATATTTTAATACAAATCTAGTTAATTACGCAGAATTTAATACAATATGTTGCAAGAATTGGGATGAGAGTGAATAATTTTAAATTTAGGAGTGAAGTAGTTTGTTGCACGAATATTTGAGGACCTCAGTTGTAATTAACTTATTTCTGGGTACCTGTTTTATGTAAGGTGTAGCGTCATTCCTTAAACCCTAGTATTACCTGAAGGTGTTCCTTTGTGTTATTAGTTTGCTGGCCAACGTTGAACAATTTCTATATAATTGGGTTCAAAAGATTTGTGAGAACTTGTGCATTTGTCGGGTATTATTTATTTTTGTACAAGTATTTTATTTTTCTTACCAACGGGGAGATTCGCTCAACTAGACATAATAAGTGGTTTTTCATGTGATTAATCTTTTCGATTAGTGCACAATACAACAGCTCAGGCTGTGTGTTCGGACATTTCCCACTGCAACTGGGTTTAAATCTTCACGGGATGTATTGTGCGCCACTTTGTTAAATTGTAACTTGACGTCCTTCGGGTTTTAAAAAGCAGACAAGTTTTCCCCTAACTTTTTTTGGTAATTTTATAATATCATATTATACATTGTACATGCTTTTAAGTATAAAAAACACAATAAAAAATCTTTTCGATTAAGAACGTACCAGTCCTCCCAGGCTCGTGAATTTTAGGACCTGAGACCTGACGGGCAAATCCGCATGGCTATAAAACAAATTAAATTAATGTTTAATAGGCTGGGCAGCTGAGTTCACTCCCATGGTTTGGTTATTTATTTTAGCTGTTCAATTCCTTGGCAATCGACACTACAGGGTTGTGATGGATCTGTGCTGCTAGACGACAATTCCAAGTTTTACTGGGGAGAAGACAGCAGCCCCCAACGCCCGCTTGTTGAGGGGTTTTGCCATCATCGACAGGATCAAGTCTCAACTGGAGACTATTTGCCCCCTGCGCTGACACCTAGTCCTGTTGCAGCTCGTGATTCTGTAGTCTCCCTAGGCGGGCCAACATGGACAGTTCAGTCGGGCAGACGAGACTGCACCACACCAAGTCTTAGCAACGCGAACAATGATCTTCCATATCTCTTCATGGATCTTGCGGCCCTTACATCTACATTTTCTGACAAAGGCTCCACATCAAAGGAAATGGTGGCCCTCTTAGGTAAAAGGATTCAAGATAGATGACGACAAAGTTTCATGCATGCATGCACATACATATGGTCCTAAGAGAATGCCTCTTTTGCTTCTCTTCCCTGCAGGAGCTCATACAATAGGGCAAGCCAGGTGCACAACATTCCAGAACCGAATCTATCAGGAAACAAACATAAGTTCAGCTTTTGAGATATCGTTGCAGTGGAACTGTCTAAGAACAGGCAGTGATGAAAATGTTTCTCCCCTACATACCATCAGTCCTGTAACCTTCGACAATGCATACTTCAAGGATTTGGTGAACAACAAAGTTCTGCTCCATTCCGACCAACAGCTCTACAACAATGGCTCCACCAAAACACAGGCTGCTGCCTACAGCACCAAATCTGCAACTTTCCATGCAGACTTTGCTGCCACCATGCTGAAAATGGGAAACATTTGCCCCTTAACAGGACTAATGGCGAGATTCGAACAAATTGCAGAAAAGTGAACTGAAGTATTGGCAGTGGACAATGTTTCTCTAGTTTATGAGTTCTATTGTTTAGTGAGCTGTAATTTTTGTGGTTTCAGAGAATAGGTGTCATTGACACGGTGTTGGTTGTACTACTGTCACAACTGTATATATATTTTTTTCTGGCTTTCTGTTGTAGCTTGAATTATGACCTATAACTCTTTTACTCACAGACTTTGTGTTCCACTACGATGGACAAAGTAAAAGAGAGATCTAGAAAGCATGACCCATGTGAGAATCTTTGGTAACTGTGATCAGAAAAGGCCCTCGTTTAGCAGCTGGAGAAGCTAAGTGCAAAGCAACTTGCTCCAAGTGTTCAGTTGATGTGCAATTTCAGACCACGGGTTTCTTTTGTTCACTAATTATAAAAAGTTTTTTTGTTAAGTTTCTTTCTAGTAGTAGGTGCAAAGTTTTTTTGCGAAGTTTCTGTTTAGTAGGTGCACTCTTCTTAGTAACTTGGTTCATTCTCCACTGGCCAGCAGGTGAAATCTTATTTTTCTCTATACAGAAGTGTGGAACACAATGGAGGGAGATGCGGAACAGATAGCGAAAATATAGCGCAAGAGCAAGAATGAAAAGGGATTTCAGAGTACACGTAGTGCCTGTAGACAGTTCTCCAGAACCAAACTTCCAATTTCCAAAAACTGCTAAAAATTATTCTTGTGATGATAGCTATACACAACAAATTGCATCATCTAATGCTAACTATGGCAATGGATACATTATCCAAGAAAAGACTCAATCTGGTTGCAGCCTCGTTAATAAGAAACATTTCATAAATAGAGGTAGAATGAAAAAAAGAATTAATTGAACAAATTCCCACCAATCTCATGCGAGTTTGCACTGTGAAGGCATCAGCAAGCAGTTATTAGCTAGAAAGAACGCTGGCTAGAGTTTAATTACTCTGTCAACTTCTTGCTCTAAGATCCTTCCAACCTAACATGGATCTTGAACTAAATAGATCCCTAGCATTTACATAAAGATGCAAGTGGATGGAGCAGTTGCAACTTACTGGAAGGCAAGCTGTGACAGGACGCTCTCATAGTGTTACAGCCGGTTTTTTTGCAGCTGAGGCTCAATAACTGCAATAGAAGGAAAGCAACGGAAACTCTGACGAGTTACTTAATCAGTCATTCTTGGTGAATGTTGCGGATTGCAGCATTTATGCTTTTGCAATCAAAATCCATGACCTTCATCCAGTTCTCAAAATCTCCGAATTCCTACACCAGACCAGACAACAGAAACATCGAACCAATTCACCATTCCAACAGACAGTAATTCAGCATTAGTAAATTCCACTGATATCTCTTTCACACAACCGTTTTGCACAATTTCCAGAATCTCCTATTCAATTATTACTGATCCTTATAGATTTCACCAATAAGCTAAGATTTATCCAAAAGCTATTCAAATTCACCAGATCAGGATAAACAGACCCCTAATTCACCTAGTCCACACCATTGGGTTAAATCAATTGGTAGTTCAACTCAGTACATAAGTGGACAGTTTTATGATTTTATAGGGGAAGGTTCATGTTTATGTAATATCAAGATTTGATGATGAATAGCAATTACAGAGACGAAAAAAAATGGGAACTGATTAGAAGGAAGAGGTAGAAGTAGAACCTTAATGGCGGTATTGAGCGCGCGAGAAGCGGCGAGCCAGTCGTTGTTCTGCCTGCTGAATCGGGCAATGGTAGCGGCCAGGGCTCGAATCTCGAGTTCGATACGCTTCTCGTTGACGAAGGCCTCCTGGACACCTCCATTGACGGCGTCGACCATCAAATCGGAAACTCTCGCTGCATGCCGGATGGCGTCCTTCTTGGCTCTCTCTGTCCCAACAACGCTGCGAATTTAGTGAAACAGAAAAGGTGGGGTGGGGGGAGGGGAGGAAGACGCGAGAAAGAACGAACCGGCGTGATCGAGGAGGGTGAGAGAGTTGCGATGGTAGTGGTTATAGAGATTGAGGAGAGAGGACTCGAGATCGCCGCCTCCGCCGGATTTCTCCATGGCCGTCTGCTACCGGCGGTGTAAGCCTTCGTTAGTTTTAACGACTTTCTTTCCGTTGTTTGTTACGTCAGGGTGTAAAACCTTTCCGTCTAACAACGTTTCACGGGTAAATTCACACATTACCCCCAACCTTTTAACTATGTTCCAGTTCTAACCTCAACCTTCATTTTGTTCACTGCGCCTCCCTAACATGGTTAAAACGTTCCATTTTGGACCTTTTTATGATGGAAGTCGTTAATTCAGACAGAAAAAACCACATCAGCATATTATTAAAAGGGACAATGTTAACTTTAAGCCTTGAAAACTTATCCCTTTAACAATGAATCCTTAAAACTTTGAAATATGATAAAAATTGTTCACTGCGCCTCCCTAACATGGTTAAAACGTTCCATTTTGGACCTTTTTATGATGGAAGTCGTTAATTCAGACAGAAAAAACCACATCAGCATATTATTATAAGGGACAATGTTAACTTTAAGCCTTGAAAACTTATCCCTTTAACAATGAATCCTTAAAACTTTGAAATATGATAAAAAAAACTCCCCCACTCAACCATCCCTGTCACTAACCCATCCTCGCTGCCGCACACCCGTTTTATCTCCCCCATCCCCGCTGTGAGAGAGAGGCCCGATTCGTTTGATTCTGATTCCATCGCGATTCATTTGATTCTATCACAATTGAACGCCTGATTCAGTTGATTCCTCTGTGTTTCATTTGATTCGGCCTCTCACTAGCCCTTTCGTTCAATTTGCTTGATGTGATTAGGCGCTAGATTTGTTCGATTTCGGTGAGAATGGGAGGGGAGGATGATTCGTCTGATGGGCCACTTACCCATTCTGTGGTGTGATTCGTCCGATTAATCCCCGCTGTTGCATCTCCAGCCCGATCTAGGAAACGATTTTGGATTGTGAGTTCCCGTCGATATGGTTCTGAATTTCTTCTTCGAACATCTCAATTTCTTCTCTTCATCTTGAGTCATCTCAAAATCCCAACCTCTCAAATATTTCCTTCACTTTCACCTGATTGGGGATGATCTTCTTCTTGATCCTGTCGATCAGCGCCAACACCTCCTGCCAGAGATAAGCTCCTTCAGGATCGACGTAAAGCGAGGTTTCAGAACAATGTTTCCTCAACAAGTCAATGATTTTTGCGATGTCGTCGTTGAGACCGAGTTCTCTGACGGGAAGAATATCTAAAAAAGTAGACAAATCGATGGTGAGTTCTTAGAAAGAATTGGCGGCCGATTCTTTTTGCATTCTAGTGGAACAATCCTCCATTAGGTTCTTCATTCTCTGCAGAAAAACATACAATTTCTCGAGGCAGAGGAGGGTCGAAGGGAAGAAGAAAGGAACTGAATTGAGAATCATTTTGCAATAAACCGAATTCGTCCGATTAATCCCCGATGGGCGATAGGGTTAAGTTAGTGGTGGGGATGGGTGAGTGGGGTAGTGTTTTTTTAATCATATTTCAAAGTTTTAAGGATTCATTGTTAAAAGGATAGGTTTTCAGGGCTTAAAGTTAACATTGTCCCTTACAATAATATAATGACCCAAATCCAGAACTGGTCAACGAAACACCTGCTCACACCACATAGGCTATCCTTTATGAAAAGGATAAGCGCTAGGTGCTTATGTTCTGAAATTGGAGCCTATATATCCACATAAGGCTTCCCACAATTCACCTATGTGGGACATGAGGTTGTTACAAACTCCCCCCTTTATGTATCCAACGTCCCCGTTGGGGTTAATGGGGTTAATCGGATTACTTGGTTCCCCGGACAAAGTAATCTCTCTAATTGGACCACTTGGCTCCTAGCTAAGTAGCCTCTCGAATCCAGGATCAGTCCCGGTAGACGATGCATGTGCATATCCATTATGCCACATCATCGTGGTCCCGGGTTGGCTCTGATACCATCTATAATGACCCAAGTCCAGAACCGGTCAACGGAACACCTGTCCACACCACAAGGGCTATCCTTTATGAAAAGGATAAGCGCTAGGTGCTTATGTTCTGGAATTAGAGCCTATATATCCACATAAGGCTTACCACAATTTACCTATGTGGGACATGAAGGTGTTACAATAATATGCTAATGTGGCTTTTTCCGTCTGAATTAATAACTTCCGTCATAAAAAGGTCCAAAATAAAACGTTTTAACCATGTTGGGGAGGCGCAATGAACAAAATGAAGGTTAAGATTAGAACTAGAACATAATTAAAATATTGGGAGTAACACATGCAATTTACCTAACGTTTCACTAAAACATTTTTCATTTTCCCATTTTCATTCTCAACATACACAATAACATCATTATGTATTAATTTAAATTAACTTAATTTAAAATAATTTATTTTTATTTTTAATTTTTTATTCAGGATTAATTTCATGTAGAAATCAATATTATAAAGATGTAATAATTCATTGAAAGTAAAATTTTTATAATATTATTAAATTGGTTCCTAAAACCTTGATCAAAGTGGCGGATTTATAATATTTTTTTTAAAAGATGGTTCTTATAAATATATGGTACTGTTTTTATAGGTATATATACAAGGTAGATTAAGACTAAATCAAACATATATTCACATATATGATATAATCATTAAAAAGCTTTTCTTAGAAGAAAATTTAAATAGTCCAAATGCTTCATTGCAATTTAGACAATTTAGAAAATTATTGATTTGAGTCTAAAAAAGTGCCTATGCTATATGAAAAAGAAAGGCAAAAGTGCCATATTAGCCCTTCAACTTGTTGTTTATACTCACTTAGTTACCTAACTTTGTCTTGTGCTTAAATTTCGTATATGTTTGAAAAGAAAGTGATTGGCAAAAAAAATTCTAGGTTTAGGTTGGAAGAAACATGACACTTAAAGGGGTCAAAATAAGAATTTTTGTAATGAATAATTAATTGTTCAGAGAATAGAATGACTCATTTTTTATATTTTTTAATTTAAAAGAGACATACTTTTTTTTGTTCAAATAAATGTTAGGGGGTTTATCTAGAAAATAAAGGTACGTAGTTCAATTACCAAACTATACATCTCTAATCAATAATTTGTATGTAAGTCTACCCCTGCATGACAATCTATTGATTATTGAAGGAATCTGCTAATCTTTAGTCAACGATAAGAGTGAAATTGAATCAAGCAGTGCTAAGTAACAAGTAAACTTTGGATGACATTTAGTTGTAGAAAATTTTCTCACTTCTCTTTCCCAATTTTTTTTTTTTATGAAAGTTTGAGTGCATGCCATGTTTTAAGGATATGAAAAAATTTATTTTCTAAATTTTAGAAAACTCATGTGTTAAAATGAAAAATATTTAAAACAAATTTTTCTATTTTATAACATGAGTTTTTCAAAATTTAAAAAATAAAGGTTTTTATATCCTTAAAGCTAGCTATATATGCACTCAAAACTTCTACTAAAGAAAATTTGGAAAAGAAAAATAAGAAAAATTTTCACAACCAAACACAACATTAGTTTCACACTTGCTTTTTGTAGATAACTCTTTGCTTTTGAAGAAAGCTGAGGTTATTGAGGCTGTTGAGTTAGTTAATATTCTACACAAACATGAAGTATTGGTTTTGCCAATCTGGACTTTTCTTTTCTCCCAATATGAGCCAAGATCATCAGCAAGATTTTATGCATAAATTGGCATTTCGATTAGTACCAAAGTAAAAAAGTACCTGGGCCTTTCCACCGGTAGTAGGGCATAGTGTAAGAAGAAAACTCTTAGCTATATATATCTTGGAGAGAATGGACAGGGTCACAGCAGGATGGAAGCAAAAATTTCTTTCTAAAGGTGGAAAGGAGGTTTTGTAGTGCAAGCTCTTCCACAATATACAATAATTAAGTGTGTTTTTCTCATTGTCGAGTCTGTGTGATGCAATGGAAAAAAATTCTTGCATTGGTTTACTTGGGACAGGTTGTGTATGGAAAGTATGGTGGGGGAATGAGCGTCTAAAAGATGGTAGAAATCAGCTTTAACTATGTTAGCTAAGCAAGGTTGACGTCTACACACGAATAGTCGTTCCCACTGTGCAAGAGTCTTGCAGCGTAATTAAATGCCATCGACACACATCTTTGTTTGATGCCAAAAGAGGACCCAATCTTTCATTTACAATTTACATGACAGAGGCATCTTAGAAGGTTGGAAGGTTCTTGAAGAAGATGAGACATAAATAAGCAAATTTGAGCTGTTTGTTTAATGTTTATATTATTAAAGAGTAAATATTTTTAGTTGTCTCTAAACTATGCTTAAGTTACTTATTCGTCTCTAAACTATTATGTGTTACACAACTCATCCTGAAACTATTTAATTGTTGTTATTTCATCATGCTGTCAACTAAACCGTTAAATATGGACAGAAAAGTGCTGCCACATCAGTATCCATATCATTTTTTCATACCACATCATCGGCCACATCATTTTTCCGTCTATATTTAACGGTTTAGTTGACGGCAGGACAAAATAGTAATAATTAAATAGTTTCAGGAGGAGTGGTGCAACACATGATAGTTTGGGGACGAATAAGCAATTTAGGCATAGTTGAGGGACAATTGAAAATAGTTACCCATTATTAAATCCCCGTTAATTAATCATGGAGTTTTACACTTTATCCCTCAAGGTTTCGGTATTAATTGTATGTTCATCGTTTAGGGTTTGAAAACAGCAGTGTTTCAAAACATTTATACAAGAGATAATAAAATCCCACCCAATACAACTATAGAAATCACAACAGAACCACTTAAATAAGCCTATAGACTCTACGAGACCATTAATAACCTTATTTCTCGCTTACATATTTATGGGCTACATCCAAAACAAACAAAATAAGAAAGTTAAGTCTTAAAAATGACTCAAATGTCTAAATCCTATCTGTCAACTCTCCCCCTCTCCAAAAATTATCTATAACCTTGGTTTAATTGGCTGCATGTAACTAATTTTCTCGTCAGATTTGGTCATTCATTCTTAATTTATATGCCATTTACTTAGATAATTGACTTCATTAGTGGAAATTTTTTCTTTGTTTTACTTGATTCAGTTTTTTTTTTCTCTTTATTAGACAAAGCAAAAGAGTTGCACATTTAAGAGGTTATAATAGAGAGTTCTACTCGATGACGTCGTTCATTCATTTTGTCAAAGTAGATCAAATGTTAGCGTTCATTAATTTGTTTGTTAGTCCAAATATTATATTAGGTTTATATTCCTTATTTTTCATGATTTTTTTTAATCATTCTGTAGGTTTGAAATATTTCTATAGTTTTTCTATGTAATACATATCATAAGAGTGATATGAATGAGATAAATTGGGTATATTATCTCTGTAGAGTTTAGTATTATATGACATACAATTAATAGAAAAAAGAACTTTTATAAATAAAAAAAACGAAAGTTAAGCCTGATGAAACTCTAGCTAGAACTCGTCGGACTTCATAATGAAGCAAAAACCAAATGCAAAAAGCAGAAAAATATTTGTTGTGCGTAACTATGGCCCATAAGTCCATGGGCCATAAGTCGCATGTGCAGAATTACAAAGCCAGGTTCTCAAACTCTCCAAATTCGAGCCAACTTGCCCAATGAAATTAATAATGATCAAATTTAGGAGGAAACACATTATTACTATTATTATTATTATTATTATGCAAGACACATTGCTTATTATTTAACCGAAATCTGAAGCTTTAGTGATCAATCATATACATGAAAATACGTATACTATCAATGGATAAAATACTAATCCCCAAAAATATGTGCCCATCACCACATATAATTATGCCGGGGCTTTAAACTAAGAAGAAGATAATAATAATAATAATAATAATAATAATAATAATAAATAATGGGTAATATGCATATAAAGAATTAATGATTTGTTGAAGGACAGACCAAGAGGATATAATTAAGGTGCATATTATATGACGATGAGACATTCAACTCAATCCCATTGATCTCCAGGTTGTTATCCTCTCAAGAACTACTAACTACAAACCAAGAACAGAAGTGGTGGTAAGCCGAAAAAAAGAATCCGTGAGTTTGAATTTAGATTGAAACCTCACCAACTGTTTAACAAAATTATCGGCCAACCCATTCAACAGAATCAACAACTTTAATTTAATTAATCACTTATATATTATTACCGTATATAAATGTATATATATCAAGCTAGCTAGCAATTCTGACCGTTTCTCCTCTTAACTTTGCGTTTTCTAGACGCGTGTGTGTATATTATATCATCAAATGTTATGTGACTCATCATCTCGTGCATAGTCATAATGATTAGGTAATCGCAAATATGCATATAAATGTCATATTCTTTTAACTGCCTGCAGCCTGCCTGTACATATAAAACACAAACCCAATTTCATTCGCCACCTTATTATCAACCCATATTGAATATATATACTACTCCCCGTTTTTTAATACTTAAACATTTGACTGATCTTCTTAATTACAGAATTTGAAGGTGACTTATCTTTTAATGTTTTTGTAGAAAAGATATATAAATGATGAAAAATGGTCAATAATAGTATTTTTTATGCTATCTTTCAATATTAATCATTGTTTTTTTTTCTACAAAAGTACTAAAAGACAAATAATTTAAAATTGGATTGAAAAGTCAAAAGGGTTAAGCAACTACAAAAATCCCCAAGGTTTGCGTCAAAATACGGTTATCACCTACCATCTTTAAAACTTGTTAAGCTTGTCCCCTTAAATACCTAATACTATTAGTTTACTAATGTTCAAAAGCTCAAAATGTCATAAAATGATGGATACCACCTAAAATAGGTTTTCGAAATGATAGTTAAATAAATTTAAATAATCAATTAGTTACTATCATCCATTTATATTTACTCACTGCTTAATTACTATCATCCAATTTTTATTAATTCATTGCTTATTAGGTAATTTGTTCTTATAATAGTTAAAGTGTTGAACAGTCTAGTTGTTAAATTTTAAAACGGGATTAAATTAAAATAATTAGATAAAATTATAAATGAGAAAATCCCTGAGATTTAACCTAATCTACACTTTACCAATGTATTTTTAAAAATCTACACTTTACCTCCCACTTTCTTTAAATTGTCAAACAATAACTTTTGAAAACCTAATTTAAACTGTTTGATAATTATTATTCAGTAATTTTAAATTTTTTATATTTTTTTTACAGCCAACTGACATTTAAGAAAATATTGATTTGCATTTCTAAATAAGAAAATGCACTTATGGAGAAGAAAAATTGATAATTTAAAATATCATTATACTTTATTAAAAATATTGAAGAGATTAAAACTACTGCAAGACAACTATAGTATAATTTAAATTAGGGTTTCATAAAAAGGGGGGGAGTGTATACTTCTAAAAACAATGGAGATAAAGTGTAAGTTAGGTTAAACCACATAAGACTTATTGTAAGTTTTCCTAAAATTAACGATGAGAAATGATATTTCTTATGCTTGATGGAGAGAAGTAGACAGAATGATCACTGATGTAACCAATACAGAAGGTAGTTTAAGGTGGCACTTTATAATGTTACTTAGTCCGTGCTTCTGTGGACAACAATCCAATAAAAGAGCATGGTTTACCGGTAGCGGTTCAACCTAATTAACTAACATATTCTTTTGTTCATGTCAGGTAATGAGGTAAATCTGAAAAACCCCATAAAACTTCTGTGAAAGTACAACTTTTTTCGTCTTGTTTTCAAAGACCTATAACTTACCCATTACATTAATTCGTATAGCTTATTAGTTGTTAACATCGATTTTTCAAATTCTAATTTAAATTGCACATTACCTATCTTTCAACAAATCTAATTTGCTTAAAAATAGTTTGACAAGTAGTGAATAATTTCACTACTAAAAAAGGCCTTTTTCCAATGGCTAGGGTGTTGGAAATTTTCAATTTCCAATGCAAGAAGCTATTGCAAAAAGGGAGAGAATATTTACCAATGGCCTTTTATTTGGAAATAAAAATTTTAAAATTTTTAACGGCCTGCCCATTGGAAATTTCTAACATGAAGGTCATTGAAAAACGTTGCTATTGAACCAATAAATTTTACAATTTTAGAAAGTAAAATAGTATTTTGAAAATATTTTTTTATAAATAATAATAAAAATAGATATTTATAATGTATGTGAACAGATATAATATTCCATCCATTTTGCATTAATTGACCTTTTTATCTTTTTTTTTTACTAAAGTTTGACTTGAATATATTCATATTAATATGTATTGAAAAAAATTTATTAAAAATGACATTTAAAAATTATAATTTTTAAATTTTCATTTTCATATAAAATATTCATATTGTTATAATAAATTTTGAAAGAAATAAAATATTAAGTTAATTTCTGTGAATAGTAAAAGAGTCAGTTTTTGTGAAGCATAGATAGTAGTAGTAGTAGCAGCAGTGGTGTGTGTGTGTGTGTGTTAGACATAATAATAATAATGATAATAATATATAACCCAAACCCAACTTAACCATCACATCTTCTTTCCTTACCGTCCTTCACCTACCTTTTTCCCTCTCCCATCTCGTATTTATTCTCCTTTTCCTTCCCTCCACAACTGTTTCTTCGCCTCACCCTCCCTCAGTGAATTCTTGTCATTCACCTTCTTATCTTTTCCTTGTTGTACTCCGTAGGGCATCTGCTATCGCCTCCTCACCTCTATAGTTGCTTTCGCTGCCTCGGCCTTCTACACAATTAGCGCCTCTTCGGCCTCCATCACTTTTTCGTTTGTGCACAACTTACTCAGCCTTGTCGTTCACCTGCACCAAATCCTTCAGCGTCCTTGCTTTCCATTGTCATTGGTCGACGTCTTAGCTCTCCTTGCCCATTGGTCTTTTCACTCGTTCTAATCAGTGGCCTATCGGGCAAATCTTTCCTAGGTCGCCGGCCAACATCCCATCTGATTGTTGTGTAGATCTGAGGATTTCTGTTATGCTTGATCATTTGATTTTTTTTGTGCTCGATCTGATTTTTGTTGTGGTTGATCTAAGGATTTTGGATCATTGTACGGATCTAATTTTGGATTGTTGTGCAGATATAATTTTGAAAGTTTGAAATTTTATGATTTTGAAATCTTGTTTGATTGTGGATCCAGTTTTTATTTTTTGAATTTTGTGTCTAATTTTGAATTTTTACTGAAATTTGTGTTTTATTTTTGAATTTTTAGTAAATATAATTTTATTTATTTTTTTAATTTTTATTGAATTTCAGTAAATTTTAGTAAATATAAAATATAAATTATAATTTTAGTAAATTATAGGCCTAATTCCTTATTTGACTTCTATATTATGGTGACTCGGCCATTCACTCATTTGGACTTTTGGGGGGCCACAATCGAGCCCTGAACTTTAATGAATAGGACACTTTGCTCTATTTACTTAACTTCCGTTTATTTAAAAAGGAAAAAACCACATAATTGCCACTTAAGTTTCCTAACTTTTATCTTTTGCATCATAATGTTTTGTGTCCTCATTTTTAGTAAGTTTTACTAACCTAAATGACAAATATACCTATTTTTCTAATTCTTAACATCACCGGTTGGGTTACGGGGCTATGAGATTGAGGAAGTGGGGACGACGGTGATAGGGAATAATAGCCGCATATGACGAGATCAACTAGTACGAGAGAAGTGGACGATGAGGCTCAATCGTTTGATTTAGGGCATGGGAAGCAGAGAACGAGGAGATGAAGCATGGTGATAGGGAATCGTTGTCCTCCCTCGTCTTTGATCATGGCCACTACTCGTTGTCTTTCATTTGGATTTAGGGCCGACTTTAGTCAGTGGAAATCTAGGTTTGGCGACCGAAGACAGAATTGAAGGTTGAGATGAAATTGAAGACGAAGGCTAAGATTTAATTGGAGATGAAGGCCAAGGCCTGAGATGAAATTGGAGACGAAGGCGGAGAGGAAATTGAAATTGAAGGCTGAGACAAAATTGATGACAAAAATTAAAGGTTGAGACGAAATCAAAGATGGAATTAAGGCATCATGGGTTCATCAAGAATAATCTAGGTTCATCATCAAGGTTAGGGAGATGATTAGCACGAAGGAGCTGCAGTTGGACAGGGCGGTTGAGGACTTGGGTAGTAAGAGCCAAAGTTCTGGGTGCAAATGATTGAAATATAAAACTTAGATGACTATGTTTAATTGTAATTTAAGTCCCAAAGTTATTAGTTTTTACAATTAGAGACTTAATTTTAAATTGTGCAGTCAGATGCAGTTATGTTACATAACTGAAAAAAATGTCCGAGTTACTGAGTCAATGGAGCAAAGTGTCTTGGTCATTAAAGTTCAAGGCTTGATTGTGACTCTCCAAAAGTCCAGGGGAGCAAATGGCTAAGTCACCATAGTACATGGGTCAAATGGGGAATTAGGCCTAAATTATACATGTTGTTATATTTTTGTACTAATATAAAATATGCTTTTAGTAACATAATTCTAAAATATATATTTTTATTAATTTATTTTTTTATATTTTTGAAAAATTAAAATGTTTGAAATAATTATACGTGGTAATGTTGTTAGAAAACGGCTTATATTCCAACGGCAGCTATAAGAAATTTTCAAAGGCCAACCCTTGAGTTGTTGCAATTTTTTTTTTCAATACGTGATTTGCCAACATGCCATTTTCCAATAATCTTGTGTTGGAAAATTGGATTTTTCAACGTGAGGCCATTGAAAAAGAATTTTTTTAGTTGTGTTTAAATTATTAATTTCTCTTAATCTAAATGTAAGATAATGTAATATTATCTAATTTATCTTGCCGTTGTAAATGGTGATATAACCGTAGGAGGTAAATTGTACTTTCATCGGAACCTCATGGGGGTTTTGAAGTTTAGAATATTAAGTTCATTGAGGTGACGCATGAAAACTTGAATTATATATGGTTTTCAACATTTTGTAGTTTAGGGGCTCCTATGCCCCATTATGTGTAGCATACCTAACAATTTTGTTACGACTAAAATTGTACCATTTGTCCCTAAAGTATACCATGTGTTGCAAAATTATCCATTAAGAATGAATGCAGCAAATTCATCCTTGAAGTAATAATTATTTGTTGCATGATTGTCCTTTTGGCTCATATCATTGTCACAATTATTGGTTTGATTTGAGTAGTTCAAAGAATTTTATAACATTTCTATATTTAGTATAGAGTAAATGTCACTTGTAGTCAGTTTACCATATTTTCATCATTTCACCAACCATTTACTTGAGGGGCAGTTTGTTTAGTTGGTTTCCAATTAATCCAATCCCATTATTCGACTGGGCATACATATAGGTAGGGGTGTGCACAATTTGGCCAAAACTGAAAAAACTATTAAATCGAATTAATTCGGTTTTTTGGTTTGACTTATTCGATTTTTCAGTTCGGTTTCAATTAAAACTGAATTTTTGAAATTTGGTTTTCTGTTGAAAGGGTTAATTCAGTAACTAAATGAACCGAATTTTTTAAAAATATTTTTGGGCTCTTGATGACCCATTTCTGCTGTTGCCCATAGTCCATCAAAACTTATTGTTCAGGCCTAGATGGCCCAACCCAACCCTCACCCCTCCTTTGTGCGTGAGGATGATGAGATTACTTGGGGAAATAAGTGAAAAATGTAAAGAAAAGGCAGCATGTACCAGGAAGATCTTTGTAAATTCGGTTATTTCAGTTTTAAACTAAATTGAATTGAATATTTTGGTTTGGTTTTAATTGGTTTTTCTGGATGATTTGGTTATTTTGATTTGTCATGGTCAGAAACTGAAAACTGACTTAATTGACCAATTCAATTCGGTCTAAAACAAAATAACTGAATACCTACCCCTACATGCAAGTCAATATATTGGAAAAAGGAGTTGAAGATGAGGTTATTTATAAGGTAATGTCTTCAATTAAATAATGAAAATATTTTCATCTCTCTCCTCACTGTCCTTCATTACTCCATGTTTTGCACTCCACCTGCAATCACCAACCTCAGTTCCGGTTACCCATTGGCAGCTCCACCACCCATGAGCCAACCTAGCCTCTCATTTTTCTGTGTCTCAAGCCCTTGCAACCCTAGCTGTCTCT
The DNA here is from genome assembly GCA_005392925.1 of Aquilaria sinensis. NCBI lineage: Eukaryota > Viridiplantae > Streptophyta > Magnoliopsida > Malvales > Thymelaeaceae > Aquilaria > Aquilaria sinensis. The sequence goes on along the minus strand of SMDT01000016.1, from coordinate 66,418 downwards.
TTGTCTAGGTGGTTTTTGCTGGATCCATCATTGGCCTATTAGACCCAGCCAGTCATCCGTCCCAGTCGCATGATCTCATTGCTATTAGTCCCTTTTGTTAGGCTGGGAAGCAAATTGAGCGGTGGATCTGTGTTAGAATACCATATCCAACATGGGCACTACTAAAATTTAATGATTTTCCAACGGCAATTTTACCAACGGCGTAGCCGTTGGTAGTTACCAACGCGTAGAACCGTTTGTATTTATTTTCCAACGTGCACGCGTTGGTGAGGGTTTCAAAAAAAATTTACAGTTTTTTTTTCCCAACGTGCAAACAATTGGTAATTACCAACGGTCTTAGCCGTTGGTAAAATTCCAACTTCCCAGCAGTTGGTGCGTTTTGATAATTTCTGTTTTAATTGATACGGTGCGTTTTGATAATTTCTGTTTTAAAATCCCCCCCCCCCCCCCCCCCCCCCCCCCCCGGCCGCGAAACACAGCCATCGATCGTCTTCTTCTTCTTCTGTTCTTCTTCGCCTCTCTCTCCCTCTGCGTTTCCTTTTTCCCACACGCACACACAGCACGTTCGTTTGACAAACTAAGGGGTGAAATTGCTTCGTTGAGCTTAGTAAAATGTGGATCTGGTCTTCATTTCGTTGATCTATAGGTTAGTGTGAATATTTTTTCTATTTTTTTTATCGAATTTGGATCGGTTGTTTGTTGATAATGGGTTTTGATTTTCGTTGTTGTAGCTGATTTGAAGCTATTTGGAGGTATTTGAAGCAACTGAAGTCGGATTTGAGGTATGTTTGTTTAGAACGTATTTTTAATTTTTTTATTTTCCGAAAATTAGTTAATATTCCGATTATTTCATTGTATTTTGGAGTAAAATTTGTGAAATATTTGTGATTTATTGTTGTTGATGGTTGGATGTGAACTATTTCGGTGACCCATTATAATTTAACATTTATGTGCAATTTATTAGTTTTTTCTGAATTTTTGGATTAAATAAAAAATAGAAAATAATTACTTTTAAGTAAAATGTGTGGGTAATATATGTATATGTCAAAATATTGAGTTTAATTAAAAATAGTGAAAAATTTATTGTCAGTTTATTGATTAGGTGGTATATTTAATATTTGTGTAAAATTAGTTTCTATATTTAGATATAATAAATAAGTACTTTGGAAGTAAATTATTTAGGTTGTATATTTATGTGTGAAATTATTTAGTTTAATTTAAAATAGTTAATAATAAGTTGTAAGTAAATTGATTAGGTAGTATATTTAATTGTTGTGTAAAATTACTATGTAAGTAATCTACACTTAAATTTACTCTCACTTAAATTTTTATTTGTTTAGAACGTATTTTTAATATTTTTATTTTCCAAAAAATAGGTAATATTCCGATTATTTCATGGTATTTTGTAGTAAAATTTGTGAAATATTGGTGATGTATTGTTGTTGATGGTTGGATTTGAACTAGTTGGGTGACCCATTATAATTTAACATTTATGTACATTTTCTTAGTTTTTTCTGAATTTTGGGATTAAATTAAAAATAGAAAATAATTACTTTTAAGTAAAATGTGTGGGTAATATATGTATATGTCAAAATATTAACTCTAAGTAACTCTAATTAACCCTAGCTAAGTAACTAACGTTAACTCTAAATCATAACCCTATAGCGTAATTAAACCATAAACTGTAAAACCCTAAACCCAAATTCTATATCCTTAAAACCCTAAACCTAATATACCATTAACCTAAACCCTAAATATATATCCCTAAACCCTAAATTTCAATACTGTAATATTCATAATTACAATAATCATAAACCGTTAAAAACCCTAAATCCTAATTCTATATCTCTAAACCCCATAAAAATTTGTATTCCCTAAATCATAAAAAAGTCTCCAAATTAATCCCAAATAGCCCTTAAAATAATTCCCAAAACCATAATATTGAATTAATTCAATTTACCCCAATAACCTTATGTAGATAATTTCATATACCTAAACACACATTTTAAACCCTAGACAAAATATCAAAAATTGATAACCCAAACCCTATATCCAATACCCTTAACCCCTTAAACCCCTTAAATCCTTACAAAAAAAAATCGAAAACCCTTCACCCTAACAAAATCCCAATACACATACCCTAAAACGCCGACCTGGGAAAGGACCATTTGCGCAGTTTAAGGAGGTAATGGAGCCGATACTTAATGAACGACATCGGATGGGTTCTTCATCCCGGGCCGAGGAGGATGTCGGTGTAGAGACGCAGGGGACGACAGTGCCAGCGACGCACGTCCCCTCACATGAGCACCAATCTGATGGCCGTGGAGGCACGCCATCTGGACATGGATCTGCTGCACGCCACGTGAGGCACCCCATAGTGACGACTCATCCCTCAGATGATGACATCCCATCATCGATGTCACAGACAGTAGGCCGATCCCGGATGAGGATATCCCCACATGGGAACACGTAAGTAATAAATACCAGACACACGTATTAATATTAGTAAGACTAATTACTTTACATGGAATCATCAAGAAGTCAGTAACTAACAATTTGAACGTCGCAGATTCATTCCAGCTGCGGCGACACGGTTAGTGACACCATGTTTCACCACACATTTCAAACCATATTCTGATTGGTCATCCGTCTCTCGATCAGACCTGCAGCAATGGTGGCGTGTTTTTGAGGTATGAACAATAATATTACTATGATAATGATGTAATAATGTTATAAGAGTAAGAATTGTTTTTGTCCATGCTAATACTTTAAACATATTAACCTGTACAGAGGAGCTGTGAGTGGGATCCGATACACCATAATGAGGTGTATCGGGTGTGGAATATCTTGGGAGCACAGCATTACAGAAGCATGATGTCAGAAATTCGCCGTGTGAAAGATCCTGTTAAACGTTGAGTGAAGGCAAACTTTATGTCAGATGGTGCATATGCGGAAATGGAGGCATATTGGGCGAGTCCGGAGTTCAAACAGAAGTCCGCTAGGTTCAAGGCAATGCGAGCAACAATGACTGACGAGGATTCACAGTCTGGCTCTTGCAGCGCGACATATGCAGGGGGATCTATCTCGATGTCTGCACATCGAGAGCAAATGGTATGTATCTCAGTAATGTTCTTTCAGTCATTATTTAAGATACTAATGAAATTAAATTACATATTAATGTTACGTTTCATTCAATTAGAGAGAGAGAGATCCTGAGAAGAAGGACCCTGGCTTGTTTAAAGTCCTTCAAGCAACACATAAAATGAAGAATGGGAAATATGTTAGTAAGCGCTGTGAAGAAGTTGCTGTAAGTATAATAACTGAATGTTCACACAATATTCTTAAGAAACTTACAATGTTTTACAAATAATGACACATTCAATTGTATTTTATTATGTTTCTGTAGACTCGTATCAGTACAGAGATTGAGGAGCAAACACAACAAGAGGATGGAATAGAGGCAATTGATGAACTAGCAATCATTAGTACTGCATCTGGCGGTAGAAGGAGAGGCCGTGTATTTGGATTAGGATCTGAGCAGTGTGTTATACCGGGACGCCGACAGCCAGGTGCCATCCCGCCTATCGACATCACATAGACACCGCAATTCAACGAGCAAGTACAGAAGATGATGGCGGAGGAGAATGCGCGAAGGGATGCGGAGTACGAGAGGAAGCTCGAGAGAATTAAGAGGAGACAGAGAGCAGAGATGGAGGCTCAGAGAGCCGCATTGGAGGCAAACTGGGCTCAGTTGGAGATTATTTGTCGTTCGCTAAACCTTCCGTGCCCGCCGGCTCAACCAGTTCCACAGTATCCTGATGACTCGGACTCGGACGATGAGGAGATAGTCGGGACTCCATGATGGGCGTCATCAACAGGTAAGCGCATTTCCAAAGTTCTTGTGTTAGAGCCCTTACATAATAATTTTTAGACCTAATTAAGACTCAGTTGAAATTACTGAAATGTGTAATCCGTTGAATGTTGAATGCTTTCTTCCAGACATATATGTTCTTGTTTTAATTATGCTGTATTTGAGAATATTTTATTTTAATTACGTTTGCATACCTGTGTAATGTTTATAGCTGAGTAAAGCTGGGCGAACTTTTCAATATGTATTCAAACTACGAAAAATACGATAAAACCGAACCCTCGACCGTTTAATGTATAGTACCAACGTGCAAATAGGGAACTTACCAACTATCTCATAATGGTAATTACCAATGGCTTCATAACCACTACCAACTGTTGGGTAGTTGGTAAGTTACCAACGGCTAGGTAGTTGGTAAGTTACCAAGGGCTCAGCAGTTGGTAACTACAACTACGCGATGGAAACCAAGCCTGGTTCATGACCGTTGGTAAATTACCAACGTGAATTTTACCAACGCGTATACGTTGGAATTTACCAACGTGTTATTGATTGCGCGTTGGTAAATAATTTTCCAACGTATCGAATACCAACTGTCATTTACCAACGTGCAGCAGTTGGTAAATTCAGGTTACCAACTGCTGCACGTTGGTAACTGGCAGTTGGTAAAGTCATATATTTTAGTAGTGGGGGCTAGTGGCTAGAGCTATATTTTCATCGACTATGTGGTGGGCCATGGTACCTAGAAATGAGTTGGTTGGCGATTCCGAGGGTGGGGGTCTGCTGCAAGACCTAGTTATGTGTTGGCTGGCAAAGTGAGGAGGATTGGCGAGAATTGGGCATTTTGCGATAAGGGTTCCTATGTGAGCATCGGCGGAGAGAAGTTTAAAGAAGAAAAGTGGCACACTTTGTAAATGCTACTAAACTTGACCGGCGTTAAAACCTGACCTAAACTGATAAGAATGCGAGATCTTTAAATTGAATTAAATTGAGCCAAGTGCTCTTTAACTTACATTTATCATAATTTTTAAAAAAGGCGATGTAGTTCATATGATTTTTAAAATTTTCATATGATTTAACCAAAATTTCCCTGCGGGGTTTACTAAAACGATTGCATTGAATATTGTCAGTCATGTCTAATTAATTATTATATACGTGAAGAGACCGGTAGAATTGAGGATCAACATGCATGATTTTTGGAGCATGTAAACGGTCCACGCACCCTTGCCAGCAGTGAATTGCTTATTAAAATCTGTAGCCAAGGTACCCATGCCAAGTTGCAACCAATTAACGGAAAAATGTGGACCCATGAGTTTGAAAAGAGCTCTGCGGTGCCCACCACACTCCCCAGTCCCCACCAACTATGGAGAAAATCATCATCTCCTTCAGACCAATAACATCATCTTTTAGCTATCTTAGTTTATCTATCTATCGCATCTCGCTGACCTTTGTACTAAATATTTTATTTTCAAGGCGCAGAGATGTTCAACCATGCATGGCTTGGTCGTCCCAATTAGGTAATCTGCAGCTTCGTTGGAGCGCCCGCGCCTGTATATATATAACACCCAGATTTCATCCCACCCCAAATAACCAAATTAGTATTCAAGAGATAGCTAGCTCTCTCCACAGTCGAGACTAGATTAGTTCAGAAACTAATCACTTATTGAATGGCTTCTTCCAGTTTTTCTTTGAACACCATGTTTGTGTGGATGCTAGTAGTGGTTATTATGGGGAGCAGCTCTGTTCAGGCTCAGCTCTCCTCCAACTTCTACTTCCAGTCCTGCCCCAGGGTTTTGGAGACTGTGAAATCTGTGGTTCAGTCTGCCATTTCCAGAGAGACCCGCATGGGCGCTTCTCTGCTCCGCCTGCACTTCCATGACTGTTTTGTCAATGTACAAAAACGCCCATTAAAGATTATACTACTAGTAGTATAATGATTATCTATTTCTATCCCTTTCTCTTTTTGTTTTTTGTTTTCATGGAGTAGTAATGTTCATTTTTGTTTGCAGGGTTGTGATGGATCAGTACTCCTAGACGACACAGCGTCTTTCAGAGGAGAAAAAACCGCAGGCCCCAATAACAATTCAGCAAGAGGTTTTGATGTGGTTGACCAGATCAAGTCCAAGGTGGAGCAAGTCTGCCCCGGCGTCGTCTCATGTGCTGATATCTTGGTCATTGCTGCCCGCGATTCTGTCCATATTGTAAGTAACAAATACACATACATACATACATACATGTGTCTAATAGCTAGCATCCAAGTCTCAAAAAGACGGATTATAATTCATCACTTGCTTCACCTCACGTACGCATGCATGCATGCAGCTTGGAGGGCCTTATTGGGATGTTAAGCTTGGTAGAAGAGATTCTAGGACAGCCAGCTTCGCTGCTGCTAACAGCGGCGTCATTCCTCCTCCTACTTCAACACTCGCCAATCTCATCAACCGCTTCCAAGCTCATGGCCTCTCTGCGAAGGACATGGTTGCCTTATCTGGTGCACATACGATTGGCCAAGCAAGGTGCACGCTCTTCAGAGGTCGGATCTACAACCAGAGCAACATCGAGACTTCGTTTGCAAGGACAAGGCAAAGCAGCTGCCCTGCCCCCTCTGGCTCAGGGGACAACAACCTGGCTCCTCTGGACCTCCAAACCCCCAACCTTTTCGACACCAATTACTACAACAACCTGATAAGACAGAGGGGTCTGCTCAACTCTGACCAAGTGCTCTTCAACGGGGGCTCCACTGACTCCCTGGTCAGGACTTACAGCAATGATGCCAGGACATTCAACTCCGATTTTGTTGCTGCAATGATCAAGATGGGGGACATTCAGCCCCTCACTGGATCCAACGGCGAGATCAGGAAGAGCTGCGGGAAGCCCAATTGAAGGATACATATCCCCCAAAAATTTGTTCTGAAAATAATTCAACTTGCTTTTATGGGTTTGATCATGACCCAGCCATGTTTGTGTCTGTTGAAGCCCAGGATTATGTTGTTTTGCTCCTTTGTTTGGTTTGTTGATTGCAAGACTAGGACACTTACGGAGACAAACAATCACTAGTTTCTTAGTCTCAACTCTCAAATCTGTTTTTTCTGTTTCCATCCGTTGTATTTGTACCCGTTTGAGTTGCAACTTTTTTAATGAACAAAAAACATTATTTAATTCCTTGGAAATTAAAGTAGGTTGATTATCTATAGGCACTCAAACTGACAGTAGTTGATAGGCTTTACTTCTCGTGAACACAAACGTATTTTGTAGTACAGAACTAGCACATGATTCGGGGACACAAAAATGATTTCCTTCTTCTCGTGCGACATTGCTAGATAAGATGATAAAGCCAGCCATTGATTTGATGACTGACTTATATTATTCAGCATGTCTAAGCAATATTGCTTTGAACAGAGACGAACATGGACACTTACGTTTGGAGTGGGCTCCTCCACCGAAACAGAGAACAGAAACATCTTCTTTCTCTTCATCTCCAATTGCTGTTGACCACTTGCTGAGCCTGCTCATTGAGGTGGATGAAAAAGAGTTTTGTGTCAGCCAAAGGGACGAAGAAGGAGAAGAAGCATCGGAGGGTTGCAGGGCAGGTCCATCTTTGGGAGCATTGCAGAACCTAGTGTTGAAGAGGTTAGAGCTTGAGGTCTTTCTGAGGGATTTAGGGTTTGGAGGTGAGAGAGAGGTGAAGAAGGATGGTGATGGCGTTAGAGGAGGGACAAGAATACTGTCTGCGTAAGGCTTGATCTTAGGGGTGCCGGGGAAGGGGACGTTAACGGCGACAAAAGCTTCTCCGTGGTAGTCTTCGATGGAGAAATTAGACATGGAAACTTTGGTGCTTACTCTCCTAGAGGGCATTCCTTGTTGCTGGATCCTGGTTGCCTGCATTGTTTCTGGGGTGAGTTGGGAGTGATGTTCTATTTTATTTTCTGGAGTGGGAGTTTGTTGAGAGATGAAGGTAGCTAGGTGTCCAAAAGCAATAGGTATAGGTACCTTAATTTAATGTGGATGCCATAAGATTACTGATGGAGAATTGGAGACGGAAAGGCAAGCTGGGAAATTATGCAATTGCGAACAACCCAACAAATTAAATGATTAACGAGTTGATTGTTTCAATAATTCATGTGAGTGAGCAGCAGCCAGCCCGTGCTAAACAAGTCCCAAAATGCAATGCATGTGTCACAGGCACTGATCGATCTTAATCCACATGATCTGTATTTCGGCGCTTAATGCCTTGCTCTTCCATATCACTGGACTCCTTGCTTCTACAATCAATACCCTGCATAATAAATCCTTCCGAGGAATTACTAAACCATTATTACTTACTACATACACCTCTTCCTCCATCCACATGATCCTCATCCTCTTCAATGTTTTAAATATCGTTACCGCTAGGTATATCGCACTCTGAATTTTTAAGGTATATAGCACCGTATACCGTTACCGTTTTCGTAAAAAAATAAATATTAGAATATTATTTTAAGATAACATAACTTGTCTAATAATTTATTTTTACACATTTTATATGTATTTTAACTTTTCTCATCATAATTTGTCAAATATAAATAAAATATATATGATAGAAGATATTTTGTTGAGGTAGTATGTACCAAAAATCTAATTGGTAGATATTGTTCAACACTAGTTACACCACAAGGACCTTCAAGTTACTATTATCCATTAAATTTTTATACTATCTCCGTCCCATATTGTTTGGAACTATTGATTTTTGGCTATTGTTTGACTTGAATTTATTTATATTATTGGTTGTTAGAAAAAAAAATTTAAAAAAATATATTTGGAAACTATATGTTTTTATTTATTATTTATATATATTTTTTTATTTATATACTAAAAATTGAAAATAAAAAATCATAGATTAATTGTTAAAAAGTAAGTGTTTCAAAAAATCTGGGACAGATAGAGTATTAATTAAGAAAAATAACAAAAAAAATAAAAGTAAATATTTATTTTATGATATGTGTATTGTTTATATTTTAATGTTTTATATATTTTTGATATTTTTGATGCAACATGAAAAAAAAAATAGACGCGAAAAGTAAAATACCGCGGTACATACCACACAGTATTTGTGGTATACTACGGTTTTTTGACAAAATGCATACAAAAAGTAAGCGGTATGCGGTATACCGTGAAACATTTGTACCATGTACCTGCGGTAAACGGTATATCATGATATTTAACACTATGATCCTCTTACATGCACCGACAGAAGAACAAGATCATGGGTTAATTTGGTAGCTCAGCAACAAATCGAGTGCTGGGAAACGACATAAAGAGCTAATTATCTACAACACTTGATCAACTCATTGGGTTATAATACAAATACGATCTTCAGTACTATATTCCTATTTAAGTTGTGGTATTTGAATCCATAGTTATTGCTGCTATCGATCCCTGATTGTTTGGATATCATTATCAGGTGGTCATTATGTTAGTTACACAATTGTGAAGAAATGTACGACCGCGGTTAATACCAGGCTGCCCTTCTTTCTTACCTCTTGAAGTTAAAACTTGCTCCAAAAGAAAAAAATAAATAAATAAACAAACAATCTACGCAAAGCCACAAAAATACCATCAATGTTTGTGACTCAGTCCAAACTAATCACTATTGTTTGCTTAAGCTAAAATATACCACTCATGTTTTTAAACTGAACAAATTGATCACTCTCCGTTAAATTCAATGGTTAATTCAGTGATAACTTGTTGCTTTTAACTTGTTTGAAAGTAATGAATCACCCCTAGAATACATTTCTTCAGCTTTTACATGCTAATTTGTACACCATGAAATATATTATCATGTAGGATTTTTTCATGGATTATATTCGTTTCATTCAGAAATATTCTCTTGATTTAACGGAGAGTAGTAGTTAATTTAACGCATTTAGAAACATGGGTGACATATATATTTGAGCTAAAAAAACAATGGTAACCAATTTGGGTCAGGTCACAACCCATAGTTGTTTTTTTTTTTTTTTTGTATTTCTTTTCCAACAATCTATTAACTAACGTATATACTTCACTGGAGTTCAGTTCTAGACCCACGGACGGCTGTGTTTGGAATATATATTTGTTTCGTATCATGATATTTTTATGTAATATTGAACATAGGTAAAAAATCACCAAAAAAAAAACCATTACTATTTATGACTTTGTCTAATTGACCATTATTGTTTTCTTAGTATAAATATATCACTCATGTTTTTAAATTGATCAAATTGGCCACTCTTTGTTAAATTTAGCAGTCAATTTAGCATTAAATTATTGCTTCTAATATTCGTAGTAATAAGTCATTTACAGAATGCATTTCTTTAATTTCTGCATGCTAATTTCTATATCATTGTCCAATTTTTATCCAAATCTTAGCACATTTAATAAGTTGTAAATTCCTAATTTTCCTCAATTTGTAACAAAACATAATTATCTCACCTAGAATATTTGCATGCATGATTTTTTTTTTTTTTACAAAACATACTAATTTCACACAAAAACATTCCGGTGATTTAACATAAAGTGGTGAATTTGGCTCATTTAGAAATATGAGTGGTATATTTAAGCTGATAAAAAAAATAGGCCAATTTGGGTAGTAGTTTCTTTCCTTCTTTCTTTCTTTTTTTTTTTTTTTTTTTTGTTGTGAATTTTTCCAAGAGGATACCACTACATGAATCAAATTAAACTAAAAAGCCAATTGAAATGATAAAAAATGGAGTATTTTACTGATACCCATTTATGAGAAAATGTAAATCAGATTTATTTTCCAAATACTAATGTTCTTAGTGGGAAAATGGGGAATAAAACAGAAACTTGAAAGCGAATTTAATAACTGCAAGCCTCTTCATTATTCAAATGTAGATAGTCTTTCTATAATAATAATAATAATAACTGAGTACAAATATTTTACAACAGCTACTGAGGATGACTTGTATGCGGATAATGAACAGGCATACAAACAGAAGCTACCATGGACTAATTTCCTAAAAAGAGAGTCCACTTATAGACTTGGACATTTAATTCTGAATTTTTTTCTAGCATATTTCTCAGCTTTGTTGCAGACGAGGAGTCCTTCCCAAGGAGCAACGCAAAGCCTCCACCACCAGCTCCGACAAGTTTGTAGCCACAGCAGTAGGGGCCAGCATATTCGAAGAGCCTGTCCACAAATTCGTTGCTACAGAAAGGGTCAAGTTCCTGGTGCAATCTCCAGGCTTCCAACATAATCTCCCCGAGCTCATCCACGTCACAATTCATCAATGCCTCCCTCCCAGCCTTTGCTAGTTCAGCTAGACGCTTGATACTGGATATGAGAAGGTTATCACGCCGAAGATAGCGCAAAACCACCTTCTGAAGAACTTGATGTGCAAGTCGAACCTGTGCAGCAATGGCAGAGTAAGCTCTAGCTTGAAATACACGTAAATTTCATAACACAGTCCAGTGTATCAAAAAATGAGCTTAATGGCAACTGAAAGGAGAAGGGTAACAGAGATGAACAACGACCAGATCACAAGAATCCAATTTTTCATGGTCCAATTTGTTAATATCAAGTTCAAATTTTAAGACACACGTTGATTTACTTACTTGCCCAGTAAATACCACAAGCAACCGCTGTTGTAGCTCTGCGATCAACTGGGGAGATGCCAAGAGAGGGATGACTTGGAGTTGCAGTGGTATTCCAGGATAACTTGTAGTAAACTTGATCCCAGGGTAAAGCCCCCCAATTTGATCTTGCCACCCACCCCCTGTTCCCATGAGCTGCTCTAATACCAACACGAGTCTTGCCACATTCTCATTGCTTTCATCTCCATCAGTGATTTGCATAAGCCCTTTCACAACTGCCGCTGCTAGGATGCTAGATGTCCCCAACCCACTTCCTCGCGGGACATTGGCCCATGTCATTATAAACAACCCCATAGATGAAAAGCTGATTTGGTGAGTGATTCCAGTCACAAGCAAGGCACATTTTACAAGCCGGAATGGATCATTGCTATCAAAGGGAGTGCTTATTGAGGAAAGATCTTCCACATACAGTTCATGCCCTGAATCATCTTTAATCAATACACCAATCATTTCTCTGGTCTCTATGATTGTGCCAACTGGAAGACAACCCTCCAAGGTTATTGCCATATTCAGAACACAACCAGGACGCTCTAAGCTCCATGGAGGAGTGTCACTCCAGCCACCAACAAAATCTACCCGTACCGGTAACTCAACTTTTACACTCCTTCGGCAGAATAACTGAATAGGGTAGTCATCAGGTTTATTCTTCTCATGTCCAGCAAGATATTTGCCACAGAAGTCCAATAGATCTTCAAATGAACCAGAAGAAGGGTTAGTGAATAAGAGAAAGTCGATCAAGACACTGCATGAAAGCATTGACAAGATTTGAAAGCCAAAAATTAATCAAGCGCATGACCAGGGAAAGAGTGAATAAAGAATTATGGGGAAAGCTTCAATTTTTTTTTTTCCTATAAAAAAGGTCTATAGCTAAAATCGCATGCAGATGCACAAAAGAATTAGATCTATCATTGCTCTTTAACTACGCTAGTTAGGAAATACAAATACTCGTAAATAATTGGAGAAGTTGGTGAATCAAACATTATACTTCACATACCTCTAAAACCATATCGAACTGCTGATGCTGTTTCATCAGCGACTGCAGTCCAAACCTTGTGCTCTAACTTGCGAGCCATTGCTTCATCTTCACATGCTCGAAGAAGATCCACTTGTACCTGATATGCCCTGCTTCTAGGGACCAGGTTAGAGTTCTGCTCCAAAAATTTTGGACAAAAGTCTAAGAAGTCCTTGCATATATCCCTTCCTGATAGCTGATTTTGAAGAATTTCATCACACAGTTGAGAGAGATTGCGCCCAAGCATGCCATAACTTATGCAAGCCTTAGCAATTCCCGCTGCAAGATCTGCTTGATGGTCACTGGATCCAGCACACATTTTTAAAAAGTCGATTGACTTATGCAATTCTTCCAAACTAACGCGGGATGACCTTCTCCACAAGGGAAGGGAGTGTTGTGCCTTCCCTTCATTCAAGCCCATCAACCACATTGCCAAACTAAGCATCTCTGAGTAAGAAAGGACTGGGAACAGCTTTGCGGTCCACAAGCACTTTTCCTGAGTATCATTTGAGGTCCAAAGGTCACTTTCTTGGATACCAAGATCATAGATAAACTTTTCCCATGGTTTGCCGCAAAAAGTCCCACCCTTAGCAATTGAAATTTTTGGGTTATCATGTAGGCCACAGAATACTATGACTCTGTCAGTGCATTGTACCAACGGAACCTCCCATAGACAATGGCGATCAGGAAGCACAAACCTATGTGAACTGTCTGCTATCCTGTCAATATCTGGAATGTTGATTCCAACAACGATGGATTGAGAACCAATTTGTATTCCACTGGGGATATGTGAGTCATATATGAGGGAATCTTCACCAATAGAGACGCCTGGAGCAATTTTACTAGAAAGAACAACTGCAGATGCTGCAATATCAGAGAGGGTGTTTGCAGGGATGGAACACAAATGCCTACGACCTAAAAGTGCTGAATCAGCTGCACTGAGATGATCCAGAACTTCACTTGAGGTTCCGAAGTGTAAAAACACGAAATTATCTGCAATGAAGTAATTAAACATATAATTATCACCACCACAAAAAGAAATTGAGATTCAAACAATGTTAAATATGTTCCAGAGCTGGCCTTGAGGGACACTGCACTGGGTGTGGTGGGGTTTCGATTCTCCACAAAAACACTTTGCCCAGCAAAAAATGCCAACTGTGGCTTGAAGACCTCCAGGTTTAGAGAGACACGCAAAATAACCCTCAACCTTTACAAACTTTCACATATACCCTTAATACTCTTACAGAATGCTTCTGATTACCACCCACACCACACACACACACACACAAAAGATAAAAAAAAAAAAAAACAATGTTAAACATACAGGAACAATAGCTGAACATTCTTTGTTTTCCCAAATGGCTAACCAGTGCTTCACCCAAAGGGCGTTCTTTTAGCCAGTCATGTTTTGTTGGTACCCAAGCTGCCACCAGATCTTCATACAAACTCATCTGCATAGTGCAGGGCAATAAAGTAATAACCTCAGCATTATATGCAAGCTACAACTTCTCATACACAATGAAATTCAATATTATTTTCACTTTTCAGGATCTCATTAGTCAACTATATTGATCACAGCCACAAAATAGAAAATAGAAATCAAATTAACAGAATAACTAGGGTTGATAGCTAACACAGGGGGACATTTATTGCATGACTGAACTCAAGACATGGTTTCATAGATCAAGAGTGATTGATGAACACCGATTCAGAGAAAGAATCCAGTCCTATGGTCCTGCACATGCATTTATTGGAGAAAAAGCACAAAATCCTTAACAGTAGTGCAATGATGTAACCAGAAGCCAGGAATTGCTGAGAGTTAATTCCCATACAGAAATACATGAACATGTAAGGTCAAAACAGTATTGCCAAGTCATAATCAGCTTAGAAAACTTTTTGGGACTACAACTTCAGTACCAAAATGCTAAGGCATGAACCTAACCTTAAAAACTGCACAAGATATTAATGCTTGGACATCTTCCACCATCTACATATTTATTTTTATTAATGACAAAACCAAGAACACTGACAACTACAAACAAGTAGCTTGCCTCTTTTCTACTTCCCAGTAGCTGAGAGATCAAGGTTTTCCATGAACATGAAAGCTTCACTAGCTCAAACCATGCTTTGCCTTTAGCTGCTATGATTCCTGTGTCGAGCAATGCTCTACCATCATTCAGTATCGCATGATTCCTAGCTAGCTCCTCAACGCTAGGTTTCTGCAGCAGATTCTCAACTAAACTGACTCTGTAACATTCACCAACATCTCCAGTTTTGGATGTCACAATAACACCATGATTAGCAGCAATTTCAAGAGCACTGGGCACAGTGACAATGCAGGAAGCGTCCTGTGGAAGGATCATGCCAGAGGCATCAAAACATGGAAGAACATCTCCAGTCATGATGAGTATTCCACCTGAATGATAAAAGTACTATCTTTAAACACACAAGTTCAGAGACAAATGATTGTTAACTATGAGAACATGCATTCCACCTCTCACTGTGGTTATCAGCATACACATGATAAAGCTACCAACAATAACTATTCTTGTGATTCGTCCATGATACAAACTTTGGATATCTTAGTAGTTTACACTATAAGAAGCTAACAAGTGCTGTTGTGACAAGAATGGGTAATCTACACCTCACCAACTTTGTTGTGATGCAATCTAGTCCCAGTAAGAGGGAGCAGCTCATTGCAGCACCAATTTAGCAAGCATTTTGATTCCGAAGGCACATATATACTAAAGAAAACATTGATCACCTTCATACACTGCCATCCATCAAAACCATAAAATACCAAGAAATATGAGCATCATGACGACATGAAAGATGTTCCTCAAAATCATTGTAACCATATATCCCTGCTCCTCAATATTAGCATGCACAAAGAAAATTCTGAACATCCGTTTTGGAGTTCAAATTTTATCACGACTTGTATTATTTAATTATTCCACCATATTTTGTACCGTGTTCTCAAGACCCTTTAACTCAGATTTCAAGTGAGCTTTACTCTAGAACAGGTGGGGGTGGGTTACACATCTCCTGTCCACATTGTACAACTTGAGGCATTCAAAGGATGCTACATCTATGAACCTCATCCATAATGATCTCGCTAAGTATATGAGAGAAACGAATGTTACCTTCCTTTGCAAAAGCTGCACGAGCACTAGAAGCTACTGCAAGTACATGATCAAAGAGCAATGGGACTGGGCCATCAGGATCATCTGCTGCCAAATAGGGAAGAGGTAGGAAAACTTTCCCCATAGGATTGGCCCATGGTACCCTTTTAGAATCACCACCAGCATGAAGCAACAATATATGCCTTTTGGCCATGAAACTCAAGAGCTCGTTGTTGGACCTTCCATTCTGCAGACTAAAATCTGAATTGCTCCTTTCTTCAATCCCCACCTGCTGATCATATGCAAATCAGCAAACCTAGAAACTGGAATTAACTCCCTGTTGATATACATCTGCTCAACTGACAGAAACTAGTTTCTCGGAATCCCAGCAACAAATCACCCATAAAGCACAACACCTCACATTTAACGATAATCATCACATCAAAGCAGATCACAGAGAAATATCATTGACAAATGCAAGAAGGATAGAATCAGCCAACTAACAGATTACCTCCGACCCACCATTGAACCCAAATGTCTGATAATGCATTGAGAGTGCATGAATTGCATTCAGGGTTGCAGCTCCGGAGCCAATCCGCTGCCCGTTGGGATCTGGCACGGCAAGGGTGACTGTGGAGGGGGCAATCCGGCCCATGCGCTTGGCTCGTTGGAGCTGCCATTCATAGAGCTTGGCTTGTTCGGGGCTGGCAGCGGTAAGGACAATCGCATCCCATGTGGAAACCCTAGTGGGATGCCGGACTGACAAGCGGAGATGGTACCATGATTTGCGGAGGACGGCAGCAATATCGGCCTTCTGCTGTTTGTTTCTCGGGAATCTTGTTTCCTGCCTGGGGTCCATTTTTCAGGAAAGGGAGCAGAATTGAAAGAGGAACTGAGATTTTGGAGTTGGGAATGTGGTTTAGGGAGTCTTTTGGCAGCTGGGACTTCTGAGTTTGGGGTGTTACCTGCCATACGTTTGAGATGCAATGTAGGGCAAGTATATTACTTTTTGAGTAAAAAAGTTGTAGGTATTCATTCGTGTTTATAAGCAGGTAAACTATTCTGACACCCATCAAACATCTACTATTTCAGATGAAAATGTTGATTTTATAGAACCATTCAAGCATCTTGATCCAAAGATTAAAAAAAACAGCAAGTGGTGGTACCAATCCAAGCACAACTAGCAGTAATATGTCCACCTGAAAATCCAAGCATAATCAAGCGAAAAAACAATAAGCAATCGACCCAAACTTCCAATGTCATCACAACCATAATTCCCTGACTTAAATCAAATTATGAGCTCAGACGCAAAGCACGAAGCGTTCCAATATTTTCATTGGAACTCAAATACTGTGCCCCCCCCCCCCCCCCCAAAAAAAAAAAAAAAGACACAGACAAAAAGGGTAACAGGAAATTACAGCAAAAAAACAGAAATGGAGAAAGATAAATTCTTGCCTCAGTTAATCCGGCAGACGGCGGAAGAGAATGGAGGTTCCGCCCCAGCACTTCGTTTCGCTTTCTTCGGCGGAGGAGGTGAGTCACGAGCTCACTGGTGGTCGGCAGAGCTGATTGACGCAGATGAGCGGAGAGTGGAGACCCAATCGAGTGACGAGGATGGAGAATTAACTTTTGGTTCTTCCCACAGCATATGCCACTGTACATTCTTGGGAAATTAGATGAGCTGTTGTTACTTACTTGTTAAGTTGTTATACTGAGTCAAAGTTTGAGTACTAAAACATACTAAGTCAAATTAGGAGACCAACTCGTGTGAGTTTGAAAAGTTGGAGGACTAACTATACATTTAGGCCTTTATCAAGTTGATCCTACTTGAGCTGGAAAACCGGTGAACAACTCGAGCTCGTGCTTGAGTTCGGTTTTTTCTAAAACTCGTTTGTGACTATTCAAATTATTAACAGTTCAGATACTTAAATAAAATTTTAAGCTCAATATGCAATCAAACAAAACTTGATTTACTTATTATTCAACTTGGATCGGCTTAATTTTAATTTTTTTTCTTTAATTTAGGTAAATAACTTGAGCTTGATCAATTAAAATCTCATTCATAACTTGTTTATATTGTTTTCAATTCAAATATGAACAAAATATCAAGTTTGATAAATATTTTAAGCTGAACATATTCATTATACTATTTGGTTCGACTCGTCTAATTCTCGATCCTATTTTAACATGCTTCTAAATATAATAAATGATAATGTTATTTGAATTTTCTAAATTATAACTTGAATCTTCATTTTTTGAAAATAATTAATTTTTATAATTTTTGGCATAGCTTAAAAAAATTTATAATTTGATACTCAGAATCAAGTACAAGTTAATAGAGTAAGGAATGAGCAAGGTGGTAAGCTAGAGAATTCCGATCCCACTGGGCAATAAGCATTATGCAGCAAAGAAATGTTTCCTCGTAAGCATGAAATTGCTGGACCAAAACTTATCAAAGTTGGATGCAGAACAATCAAGACACGAAGAGCAGCCAGAGTTTGAAAACAATTAAACTAGATAAAGTAATACTCATTTCGTCCCATATTCTTTGCACCATTCACTTTTCAGTAATTAATCAATAATTTTTTGTTTTCAACATTTTAATATATAAATGAAGAACTTTTATATAAAAATGATAAATCAAGACATATAGTTTTTAAATATATATTTTTTTAAATTTTTTCTAATAAATACTAATATGAATAAATTCAAGTCAAATTATATGAAAAGGTCAAATGGTGTAAAGAATATGAGACAGAGGAGTAATTTTCAATTGAAAGTAAGAAGTAGCTCGAATTACATCATTTAGATCAAGGTTATTAAGATCTTGATCCGAATCTTAGGATCCTACGATTCTACAATTCAACAATATGAAACCTTGTCAAAAAGTAATAGGATCAGTAATATGGTAAAATCAGGTAGGATCCCAATTAAAATCTTAAAATTGGTAGGATCTTTCAATTCTATTGATCCTACTTGATATTAATTTTTGTCGATTACATTTGTATTTCAGCCCAAATTAGAAAGTTTAAGTGATTGAGCTCTTATTACTTAAATTGGGTTACCAAAGTTAGTGGTTATATGACTTAAATTGTGAAATAAAGCTAAAAAAATGAGCTTGTCTCTATGTTATTTAGGTGATAAAACTCAAAATTTTGAAAGCATTTCCTAAATTTGCCATTATTGTGTTAATTATGTTTGTTTAGAAAATTATTTTAGACTTGTGTTGATTATTGTATTAGTTATGTTGCTGTATGCTTTACTAGGGCTTTAGTTTTATTTGTACTATGACACTAATTGGGGTAAAATCCAAATTTAGTCTCATAACTTTAAGGGTCGTCCTAATGTGGTCCCTTAACTTAAAATGTGACCATTAAAGTCCCTTAACTCAACTTACGTGTCCTATTCTGAACCCTATCGTTAGTTAAGGCATTATTTCTGACGGAAATTATCTATGTAACACCCCAACTATCACGTGGCATCCTCTTTTATAATAATAAGTGACAAGATTGAAATGATAATAAATCTCAAGGTAGAATAGGCATAGATGAATAATCTTAAAGACCAAAAACGTACTTTAACTTAATCTTCTTCTTCTTCCCCAATCTGCGTGTTGTTCAGTTTGCCCAGCAACCCCCCCAACACCTTTTGCCCAGCATTGCTCGGCCTCTTGGCCGAGATATTATCTTTGAAGCAGCGGAAATTAGGGTGGTCGACAGCGTTAGAATCATTGAAGGAACGGTTCATTGATTTTCCGAAGAGAAATGGTGGTTGACAAGTGACTCGAAAAACAAAATGTTCACGGGTTCGGCACGACGCACTTAAATTCGGCTTCCAGTTCCTTGGATTCCATCTCCAATGGAATCTTCTCCTCGTCGGAGGCGGAGTCGAGCTGCAGAGACAAATCGATGAGATCTTCTTTTGGCTTTTTGGTTCAAAAGCCGAAGCAAGGGAGAACTCACAAAGGGGATTTCTGTTTCCCATTCGAGCAAAGAGATTTGTACAAGAATGACCACCAGAAGCCGAGAAAAGACACCGGTCTGAACTTCACCAAGACAAAACTCAAAGCTCTCAAGATTTATGGCGAGCTGAAGAAGGTGAAACAATCCATCTCCCCCGTGTGGCTGAATCTCTACCTTCCTGAACTCCGTTTTCAACAGCAACGCCAAAAAGTTGAAGATTTGCTCCATAGGAGCAGCTGAAGGCATCAGCTTTGATAGGAAATCGAAGTCCGCATGCTCGTCGGGCACCTCGTTCTCTCGGTCATGTTTGAGCAAGACCACTTCCCTATGGCTGTGGAGTGGGTGCGGTCGGAGATTGACCCAGATTGACCCGGAGTGTGGTCTTAATCATCGATGAAGAAGATTGGAGAAGAAGATTGGGTTAAATTATGTTTTGAGTCCTTAGGATTATTCATCTGTGTCTATTCTACCCATAGATTTATTATCCTTCCAGTCTTGTCACTTATTGTTATAAAAGAGAATGTCATGTAGGCAATTTCCATTCGAACTAACGCCTTAACTGATGGTAGGGACCAGAATAGGACACGCGAGTTGAGTTAGGGGACTTCAATAGTTACTTTTTGAGTTAAGGGACTACATTAGAACGACTATTAAAGTTAGGGGACTAAATTTGAATTTTATCCACACTAATTATGTTGTATCATTATTATGACATTTAAACTTTATTAAGTTTCTAATATAATTGATCTTTTATATGAATTATATTATTTATTACAAGCAATTTTAATCTTTTAGTATAATTTTACGATCTACAATTCAATTTTATGATTTTGATCTCATATGATGAAAAATAATCCTGAATAGGATCTTTATTTTAACAATCTTACTTTACATACTTCAACTTGTAAAGCAGGAGCAATGAAGAAGATGACAAACATCTTGAAAAATAGGATGGACATTGATACCCATCCAAGCCTAAGCCCCTACTCCTAAATTTGATGAACGGCACCATAGTCCATCAACATGAAAAATGGCTGGAGACTACATATGATACTTTACCACCTACATTCCCCATAAAAGCCAAAAGGAATTGGGGGGCATTACGGGGAAAGAAAGTGAATAAGCAATAGTCTCGATCAGCACGAAGTTGTAGTATAAGACTATTTTTCCTTACTATTACAGAAGCGGTGTGATTTTTAGAGGAACTTTTTATTTCTCTCAAACTAAATGGCCAATGAGTCAAGACTAAGTAATAGAGTCGTTCTGGGTTCCATGAAGAGGAACTTTTCAATGTAACCAACTTTCAAAAGGTGAATAAGATACCAATAACTTGAAAAAAGAAATTTAACATAATATACTTATTTTTTTATAAAGAATATTTTTAAAAGTAATTTATGAGCTTTATTAGAACGGAATGTTTCACTTAATATGCAAATTTAGCAAATACTCATTATATATAAATCAATAATTTGCACTCTTAATAATCCCCCCACACCTCTAAACTTACCTAGGCACAGAGAAGGAAACTAAACGGACTCAGTATATAATTAATCTTACTTAAATGTAAGAGACCAGGATACTAACTTTAGAGGAATTAAGTGTGTGTGTATTACTAGGTTGCATTTAGTAGAGATTTTTAGAAAGTAGTTATTACTGATTACATTTATATGTAATCTTGCTCAAATTTGCATATCAATTACAACAAAATATACTAAAAGCCTGATAACCACTTGTAAACCTTTTTATTTTTTGTAAAAAGCATTTATTTTATTAATTTTTATTTTTTAGATATTAGGCAAGAAAAAAAATCTATTTTAATTACTTATTTTGCTAAATCCATTTTAATTAATTTATAAAAAAGAATACACTTGAGTATATTAGATAAATAAAATTTTAGTTTTTTTAGACAACGATGGTTCTATACAAAAAAGGAAAAAAGGAAAAATAAATTCAAAGTAAGCGATTACACACATTTTTTTTTTTGTTAAAGCCGAACGTAGTTAATTATCATTTCAAAAGGGGCCTTTCCAGGAATAAGTAACCTAACTTACAAGCCTTACACTAGCGGAAGAAGGCCCGTGCTCGACGGCGGGAAATGGTTTTGGTATCGTTGAATAAGGAGTAAATTATATAAATGATCCCTAACTTTTACTATCATTTCGTTTTAGTTCCTAACCTGTTCAATGTTCTGTTTTGGTTCTAAATCTATTAAAAATTTTCATTTTAGTCCTAAATCTATTAAAAATATTTCATTTTGGTCTCCATTTGATGAAATATGTTAACTTAAAATATTTGTCTAATAAAAAAATTTTAGATTATAATTCAAACTACCTGGCAACTGTCTTACAATAAATTTAATCTGTATAATAATTTTTTTATAGTTAATAGAAAATTTAAATCATTTTTTTTGTAAATTGAACTTTTTTTTAGGAAAAAAAACTACTAATTTAGATTGTCTATTTGCTATAAAAAATATTAAACTATTTAAATTTACTGAAAAACAGTTATTGAATATTTAAATCATAATTTTAAAAGTTTATGTCATACAGTTATTCTGATTTAATAAATTTTATCTGATAAGGAACCAAAATGAAATAATTTTAATGGATTTAAGACCAAAACAAAATATTCAATAGGTTAGAGACTAGAATTAAATGATAATTAAAGATTAGAGACTATTTACGCAATTTACTGGGAAGAATGATGATTTGATTTTATAATAACTCGATAAATAAATTTGAATGAGTAAATTTTATGAAAGATCCGTAACTTTTAATCAATTTTTTGTTTGAGTCTCTAACCTATTGAATGTTCTGTTTTAATCCTAAGTCTATTAAAATTGTTTCATTTTAGTCATAAATTTATTGAAAATGTTTCATTTTGGTCCCAATTTGATAAAATTTGTTAACTCAAAGTATTTATTTGATAACAACTTTTTGGATCATAATTTAAATTATTCGGTAACTGTCTTATAATAAATTTAATTTGTATGATAATTTTTTTACAATTAATAAAAAATTCAAATCACATTTTTTTCTCTTTGTAAATTGAATTTATTTTATTCAGAAAGAAAATACTATTAATTTAAATTATTTATTTATTGTAAAAAAAAAAAATACTTCATCCGTCCCAAAAAGAATGGAATGTATTCTTTTTCTAGCTGTCCCAAAAAGAATGAAATATTTCCCTTTTTAGAAAGTTTTCAACTCCCACAACACAAAACTTAATAAAGAATCTTTTTTAATCTTTATTTAAACTCTCACTGCATAAAACCCAAAAAAGAATTTTTTTTAATCATTATTTAAACTCTCACTACACAAACATCTTAATCTCCGTGTCCAGAGAAACATTTCAACCATATTGTGACAGAGAGAGTACTATTTAAATTTACTAGAAGGCAGTTACCGAATATTTAAATTAGAATTTTAAAAATTTCGGTCAGATAATTATTCTGATTGAATGAGTTTCATTTGGTGGGGACCAAAATAAAACAATTTTAATAGGTTTAAAACCAAAACAAAACATTCAATATGCTA
Source organism: Aquilaria sinensis (assembly GCA_005392925.1). Classification (NCBI taxonomy): domain Eukaryota; kingdom Viridiplantae; phylum Streptophyta; class Magnoliopsida; order Malvales; family Thymelaeaceae; genus Aquilaria; species Aquilaria sinensis. The sequence continues at coordinate 43,292 of SMDT01000016.1, read as the reverse complement.
GGGACTAAAAAGAAACAATGACTAAAGGTTAGGAACCATTTTTGCAATTTACACAAATTTGAATAAACAAAATGGGATAAATTTGTACGTGGGAAGGTAAATTTGAATATCATACTTTTTTATCATTTTAATTGATGAGTCGTACTAAATACATAAAAAATACATTTTTGAATGAAATTGGTTTAGAAGAATGGATGAAAACAATGAAACCATAAAAATGAACAATCTTGTCTAAGTTGACAATTACTCAGATGCTACAACTATATAAATGCATGATGAGGAGTAAATTGCACAAATGGTCCCTAATCTTTTGTCATTGTTTCCTTTTAGTCCCTAACCTATCAAATGTTATGTTTTGGTCCCAAACCTATTAAAATTGTTTCATTTTGGTCCCTCACTAGATGAAATTCATTAACTCAGAATAATTGCCAGATAGAAACTTTTAAAGTACTAATTTAAATATTCGGTAACTGTCTTCCAGTAAATTTAAACAGTTTAATATTTTTTAACAGTAAATAAAAAATTTAAATTAATAGTTTTTTCTTCCTGAATGAAATAAGTTCAATTTACAGAGAGGAAAAAGAAGTGACTTAAATTTTTTATTAACTATAAAAAATTATTTTATAGATTAAACTTATTGTAAGACAGTTACCAGATAATTTAAATTATGATCTAAAATATTGCTATCAAACAAATACTTTGAGTTAACAAATTTTATTAAATTGGGACCAAAATGAAACATTCTCATTAGATTTAGGACCAAAACAAAATGTTTTTATAGATTTAGGACTAAAACAGAATATTTAATAGGTTAGGGACTAAAAGGAAACAATAACTAAAGATTAGGGACCATTCATGAAATTTACCCGCACGATGAGCCAAAAGTTCATAACAAGGGAACAAATTGTAAGTTTAGAATGTTTGAGAGTCTAAGCAAAACACAAAACCATGTTGAGGACTAGTAGTGGGCTTAACCCAAAAGTTGAGTCTTCATTTGCTTCCCAGATTTTCTTATCTTTCACACAAGAATAGGCAATTAGGATGACAACTGCCAAACAGGTATGGAAAGTGAGAGGCTTGAGTTTGATAGTATCAAGCACCAAAGACAGTAGCCAGAAAAACCGAAAAAGAAAAAAAAAATCAAAGATAAAAGTTTTTCTACAGAGAATATGAAATGTTCAGGGATCAAAATGAAGCAAAATAACATGTTGAGGACTTGGACTGAAATTATGATGCGAAGAGAAGGACAAGTATCCTAAATTTAACGATGATTTACTTGCAAGATCTAAAACATAACAACTTCACATCATCACGTCATAAACTAAAAGCCTTGAGGATGAAAACCAGCATTACATCACCAACCTGAGGACACTTGTCCTGCCTCCTTACTCTCTTATACTTTCATTATTATATATGGATGGAGAGGGTATGGAGCTTATTTTGTGAATTCAATAAATTTTAGGTTACCATGTTATAAATTTGACTATCATTATTAAGGGTAATTGTATGCGTTGACCCATTCCCTGATCGCACATGTAAACAAACAAACATTTGGCAGCCGTGTCGACCAGCAATTATCTCTACCTCACGATCAAAAGACTATGGAACAGTTTAGGAAAAACCTTTTAGAATTAATGTTAAAATTTTGATGATTTATTAACAGTAAAAATTAAACCACTAAAGCTAAAAGTAAAAACCTACCATTACATGATTTTTTTTAATTAAATGCTACATTATCAACTATGCTAATGCTAAATAAGACCTACAACTTGCATCAGTGCAAGGAAGAAGAGACTTTCATTTTGACATCCAATTGATGCCAATCCCACCCTCCTTTTCTCAACTTGAAAAAACGACGCTGTCCGATCGAATTGAACTTAAACAGCCACACAACATTGATTGTAAGAGCGACAGCAGATAGATTACTTAAGGCAAGACACCCATGTACTTATTTCGTCATAACAGGAATACATCTGGAAGAGTGAACCAAATATAAAACATTCTCACTTTACTTTTGCATGAACTTGTAGATTTGATTAACTTCACGCATATTGGGATGAATATGTAATGGTAAGGCAGCCATGTACTTGACTGAAGACGTCAGCATAATTGTCAGACAAAAACAACAAGCTATTTAGCAAAATCAAATGACCAGGTTTGCTAGTTTGCATCAAACCAAGAGACTAATTAAAAAAAAAATTCACATAATATAATGAACGCAGCCAACCATCACACATGTCCTTGCAAGTAATTCTGGGGGTAAGATCAAGAAGTGGGTTGGGTTCAAGTTTCTGTAGTATGCACAGATTCATCCTCCGACGAGCAATTATCACATTAAGAATAACAGACAAACTCCAAAAAATTTTCATTTGAAACTGTACCCAAAATGGTTATTAAACACCCAAATATGTATGAAGATTTTAGTCGGATGAGGCCTGGTAGGGTAAAATCATAACGATTTGGTAATCAGTAAATCTAAAATGTCTGATCTTTGAATTCCTTTAAGGACCTCAGCCGCATAAATTTATGCACTCATTTCCTTGGGCAGAATTGTATTCCAAAAGTGAATGCTTGGAACTAAAACACGTCCGAAAAACAAGTCAGTCCCAACTTCCCAAGAGGTGGAAAGGGTAGAATAAGAATAGAATTGCATCTCGTTTTGCGGCAAGAACACAAAATCTGTGGCATGCTCTATGGAGCACGGGGTGCAGGTAGGTTGACATGAGCTTGTTATGAGATGGACCAACACATTATGAGGCAGCAAACTGGTCTACTGCTCTAGTGAATTGTATAAGATGAAGCAAAGAAGGACAAAACGATCGCTTGTGTAAGTTACAGCCAATCTTGAAAACCCAAAATGAAGGTGCAACTTCAATACGGCAGAGAGAAACAAGCAAGATGCCACCAGGAGGGAACAACTGGCAAGGGACTCAACATATAGCAAATTCGAAAGAAGCAAGCAGCAACAGCACTTCAATGGCACATGTTAGTAGCATGGATGGAAAACATCTTGAAGTATGAGAAAAGAAGTCAATTCATCAACTCTTTTCTTGTCCAATATCCGCATCAAATACACATTCACACAAATGATGATCGAAAACGATTGACCAACAACAGCAGAGTCGATCGACCACACAAGTAATATAGGATTGGGCTCACAACAGCATGAACTACATTACATTACAACCCAGGCATAGTATTCACAGAAAATTCACAACCATTGGGTCGAATCTGTGAAGAGCATGACAGAAGGGGCCAGGCAAACCTGGAAAGAGGTCAAGAGGAGGAGGAGGAGGACTTGGAAGAGACGAGGTGCCTCCACAAGTAACGGCCACTGGCCATGTCAACGAGAACCCAAAACGCCGATTGTAGGGTTTGCCGAGCCTGCAGACAAATTAGAACAAGACTGACACTTGATTTTTAGCGAAAATGAGGAAGGAAATGTCCAAAGTGGAAGAAAGGAAAAGAGAATCGGAGACCTTGGAGAGGCGATCGACCGGGGGAGCGGCTGCATCGTTGTCGTCTTGGGCGAGGATTTTGGGGTGCGATTTGAGGTTGCGGATGACGAAAAGGCCAGCGAGAGTGGCGGAGAGGAAGATGAGGATCAGCCTCAGCGGACACATTTTCTCGATATCCACACCCAACGGCTCTACTTGTCGGAAGTTCGAGTGTGGGTGGAGGAAGGGGAGAGGCAGGGGGAGGAGGAAAGTGGAAGTGGAGGGAAGAGAAGGAAAAGAAAGGAAAGGCAATGGCGATTTGTATGAAATTGGAGATTAGTTGCTTCAGACCTACCTTACCCTACCTTACCTAATAACTTAATAAAGTGAAGGTTTCTTTTTGCGATTTATAAGCTGCTAACCACCCACAAAAATTGTCAACGAAACACCACCCACAATAACCATTTGCCGCAGAATCCATGCTCAAGTTGAGTGGTTATACTGCTTCAGCCTTCATGGTGGAGAATGAGTCGGTTGCACGCGCGTATAATGCGACTTTATCTTTCCACTGGATCTCCCATGGCCATGGCCATGGGCTAGCAATTTTTCAAGATCCCCATTGCTTACGTTTTTCTCCTCCTCCATCTTTTACTAATTTCTCAATTCCACTTTCTTCTGTTTCATTCCTTGCCTGTTTTACATGGCACAAACACTTTTGCTTCTTTAATTCACCAGAATTTCACCTTTTACTGTTAAGATGAACTCGAAAAATTCACTGTTAAATTCACATGATAAAATCAACAAATGCTCAAACTAATAAATCACAACAAAACAAAAATAATCAAAAAAAGCAGTACCAAGAAAAAATAAATCAAAAAACATAATATACGTAGAAAACCCTCCGGTATAGAGGGAAAAATAATGGAACAAACCGTCAGCAAAATTCACTATAAAAAAAAAATAGTACAACGTTCATAGTTCAAGTTATTGCCCAAACTTGAACCCTATTAAAATAATTTAGGAAAAACCTGAAATTTAACACCTTACGGTTCCTATAAAAATCTTAAACCACAGAGATTCAATACACCAATACTCCTCGATTGATGCTTCACAAATCCAAGAGAATGACACCTTGAATTACAAGATCACAGAACAAATCACAATTGCCAAACAAAGGATCGCACAAACAAGTCTCAAGCACTGTTCTTAATTTTTCTCCCTCTAGCTCCTCTCGTAACCATGGTTTCTCTCTCTTACAAAAAAACTAATTACATGACTTTTTATAGCCTTTTTAAAAACCAAGTCCTGGGGGACTTTTAAAGCCTAAAACAAGTAGGCTTTGACTCCCAAGCCACATTATGTGGCTTTTACTCTAAAATATAATATAATATTTTTTTATTTTATTTTTATTTTTATTTTTATAGGATTAGATCCCAATAATCTCTCTCTCTAATCCCATTAGGAGGAGATACCATCACTGCTCTCTACATGGAACACATGTCAGCCGTTAGGTTGCATGCTTCAAGCTTCTCCTTTGGAATTACTTTTGTCAACATGTCAGCTGTATTATTATCTATGTAAGTTTTCTCAAGCTTCAAAAGCTTAATTTTTAGTCACCAACCGTAACCAATGATACCTCACTTCAATGTGTTTAGTGCGAATATAATACATTGAGTTCTTGCTCAAATTAATAGCACTCTGACTATCACAATGTATCACATACTCCTCTTACTTCAAACCTAACTCATGAAGGAACCACTTCATCTAAAGCATCTTTTTACCTGCTTCATTGGCCGCTATATACTCTGCCTCAGTTATAGACAAAGCAACGCACTTTTGTAACTTCGATTGCCATGAGACAGCTATCTTCGCAAAAGTGAAAATGTAACCTGATATAGATTTTCTCCCATCAAGGTCACTTGTCATATCTGCATTAGTAAAGCCTTCCAAAATAGGTTTAGCACCACCAAAACATAAGCACAAATTTGAAATACTTCTAAAGTATCTAAAAATCCACTTCACAGCTTCTTAGTGAGACTTCTCAGATTAGATAGAAATCGACTAACCAATCTAACAGCATGATCAATATCCGGCCGAGTACAAACCATGATGTACATCAAAGAACCAACCGTTGAGGAGTAAGAAATATCTGACATCTCTTCCTTTTCTTTTGCTGAAGTCGGACACAACTTCTCACTCAACTTGAAGTGGTTTGCAAGAGGTGTGCTAACTAGCTTAGTGTCTATCATGTTAAACTTTTCAAGGACTTGTTTAACATAATTCTCTTGTGATAACCACAGCTTATGAGCTTCCCTATCACGAACAATTATCATACTGAGAATTTGTTTCGTTGGTCCTAAATCTTTCATATCAAAAGACTTAGACAACGCCTCTTTTAATCTACAAATCATCAAAGCATTTTGCCCAACATAAGCATATCATCAACATAAAACAGAAGAATAATGAAGTTACCATTGAGAAACTTTCTGACATAGACACAAGAATCTGCATCAGTTCTTTTATAGTTATGGCCAACCATAAAAGAATCAAATTTTCGGTACCACTGTCTAGGTGCTTGCTTCAAGCCGTAAAGGTTCTTATTCAACTTACAGACCATGTGCTCATTCCTTTTCACTTTAAATCCTTCCAATTGAACCATGTAAATCTCATCGTTTAAGTTGCCATGTAAAAATGTAGTCTTTACATCTAACTGTTCAAGCTCAAGATTTAGACTAGCTGCTAGTCCAAGTACCACTCGAATGGAACACATCTTCACCACAGGGGAAAAGATCTTATCAAAGTCAACTCCATTCTTCTGATGGAAGCCCTTTACCATCAAACAAGTCTTATACTTAACTAGCTTATCACCATATTTCTTCAACTTGAAGACTCATTTGTTCTGCAATGCTCTTTTACCTTTAGATAGATTCACCAATTCATATGTGTTGTTCTTCTAAAGAGAATTCATCTCATCTTGCATTGCAACAATTCACTGATCCTTATTTGCACAAGATTGCACATCTAGGAAGCTCTAAGGCTCCTCCACATCAACAAGCATGATATAATCAGAACCGGGATAGTTGGTAGGTGAACGACGCTTTCTAGTAGATCTCCACGGTTAAGACTTTACTTCTTCTAATGGAAGGGGCTGCTTCTTCTGTTTAAGATCACCGTCATGTTCAGTTATATCACCATCAACCTGTTCATCAACAACGGCGGGCTGCTCTACCCCATGTTCTGAAACTTCCCTATTTGTGGCATTCTTAGATGGAATAGGTGTAAGTGTCAGATCATCAACACTATAAGTAGTATTTAAAGTCTCTTTTTGCAGCCCAATATTTTCTATACTCTCATGCTCTCTAAAGACAACATCCCTGCTTCTAACCACATTTTTTTTTCTTTGGATCCCATAACCGATAGCCATATTCTTCACCGCCGTAACCAACAAGAATGCATGGCTTGGCTTTACTGTCAAGCTTCGACCGTTGTTCCTTAGGCATATGTATGAAAGCTTTACAACCAAACACCTTCAAATGTGAATAAAAAACATTCTTACCTGTCCAAACATTCTCCAGGACTAGAAAACCCAAGGGAACCGATGGAGTCCGGTTGATCAAATAAACAGCAGTACTCACAGCTTTACCCTAGAATGTCTTCGGCAACTTAAACATCCTTAGCATGCATCCGACTTTCTCAATAATTGTGCGATTCAACCTCTCAGCTACACCATTATGTTGTAGTGTGCTAGGCTCTATCTTCTCGTGATAAATACCACGCTCTTTACAATACATCTCAAACTCATTAGAGGTATACTCCCTGTCATTATCCATACGAAGACACTTCAAGTGCACATCAGTCTCCCTCTCAACCATGGCATGAAAAATCTCGAGGCAGTCAAATACTTGGCTCTTCTTCTTCAGCAAGTATACCCAAGTCTTTCATGAAACATCATCGAAAAAAGTCACAAATTACCTGTTACCACCCAATGACTCCACCTCGATGGGACCACAAATATTAGAATGTATTAGCTCAAGTTTAGTTTTATTTTGTGTAGAGGGAACAAGAAAAGAAACTCCATGATGCTTTCATAATAAACAGTAATCACAAGGGTCAAGCGACGTCCCTTTAGCAATAGGAATAAGGGACTGCTTTGCCAAAGTCTCTAACCATTTCTCACTAATGTGAGCTAGCCGCTTATGCTATAAATTCATAGAAGCATCATCCTCAACCACATTCAGTGAACCGTTCCCACATACATGAACACGTGTCCTATACAAAGTGCAGTAGATATTACCTTTCGCCAATTGTAAAGAACCATGCTCCAGCTTCTACGTCTTATCTTTGAAACTCTGATCATAACCTTCACGGTTAAGCACATTCATTGAAATAGGATTATGCTACATATCCAGAATGTGATGTACATTCCTCAATGTCAAAGTGACACCTAAACTAGTATTCACATCAATATCACCGATCCCCAATATCCTAGACTAGGTCGTGTTGCCTATCTTCACCATCCTGAGATCAACCTCCTTATTAGTAGTGAACAACTCTTTCTTAAGAGAAATGTGATAGAATGCAATTGAATCAACTATCCACTAGACATTTGGATCTATAATATGATCACAGTCCCCCTGTGCACAAACTAGTATAATCGGATTATCAACATCTGACTCAACAACTGCAGTCGTATTTTTATCCTCGGGAGATATCTAATTCTCCTTTTCATCCTTTTTCCTTTTCTAACAATGCTTCTTTATATGACCCGGTTTCCCACAATAATGACAACCCTTGCCATCTCTTGACTTCGAATGATTGCCAGATTTACCACGACTACCCTTAGGCCCCTTACTCTTGCTTCTACCTTTACTCTTAATGACAAGAGCCTATGCATACTCAGAACCCGACTCCTTCCTCCTTGTCTCCTCATTGAACAAGTTGTCTTTAACCAAACTCAATGTGAATTTGCCATCCAGGGTTGAATTACTAATAATAATCACCAAGGTTTCCTACCTCTCAGGTAAAGAACTTAAAAGAACACCTGTAGCTCATTGTCAAAATCTAACCTCATGGTAGCCAACTGATTATCAAGTTCTAGAAATCGTTCAAGCGATTAGAAACCGATTGTCCTTCCTTAAGCTTCAAGTTCACAAGTTTCTGTATAATGAAAACTTTATTCTAAGTGATCTTTCTTTCAAATAAGCCCTCTAATTTCTTCCAAAGAGCCTAAGCATTTGTCTCTGCCGAAACATGGTGGAACACACTCATATCCACCCATCTTCTAATGGTGTTAACCATCTTGCGATTGAGCTTCTTCCAATCGTCTTCTGACTTGTCCTTCGACTTGGCTGAATCACCTAAAACTAGATCATACAAATCAAGACAATAAAGTAGATCCTCCATTATTGGCTATCAAATCGAATAATTCGATGCATCCAATTTAGGCATTAAACCTGCGCTGTCACCATATTCTCCTTAGCCATAAGCTCTAATACCACTTGTTGTAATGGACCCGAAAAATTCACCATTAAACCCACAGGATAAAATCAACAAACACTCAAGCCAATAAATCACAACCAAACAAAAATAATTAGAAAAGTAGTATCAAGTAGAATTAAATCGAGATACACAATATATGTGGAAAACCCTCCAGTATAGAGGGAAAATTTACGGGGCAAACTGGTAGCAAAATTCACTATCAAGAAAAATAGTACAATGTTTACGATTCAAGTTATTACCCAAACTTGAACCTTATCATAATAATTTAACAAAAACCTGAAATTCAACACCTTAAGGTTTTTGTGAAAATCTCACATAACAGAGATTCAATGCACCAATACTTCTTGATTGATGTTCCACAAACCTAAGAAAATGATACTCCAAATTACAAGATTACTGAACAAATCACAGCTGCCAAACAAAGGATTGCACAGACGAGTCTCAAGCACTGTTCTTAATTTTTCTCCCTCTGGCTCCTCTTGTAACGTGCTTTCTCTCCTTTGCAAAAAAACCAATTACATGGCTTTTTATAGCCTTGTTAAAGACAGAGTCCCTGGGGGACTTTTAAAGCCTAAAACAAGTAGGCTTTGACTCCCAAGCCACATCAAGTGGCTTTTGCTCCAAAATATAATATAATTTTTTTATTTTTATTTTTATGGGATTAGATCCCAACGCTTACATCATTACATTTATTTCTCAAGTTAGCATATTGTTTGTTTCCAACAGTGATAGGATATATTTTTCATCATCAAGCCTATTGCACGGTTTCACGACCCTTTATTTACTGTTAAACAACTCAAAGTTCTTCCTAAGATAATTCTAATGAAAAAAAAAATGAGATAAATACATGTTGAATTAAGACAATTTTATATAGGTATAGAGATATCTTGAACCATTTTGATCGAATCTACTCTCAGTTTCATGAAGTTAGCCTTGTTGATAGCCCATGGACACTTGAACTCGAGACTTCTTGGGAACTTAATGGTGCACAGGCATTGATCCAGCTTTTAATCAAAGTAACAATGATTTAAGTTTTTGTTTTTTGGTACAACCATTTTATGGAAAAATACAGAAAAATATAGTGTATAATTATGTCATAAATCTTAAAATTCAACAAATTTAAGTTTTTTCTTTCTTTTTTTTTTTTTTGTCAAAGTAACAGCTATTGTTAAATTATATTAGTATAAAAGAATAAATTTGGAAACTAATGTTTAACTTGTAATGAAAAAAACTTCAAATAAACATAATTAATAAGTAAAGTGTGTCTCAAATTTTTTTTAGTACAACCATTTTATGTCACTTTTTACCAATAATCACTTATAACCATAGTTAAATACATAAAAGACTACTATCATTTCAAATGAACGCATAGTATATGATACAAAAAGATAAACACATGACATCAATTCCACAAAAGTAAACATAAATATAATATTATCAGTAGTAAGTAACAAAATGTTGACGCAATAATTTAAGTCATCACTTCTATCTATATTCTAATAATTGATTACTTGGTGATTAATTTGTTCTAAACTTAAATAAGTTTAATTAAATTTGAAATCCTATTTTTCCACTCAATAATGTGAAATTGTAAAACCTTTAAAATTTTAAAAATTTTAGGAGTTAAATCAAGATTTTACAAGATTCTTCTAAAAATAAGATTTTACGTTGGATCAAATTATTTTTCTTGTTATGCATCGTATAATTGTAACAATTTAATGTTCGACTGAATTTTGACAACTTGTCTTGAATAGTTCCAGGAAAATAAGAGAGTTTCTACGCTTAAATACTACAATTTTCTCAAGATGAATAATGACCCACGGAAATCAAATTCAACCTTCAACTCAAATAAAAGTCTCAGATTTTCATCTACCCCGGAAAGCTCCACCATTGTGGGGAATCCCATAGAAAAGCACTGCTTTGATGATGAAAAGCCACAATACCGAAAAGCATACTCTCCCTCCGTTTTACGAAAACCGTCACAACAATTAATTTATAATTTTATTCTTTTTAAAATTTATTATAAAAATATAAATTTTTTATATGAATATGAAGTTTTAAAGATTATGACTTTTAAATATTATTTAATTTTTTTTTCAATACATACTAAAATGAATATATTCAAATCAAATTTTAGTTAAAAAAAGTAAAAGGCAACTTATATAAAGTGAATGAAGTAGTTCCTTTTTAGAAGAAAAAGTCTTTTTAGAGAAAAAGAATAGAATTAAAAACAAGAAAGATATTGGGAGTCAGCAAAGGATTGCTTCTAAAAATTTCTTGTTTAGTCCCCGTAACTTCAGCTTCATAACTAAAGTGCTTAGAACATTGTAGGAAGGTTCAAGTTTCAACTTTTGTCTCCCTACTCCCTCCCCTTATATGTTACACAAAGTTAGTTCAACTCAATTGCCTTCCTGATCCTAAAAAAGCTAACATTCCTCTTATCTTATCTAAAATACTAATACTTCTTTTCTTATATATTTGTAAAACATGCTTTTAAGTAAAAAAAAAAAATTAAAATAAAAATCTTGTTTGGCCGGTTGCCTTTCTCAACCAATAAATGAAAGGGAATGTATCAACATATTGTAGCGAGTGTGGGAAAGCAGCGGTTCAAACGACGCATAACTCAAAATGGGGAAAATGCTCGTGCAGTCGAAGCATTTGTCGTATCTCGTCATGTCTCTCACCAAGTTCCAGTCCAGTCCAGTCATGCCCTCTGTGGTCCATCCAGTTGACCATTTTCAGAAGATGAGTTTTACGGCCGCAGCGGGAAGCACCAGCAGACAGACTTTTCATTAGCAGTACATACCGGTATCCCCAGCAGGCAACATCCTAGCAACCATCCAAGATCCAACCACATAATACAGAGGCTGAACACAAGAACATATACTAGCAATTGGAGAACAAGACGCCGATCAGAAGATAAAATGTAAATAGTGGAGACTCAGACATATAGCTGCAGATCAGTGATTAGCGTTGCTGCTAATATCATGCAAAACTTTTAGTGCCTTCTAATGGAGGCCTTCAAGATGGAGGAGCAACAGTTGTTTCATCCAGCTAAAAGCATGCCAGGTCTATTGACATGCAAGATATCTAGCCACAAAAGGTTTTCCAGCAGCCACCCATCCAGCAAAGCTCCTCAAAGGGAAAAACAGTAAAAACACACCTGAGGATTACAGCTTGGAGAATCGTGCAATCTTTGCTAACACTGTTCTTAAACTTCGGATACCAGCCCCATATTTAGAGCTTACCATCATCTGAATTGGAAAAAAAAAAAAAAACTAAGTATATTTTTATCTGCAGCATCATAGAGAAAATGAAAATAAAATGGAACTCAAAGAATTATCCTATCTTCCTACCACAGGCTGGACAATGGATGTATTGCTCTTGAGGCTCTGCAAAATCAGATTGAATTTTCAATACTTAAGCCCATGCAAAGGAAGATGGTGCTGGGTTTCGACAAACAGTAATATCAGTGGTTTACCTCCTCAATTTGCATTGCACGTCGTGCCACATCAATCGGAAACACTATATCCGTCTTGGTTAGTACAACCTGGTATTTGGTTTGAGATCTGTAGAGTTTTGAAAAGGCAAAGGTAATTGGAAATTTATTGTTGTGGTTTAGATTTGATACAGGGTAATTAGTCACAAAGTGAATATCTCCAAAGTTCATTTCATACCGGAAAAAAAATATGAGATATCAAGAGTCATTTAACTACATCAATTACCAGTCATTTAAACAAAATTACAAGTCCATAGAGGTTAAAAAGTGCACCTTTCCATTAAATCAATGATTTCTCGATCTCTAGGCTTTAAGCCCCATTTTGTGTCCACAAGAAGGCATACTCGTTTTAGACCAACTCTTGTTGAAACATACTCTTTTACCTGGAAATTTTAGCAAATATTAGCAAACAATACAGGGATTTTTGACAAATTTCAAATCATAGAACAGATCGTACTGACATGGACACTACAGCAACTATGATGTTTCTGATGTTCCTATTTCTGAAGTCCTTTGCTAAGTTCAGTAATCGCAGCTAGACCATAAGAGATTTTGAGTTATATGGATAGATAACAGAATTACAAGTTCAGCTGATTCATAGATGTCAACTGCTTCCTCAGACGGAACAAAATACAAATGACCATAGACTGACAGCATATATATTTTTCCATTTTCTAGACTAGAATGTCTCCCAAATACTAAAAGCAAGAGTAAATCAATCAAAGTCGCTCATCATAATATTTAGCAGGATAGGGAAGCATCATCTGATCCATCAGAATATTCTTCAACCAGATCAAAGCCAAGTCTTAAAATGTTTTATTCCACAGATAAGATAGAAACCCTACCCTCTAGTGTTCGTAAAATTTAGTTGTTTAAATATGAATGAGGTTGCACTCAAAGAAAGTACTAATGCATTAAGTACTCACAAGCTCCTCCCATGCCTCCTTCACTTCATCCTTTGCATAAGCAAAGCCATATCCAGGCAAATCAACCAAGCGAAGCTTTGATCCCAACTTGAAGAAATTGATTGTCTACAAAAAGGGCAGCTCATGCTACTTTAGATAGAATTCAAGAATCCAAATGAAACACTAATGGTCTGAACAAATTACAAGAGTACCTGAGTATGGCCTGGTTTGTCTGATGTTCGCACCACACCCCATTGTCTTGTGAGTGCATTAAGAAGTGAAGACTTGCCAACATTTGACCTACCTAATAAAGGAATAAATATTCAGTATTATGTCATTGTGTTACGTCTTCACAATTAATATGTTATATGTCAGCACCAGTATTACTGAAAGGAACTGAAATACTAATGGAAGTAAAATAAAAAAGGTAAATGCAAACAAAACTTTATCCTTCTCTACAACTTGAAAGAGGGCATTTCATCATACTCCATAACCAGTGCTGATGCATCTAGACTGTTTACCTGCAAATGCAATCTCTGGACCTTCTGGTGGTGGAAATGATGATGAGACCTTAGCAGCAGCAAAAAATTCCAATTTATTCCTAAAAACCTGAAAAAACAACAAATGTAGATGAGAATTTATATGAAACGTAATATGTAGCACATAAAAATGTGACATACATTTTCCTCAATGCGTTCCCTTTCAGATCCAGTAGAGAAAGGAATGTTATCTAGTGGGGCAGAGAGCTCAGTGTTGTATCCTGCTCTCCGTAGCTCAATCATGCGCCTACGGCCTAACAACTGCTAATAAAATTATCCAAGACTTATAAAAACCAAAAGCTAAGAGATCATAAAGTTGTGAAATAAGAATAAGAACATCTTAGGGTTTGCTCATACAAATTACATTTTCTTCTACGAAAGAAAGGATTGAAGTGCTGGGCTGTATTGCACGAAATTGCTCATTCGTTGACAGTTCATCACTTTTCTTTGATTCCTTTTTCTTCTCTTCAGAAGCTTCTGCAAAGAAAACATATTGCAAGCTATAACAAAAGCATAAACCTAGAGATGGAGAAGGATGAGAAGAACAACGACAGGAAGAAGTAGGAGAAAACTGTTATAAATGAGAAGCATGTAATGGGCTGACTATCCAATCTTGGCTAATGAAAAATCATGCGCAAGATGGATAGCACACGTACCAGTGACAGCAGGAGCAGAGCCATCATCTAGTCGCTTGTTAGAGAAGTCATATGGATCAATCTTTATTACCCGCTTCTTCTTCTTTGGCTGTTCATCAAGAACCTCTGAATCACAATCCAAAATTTTCTTTTCCTTAACAGTTTTCTTAGAGGGACGCAAATGGGTTGATTCTTGATTCTTCTCTATAGGTTTACTCGTCATGGGCTTTCTTTTAGCATTTTTCTTCAATGAGTCAGTTGCAAAAACATCTCTTTTATTCAGCTCCTTGGCATGCGGAGAAGCATGAGAAGAAGGCGTTTTCCCCTTTTCTGCACTGCTGATTCCATCAGAAACCCACATTGAACGCATTGACTTTCTATTCATCTTCTCACTACTGAGGTTAAGAGAATTACTCTTAACCAAGTTTCGTCCTTTGGAAGCAGAAGCCTTGCTGTTGAGAACAGCCGAATCAGCACATGATTCACCATCCAAATCCTCCTCAGCATAGACCCTCTTCCTGATCCTAGTACCGTTCTCTCTCCCACCACTACCAGCTTTTCTACTGTTAGAACCTACGTTTGAGATCTTCTTTGCGCCATTCCCCCTTTTGGGCAATGGTTTGCTTTCACTTTGACCAATACCACCAGCCTTTCTACTTCCCACCTTGGATTTCTGTGAAATTCGGAGCGTCTTACCTACCTTAAGCTCTAATTTCACTTCTCTAGCCATTCTCTGTCACTGTCTACACAACCCAGCTTCCACAAAATCAAAGCAAACCCGTTTTCAACCAAAACAACAGAACTAGTAAAACCCGAAAAGAGCTTCACCTGAAAAGTTTCAAGCACGAAGAATTCAGCCGAAGCAAGCGGACAACAATGACGGTGACAATAATTATAAAAAAGAAGAAGGAAAGAGCAAGGGCAGGGACAAACGAAACCATGAGGCTGAATGGATGAGTTCATTCATTCTACAACCCAGAAAATCAAACGTCACTCACCAATAAACTGATCAAAGCGAATTGAATGGGAACTTGGACTTCACTCCCGCCAGCACCAAAGATGCAGCCTTCTAGTGTCAAGTATCAATAGGGGCTGAAGAGAAGTGGAAATTCGCAAAAGAAACAACAAAGAAAGAGAGACGGCGGCAGTGGTCTCTCTCGGAACGAATACGCTGTCAATGAAAAATAACAATTTTGTCCCTGTAGTCTACTCCATGTGACGTACCTATCCTGTATTTTGATAACCTGCGCTTTGACCCTCACCAAAAATAAATAAATAAATAAAATATCGTCGACAAGTTCAGCCAAGAGCATTCCATTCAGCGGGACCGTAACGGTGCCACGGGTGCGAACCGACCTGATTTCTGCGCAAAGCCAGGCGGCGATGGTCGCACTCGAAGCTTATCGCTTCTTTTTTGCCAAATTCAGGCAAGTAATCCGTGATCTGTTTCTGTGTACTCTTGTCTTGTCGTGTGGCTTAATTCTTCCGAGTGTTTAATCCGCTTAATTACGAACATTGTCGTGTAGAATAGAAACAGCGTCCAGTAGTGCAGACGCTTTAAGTTTCAGAAACACTCTGTTCAGCTACGTCTCTTAAAGAAAGGGGGAAAAAAAGAAATCTAGCTTTCGTACATATGATTCCTTTCCGAGCAATAGATGATCCTCTAATCTCTTTGTCTGGCCTCAAATTACAATGCAGAGCGCCGTTTATTCCAAATAACAAGAAAAACCAACATCTCATCATGACATGTACCAGGGGGACATTGCTTGGTATCTGTCCATGGTACTTTATTCTTTACATAATGTCTGTAATGTATGATTATATACATTGATTAATTGGAGCGGATCGTGTTGTGCTGCTGCCAATTGCATTCTCAGAGAACGCTGATCTCTTTCTCTTTATCCTTCCCCCTACAGCTGTAACGGCAGCCATGGCGCCGAGGCTTTTCTGGATTTTCCGTGTCTGAGTCACTGGATTCCAGGAAAAGCCCTCGCAGACATCTTCTTCTGACAGTGGGCTCGTAAGTCAGTTTCTCGGCCCGCGTGACATTGAACTCATCCTTGCGTGTCTCTGGAGGTTGATGTTCTGTTTTTGCGCTTGATTTTGGTGCTTCTATTTCTTCCTCATAGAATACCAGATGAACGCCTGGATCACTTTCCGTCACAGAACTACTCAACATTATTGAATTGTTGATCCCCTGCATGTTGCTGTTGATGGATGCCTGTCTTGCTGAATCTTGTTCCGTCTTTGAATCCCCATGCTTTCTCCCCCTGGACCTTCCTTCCGCATCAGTGGTGAAATCGGGGCTTTCATCTGGGTTGAGCTTGTAGCCCCGATAAATGTGCACAGATGTATCTTTTTTTGCTGACTCTGAGCCCACATGCATTGACGCTCCTCTATTTTCTCCTGCCAATGTCACAACGCTGACTGGCTTCTCGGTCGTTGGCAGCTTTGTGTGCTGTGTGGCCAGCTTCTGAACCATGCTGGAAATGTCTTCTCTGATACCTTTGTGCAGAGGAGTTTGTTCGCCAGGGCCAGCCGCATGTCTTTGACGAGACTCTTTTTGTGTTTTATTGTCTTTTGGTGGTGCTGCACTCGTGATTTTGATGTCTTTCTTCTCATCACTTTTGGTCGTCCACGTTTCCTTTCTTCCGATTACTTCTTGCTTTTGTTGGTCAACTCTTCCTGCTTCCGATGCGGAGCTTGGCAGCTCTGTGGACTTCGCCGTGGCATCTGGTGGTGTAGTGGACAGTTTGAGACTTGTTCTTTGCTGTGCTTCTTCACCATCTGAAACCTTTGTCTTTTTTTCTTCGACAGGTTTGTGTGGAGCTACACTTCCTTTTAGCATTTCATCCAACTTTAGCAATGCAGCAGTTGGTGCTTTATCAGGTTGTATCTCCTCAAGAGGTGGCTGAGGTTTCTCTTGGGCTTTAGATACGCCCTCTTTCCTCAGTTTTGCATCCAGTGCTTCTTCTGACGATGCTGCTAATTTTGGTTCTTGC
Source organism: Aquilaria sinensis (assembly GCA_005392925.1). NCBI lineage: Eukaryota > Viridiplantae > Streptophyta > Magnoliopsida > Malvales > Thymelaeaceae > Aquilaria > Aquilaria sinensis. The sequence continues at coordinate 25,776 of SMDT01000016.1, read as the reverse complement.
TGAAAGTGAAGAGGCCTTTTAGGACTTGCAGGCTCGGAACTTTCTTCTTTCGCCGTTTCTGGTTGTTTGGGCAGAGACTGCGGCTGAGAAACTGCCCCCGCTGTTTGTTCCTTCTGCACTTCTGTACGTGATGGTGAAGGGGGTTGTGATGTTTTTCGCCCTATGGGCTGTGGTGCTGCACGAGCTGGTGATTGGAGCTTAGGTGTTTTCTCTTCAGTTGCTTGCGGCTTGGAGTCTTGAGATTGAGACAGGGTCACGGGGGAAGCCTTTGGGTGTGGGGCCAGGCGAGATGGTGATCCAGCTTGGGAGCCAGCTGCTCTGGTTTGAGTTGCTGCTGTAGCTGGTGATGCCGCCTGAGGGGGTCTGGAGTCTCTGTCTCCAGATTGTGGTGATGGTGGCAAAGATGGAGCTCTGGTTTCTGGAGGTGGATGAGCAGCTTCTGTGATTGCACGAGATGGTGATCTGGTTTGAGGGACTTGAGGCTGAGTAGTTCCACGAGCTGGAGATGCTGGCTGAGAGGTTCTGGGTTCTGTAGGTCGGCGAGAAGGTGACGGTGGCACAGAGGCAGCCCTGGTTTCACGAGTTGAACCAGCAGGTTCAGTGGCTGCAAGAGGCGGCAGTCCGGTCTGAGAGACAGCCGGAGGTGCTGAGGTTTTGGATTCCGTAGCTCGCCGTGATGGTGATGGTGGAACAGAAGCAGCTCTGGTTGGACTTGTTGGTCGAGTTGTTGAAGTTGCTGGAGAAGGTCGCGGTGCTGTGGATGGACGTGCATCTGATGGTGATGGTACCCGAGCTTGAGCCTGAGCCTGAGGAGCCTGCACTGGGGCTATTCCTGGGGGTCGAAAAGGTGGGCGCTGAACTGGGACGGTTGTACTTGGTTGGGTGGAGGTTGAACTCTCAGACTGGGGATAAGATGACGGGGGTTCAGATGTTGGGCGGGCAGGGGTGGCTGCGGAGAACCATGGGAGAAAGCGGAATTGCCTGCGATAATCCATAGGGGATAAAGAAAAGGAGAAAATAGATGCGGGAGGGAGGTGATGCGAAGATGTGAAATGAATGCGGGATATATATAAAGCGATGTTGGATACTTTGGAAGGGTAGAGCAAACTTGGGAATGGGTGAATGACTTGATTTCTTGTGCCTGGAGACAGAAAAGACAAAATCTCTAAGCTGGTTACCTTCCTTGGTTGGTCTGGCATCTAGGGCCTGGTGTGATCCATGCTTAGGCGTAAACCGTGAGCAGGAAGCATGAGTGAGTTGAAGATTGGTAGGCGTAGGACCTCAAAAAACTAAAAGGCCAAGTTTTCAAGATTCCACTGATTATTTTGTCCGACATCCTCTTTTTATTAGAAAAGTGGAGGCAATGTTCTCTCTCTGGCTCATCGAACGTTTCTTTATCTACATCAGTTCATGGATGATGAGAACTTTTCCGATTCTAGTGATTTTCTGTAGATTCATGGAGGATATATTGGCTTTTCCTTGCTCGTGACAAGGGCATCAAGGGGAAGGTTGCTTGGGTACGGGTGGGTGAGAAATGGATTAGGCTTTTTAAAATTGTTAGGATATTGCTTTTTCAATTGTAGAGAAATGAGAAAACAAATTTTTCATTAAGTGAAAAATTGTTTTGCCAATATATATATGTACACACATATATATTATCTACAAAACACATTTTCTTTTTATTCTCTATTTTTCACAGAATTTCTCAGAGAACATCTTAACAAGGCCTTAGTGTAGTGTGGTTACCAAGTCCAACTTTGGTTGTAATTTAAAAGTTAGAGATGGTTTAGGAATGACCAGCACAATATCTTAGTGCTGGCAAACAATGGAACCTTGAATCTGTGGCAAGGGAACTACTCCCTCAAATCCAAAGCCAATGTATATATGAACATGATTAGTAGCCGTTGATCAAGGCGTAGCATAGAAGATTAAAAGAAGGCTGAGGAGAGTGGTGATGCCGATGCCGACTCTGCAAGGGGAGGATGAAAGTGCCTAATGACCCTTTGAATCTATCTATTGAATTGCATGCTCTTCCTTCCTACCCCACCATTCATTTATAGATCAGGGACATGATCTACCAACTCCAACTCCAAGTTGGTTCTGCAATCTCCAACAAACACAAACAGAAAATTGTAAGTACATTCCATTATTTCTTTCTAACCAATCTCCAGATCCACTGTATTTCCATAAACAAAAAATAAAACTAGATTCACGCTCGTTTGTTTGCCCCTGTAGCTATACACACACACACATCTGGCTTGCCATCCCAATCTCACTCTCTACTGCCATGCACTCCTATTTTGCTGTGCGAGTCAGCTTCGAGAGTACACTACACCTGCTCGGGTTTTCCGTGCATTCCCTTTTTCGAGCATGTTCAGTTTCTTACATGCCTGCCTCTTGATATATAGCTAACATCAAGGAGCTCTCTGTCTTGAGCTTCTCTGTGATCCAACATCACAAGGTGACTGAAACCCAATATTCTCCACAGCTCCCACAGTCTTGGATAATCGTCTCTTGCTCACTTCCTCCACTAACGATCGGTGTAATAGTTGGCTTCGAACATCTACTAGAGATCGATTCCTTGTTAATTTCCGCTCATCCACCGCAGGTCTCCTCTGTCTGGAACTAGAACCTACATGCGTCTCAACTAAAGCATGATATTGGTTGCAAAATCTTGTTGAGCAAGGGGCTCTTGCAGTTGCACCCACATATTTTGCTCTACTTTGGGGACTTATGTCAGGCTTGTATTCATCTCCAGAGAAGTAACTCATGGTGGAGTAAGTTCCTGACTGGGATGAGCTCCAAGAGCTGCTATCATCAACCATATCCTCTGCAACAAAAAGGTTTTCTTTTCTAACCGACTCTATCACTTCTGGGTTAAATTTTCATCACCTGATTCTTACGATTACTAACTTTTACAATTATGATATCCTAGGGAATGGAGTTGCTTCTGTAGTTGTTTTCTGATTCACTTATATGTTTGCATGAACGATACATCAGAATCTTTGAAGGTTTTGCCATACTCATACCTTGGTACTTGACTTTCCAATCTGGAACCAGAGCTGAAATCTCCCCATCAATCATTTCTGCAATTTCAATGGGCCCCCAATCAAGTATCTCTAGCTCTTTAACCATCTCCACAGCAACATCGAGTGGTGTATCATTTAAAATATCGAAAGGGAAATAGACGTTTCTCGTAGCACCTGCAGAGAAGGATATAGTTGAAACAAATTTGAAACTTCTTGAGACACCTAATGGATGTTGAAGGGAATGCCCATTCAACAGGAGAGGAGGAAACAAAATCACACCATCTTTATCAGTAATTTGCACTTTCAGAAAAATGGTATCATTTTCGGGATTCAACTTCCCAGTGATTGTCATTTGTGTCCTCGTACTGTCATCAGTCAGTTGAAGTTTCTCCATTTCTTTTTCGTTCAGAAAGGGTTTCTGGCCACCAGGTTTTGCCCCAGGCCACAGTTTAACTTGGTCAGAAGCGAGAAATGGGTCGAGCAATAGTTGTTTTGCTGATACTCTCTCTGAAGCATTTACCAGACATCTTCCAATGAATTTCTGCGCTTCTACATCTTGAATCCGATAAAATGCCCCTGGTAGCTTCCCCTAAACACACGAGAGAGAAACACAAGACATGGTGCTTGAGTTGGGCAAGATGAGTCTCGACTTCAAAATTTTGGACAAACATTTTACCGATGTCACTTTCTTGTATATTTGAGCTGGATTGCAACATTCACTGTATGGATATTCAGCTGTTAACATCTCCAAGACACACATTCCAAATGAGTAGACATCAACTAGCTCGTTGTAGTCCTCTTCATACAATTCAGGTGCCATGAACTCTGGGGTACCTATCAGCAAGCAGTTCATGATAATTATAATGAGAAACAAAATAATGAGGACATGGATGGTTTATAACTGAAGCAAAGGTATCAATACCTATGACACTGTGGGCTGATTTAGATCCTTGCAGAATGGCTGCAAGCCCTAAATCACCAATCTTGACTTGACCAAGATGGCCATTGACAAAAATGTTGTCACATTTAAGATCTCTATGAATAACAGGAGGGTCATGACTGTGCAGGTAGACAAGACCCTCTAAGATTTGTCGAGCCCAGTTCTTGATGGCCCTTATATCTACCCGGTTATACTTTTTCCTGTATCTGCATAATCTCAGATAATCAATTCAAAGTGCCTTGTGGTAAGCCAGTTTTTATAGAGGGATAGCGTCCAAGTAGAAACAGACTTACTCTCTCAGAGTTCCTGAACTAAACATTTCAGTAATGAAATTGAAGTTCCTTTGCTCAATATCAATCCAGGAGGTGTAGAATTTGATAACGGAGTCATGGTTGAGGGTGCTAAGGAGGTGAACTTCTGAGTACAACCTCTGCAAATCATCAGGTGAACGTAGGGCCTGGTTCAGGTTAACTTGGTTCCAAGCCACCTCTATCCCAAGGACCTCATCTATTGCCTTGTACACTGTTTTCATAGCACCTTTCCCAAGCACTTCTTCAAACTAACACAGGAAACAGGATTAGTTCAAGAAGTCAGTGATTGTATCGTGCACACGAAAAAAGCATCTGACGCGCCTGAGTATCCCATTTGCAGCACAGTGCATTTAAGGTAGTTACAGATAAACAGTCCAAAAACCTACCTTGCATTAATATACGTCCCAGTCACTTAATATTTGTTCGTTATGTTTAGTAGGTAAGAAACAAGAAAGGACAAAGAAAATCAGAAGATGGATGTGTGGATAAATGTTGTTTGAGGTAAGGTGCTTGACAAGCATGAAATAGTACATTATGTGGGAAAAGTGTGGTTTTGTGGCCATACAGAACATAGCACTAAGTTGCAGTATGATCGGGATTGGTTTACTTAAAGGAAAAAGGTTCGAGAAAAGCCATTACCTTAAACAATAAAAAAGCTGGGGCAGTGCAGGTCTTCCCTACTTTGAGGCCTTAAGGTAATAATTCATCATTTATTTAATACACCTTTATGCTAATTAAATTAAGGCCACTTCAACTAATAGCTGAGAAGTATATTAATACTTGACTAATCAACACTCAAACAGAAAGCACATGCCTGTGTAAGCAAAGCATTTCATTCGCAAGTTTTCTTATGTTAGACCAACCAATCACTGTCATAGAAAAAGTCAATACAATCAAGGAAGGCTAAAAAAAAAAAAGTGGATGGCCATAGGTGAGGGCCAAATATATATGTGTGTGTGCGCGCTATCGAAACCAGTTAACGACTCCATCGGTGTATGACACTAGGTAGAAATTAAGGAACAAGTAAGTAACTTTAAAGTGTGGAAGTGATTAGTTTAGTAGTATAAAATTCAGTATCCACATAACAAGGGCAGGACTTGGACTTTGGGTTTCTGAAAGAATTTTGATAGGAAGGGATGGACTGATCGATCAGAAAAATGAAGTTGAGGATCGAGAAAGAAGAGATGAGAAGATGAAGCATGTGGCGATTCACATATATGCGGTGTACAGGTTGGTAGGAGGAGGAGGAGGACTAGCTAAAAACAAGCTGATGAAGCAGAAACTAATTAAATACTACTCCATATAAGATGAAGGATCCAGGTGAATGAATGTATAATAAAGGAAAAGAAATGCGTAATGGAAAAGCAAAGCTGAGGAAAGAGGAAGAAATACATACCCGACCATAGCGGGAGGAAGGGTCGGTCTCGGCGTATCCATGCGGGAGCGGGAGGGCGGAGGCTGCAAGGTTTCTGCTCATGCTCATGCTCATGTTCATGGTGTTGTTGTGGGGGCATAACGTAACATATAAACTAATTACTAGATTAGAGGAGGCGTGCCTATAGGTGGACGGAGGCTTGCTTGGCTGCCCCGGCTCAGCAGCAGCAGCAACAACAGGGCAGGTGCCAGAATTGAACAAGCAACCCAAATCCTATTCCTTTTCTTTTCTTGTGGTGCTCTGACACTAGTAGTAATAATGAAATTAGACAGACAAGGTCAAGGGAAAGCGTAAGACATTAAGAATCGGGGATTGGATGGTTTGATGCTTGCTAGGAATCATCTGACCAACACAAGTAGTAATAAATACCCTACTTACTAAGATTGATCATATCCGGTCCATGTGGTGGCAGAGGCAGAGGCAGAGGAGGGGGTTCTAGTCTGAAACTTTCTCACTCTAAACTCTAGAATGGATCCATGGTAGTAGGATAGTTAGGCTTAGGCCTAAAAGAAGAGAGAGAAGTGGACGCAAACTCAAAAACTCATCTCTTGCTGAAGCTGTAGGTATAGCAGAGACTTGTTAGAGAGAGAAGGTGGCGGGGGTGGGACCCATGACCAATACAAATGAGTGTTGATGAGCGGCTGCGCAGTGGAATAGAGCATCTCTCAGAATTTCAAATCATCATGCTGTCCCATGACGTTTACGTTTTCAGAATCCTATCTATTCCTATACAATACAATGTCTAGTCTTCTACTAGTCTACCTTTTCTTTTTCTTTTTTTCTTTTTTAAAAATCTCTATCCCTGTAGTTGTTCTTGTACCTCACGTCTCTCTTTCTCTCCTCCCAAACTTGTGAATCAATTTTTCAACCTCAAAAATGAGATTTGAAAATCACATTTTCTTTACATCTTCCCTTCTTACTTACACTATTATATATCAGCTTCTAAAATTTTAATTTAAATTATCTGTTAATTGTCAATTAATAATTTTAATTTGTCCCTAATCTTTTATACTTGATGGATATTTTAAATTATTTTTTTTTCTCTATAAATATAAAAATGTATCTTTTAAACAACTTAAAATTACTCGAACTCAATTATTAAATAGTTTAAATTTTAGTTTCAAAGTTGATGTCGGAATATGTGTGTACATACATATATACATGCATATATACATATATACATAGGAAAAAGTATAGACTTTCAAACCTTTGAGAAGTAATTGTCATATTAATCTAAGTTCAGGGGATAACTGTAATATATCCTAAAATGTTTTTGGCCGTGGGTGAAAGCATCATTTGAAAATTAAAGAATATGGACCATAAATGCATTTTACTTGATTATGTATCTAATAACTCTATTCTTATGTACAATCTTGTACAATCTTATCTACAATCTTGCACAAACTTAGATTTACAAGGCGTAGAAACAGAGTTGTGCACCTATCTCGCATTTCCAATCAGACATAATGAAACATAGCTTGTTCACATAAAAAAAAAAGATGTGAAGCCAAAATCAAATCATAACAATTGGTAAATAAAAAAAATTCCCAAGAATGAATATACAATAAGGGGTTAATTACAATTTATTCACTGAGATTTAGGTGAAATTATACTTTGCCTCATACTATTTAAAAAATAGTATACACTTTACCCCTGCCTTTTTAATACAATCTAAAAGCAACTTCTGAAATCTTAATTTAGACTGTACAATTGTTATATTCAAATAATTTCAATATGTATAGTATGTTTTTATAATTAATTGACATTTAAAAGATACTGTCCTAAAAACTGAAAGAAATGTAAAAAATAAAAAACTAATAATTTAAAACATCTATTAACTAAAAAAAAACTATACAAATTGAAATTATTGGAAAATGATTACCGTAATATCTAAATTAAGATTTTAAAATTTGCTGTCGGATTGTATTAAAAAGATATTGGGTAAAATGTATATTTCTGAAAGAGAAATAAGTAAAGTATAATTTTACCTAAATTTCAGAAAGCAAATTGTAATTATCCCATAAATGAGTAACAATTGATGGGATCTTAACAAACCAATGGAACCTATAGGGGTTCATCAATAAATAGCCTAAGCAACTCATGACACAAACATGTAAAGCCAAATCAAATTGCAACAACCGAGAAATCTAATGGAAAAACCAAAGAAGAACCGGAATCCGACTACTGATTGATAAAAACAAGAGAACATTGGCCGATACTCACAGAGATCTTGTGGAAACATCGAAGCCATCCATGTATCTAAATAGCCGAAGCCAAACTTGAAGCTCAAGAATCGACAAATCATAAAGAAATGGTCAAAGAATGAACAAGGAAAAGAGAGTGATGGACAGGACCTTCAAATGAAGTGTTGCTAAGCGATCAGAACTCTCTTGAGTTAGATGTTTTTCCAGGTCTAACGGCAAGCAAGTGGCACTAAGGAAAACAGAGTCACATGATGAGCACAGGGCGAAAAGGACCAACGAGTACGATTTTTCTTTAACTTAAAGAGGTGAGTTGAATCAAGTTGATCTTCAGGGGCTAATTGTCTAAATTGTAAGAGTTTAGGCCCCTTCACGCCCTTCTTATGATGTAAAGTCAGGAACCCTTATGGCCTAAGGCCAGTTTTAACCCTTGAACTCGATCAACACAGGCAACAAACTCCCTCAAGTTCGACTCAGTCAACTCGCCCCTGAACTTACTGCTGGCCCTAATGCTCATCACGCGACCATTGTTTTCTAAACGACGCTTGCTTCCGTTATTGTCTGAAGTTGCGCCTGATGTGCCGCTACGGCGGCCTGATTGAATCCGCATGGTGGGTCGTTGACCAGAACACCTCTCTCTTCTCCCTCCAGCAGCGACTCTCACTCTTTCTCCTCCACGGTCTGTCCTTCACCCTCAAGTACCAGCTCCCGTCCGAAGACCTAAACTCGCTTATCTCCCTCTCCACCGATGAAGACCTCGATAACATGATTGACGGGTACGACTGTGCCGGGGGTATTTGCTTATTCCAGTATACCTCTTCCCTATCATCTCCTCCCTCACCGTAGACGCCTCCTCCAAGTCGAAGGATTGGTTCCTCAACGCCTTGAACCGAGCGTCTCTGATTCCGCTGCCGTCAATTCCCTATTGGGTCTCGATCAGAAGAGTTCGAAGCAGCAAGATGTTCACTCAGTGCCCGATTCCCCCCCTGCGAGGACAACTTCTTCCTCCGGCTCCACTTCCTCCGGCTCCACTTCCTCCTGTCTCTCGCTAACCAACTTACCTCCAATTAGTCTTCTTCAGTCGCTCAAACCACCGTCTACAACTGAGCATTGAGCAGAACAGAAATTACGCTAGCTTTCGACGAGTTTGGGCGGCCTTTTATAATACTCGAGGAGCAGGAGCAGAAACAGCGGCTGCCGGGGCTCAAGACTCAGAGAGCCAACATTTCTGCTATCAAGGCAGTGGTCGAATTCTTCGGACCCAAGGGTATGGACAAGATGCTCCAAAACCCAAAGGCGATGTCACCATCACGAGTGATGGTGCAACAATCTTGGAGGAGATGGACGTGGAGAATCGAATTGCCAAGCTGATAGTTGAGCTGTCTTAGAGTTAGGATTATGAAATCGGTGATGGCACGACTACTGTTGTTGTGATGGCAGGAGCTCTTCTGGAGCAAGCTGAAAAGCTGTTAGAAGGTGAGTGGAATTGAAGAGCAGTTCGCCCATATCAGCGTTAGCAGCGGCCTGGAGCGGCAAGATGAAGGGTTTTCTGTGTCCGAGGGAGTGGAAGATCAACTGGTTCATCAGACGCGGACCGTGGTTCGAGTGACTGAAACATCCCTCACAGCTCTAGCTACTAACGGGAACATGACTGTTTAGAAAACAATGGTTGAAGTTGAAAGGGTTAAATGTCCAAATCACCCGAGTTCGAGTGCTAAAAATGGCTGTAGGGCAATCCTTATTATTGTAATTATGCTGTCCACCAGTAAAGGGTTTCGGAGAAATATACCTATTATCCGGCCCTATAACATGAAACATTTGAACCTTGCAACTCAGTTGCTGCAAGTCCATTAACATACAGTCAGTCAGCGAACACTGGAGGTTGGACCAGGAATAGGAAATGACAACTGAGAGATGTTGATTAATTCTAAACCATGCCATGTATAATGACTAACTTCCACGACTGTGCCAACGAGTGTGTACATATATCAGATTTCAAATTCTGCTATGCATCATTTAATAACCACGCCTCATAAGAACTAATTGACAAAACTGCTATATAACAGGGCACTTCGCTCCATGCATCCTTCAAACTAAAAATCTTTTTATGGAGTTTAGAATCAGGCATTGCCACAGCACAGCAACCTTATCCAGGAACGCCTTCATCACTTGAACACTTTGACCTCTACTCCTACTCTACCCAAACAATTGCGCCAGATTGGATTGGAGCTGTTTTAAGCATGCAGGTCCTTGCTTGAGGTCCAGACAGGCGCTTTCTGAACAACGCCATCTGCCAACATCCCTGCTCCATTTTCTGCGCTAAGAAGAGGATCAGCTTCATTTTCTTTCACCTACAACAAGAGCAACAACACCAAGACCAGAAAGGTTCATCAATTGGGCCTTTGATGTTATTAGTCAATCAGCAGAGCAGAGAAGCAGATTGAGTGACTAAATCTAAAACCACACCCATGTTCCAAGGTACCTGTGGCAGTTGTGCTGCAGCCTCACTAGCCTTCTGCTGCTGGCTTTCTGCCGTGCAATAATATGAATACAGAACCATGCCGATCACAGCAATCAGAATCCCCAGAATATTGCGCCAGCTAAATGGATCACTGAGCAGAACATATCCAAACGCCAAAACTAGGCATGTTTTCAGATGCCCTAGGACCTGGTATGTGACTGGAGATGTTTTCCCGATTACTAGAAATGTGCTGAAGTTAACAGATACTGATATCAGGCAGGAAAGAACAATGAAGAACTGCAAAGAAGATGATGCACAGACAGTTAGTTGAACAGACATTGGATCAACGAAAAAGCTCAAAAAAATTCGTTGATTGTGAACTCCTACCAGAACTTGGGGGGTGTACTTAAAAGCAAAGACATTTTTGTTGGTCAGAAGTCCATCTAGAAATGGTCCAATGACAAACAAGGTGATCGCCTGGTATGGACAAGACTGGTAGAGGAGTTGGGTGGACGAAACTTTAAACCTCTTTTGGATCGTGTTTGTCATCTAGTAGGGTACGGTCAAGATTTTAACAAGCGAAACAAGCAACCAATGTGCATTCAAACCCATGGAACAAAGACCACTGAAACATGCAATTAAAATATTTTATTTTTGTTCATTAATATTAAAAGAAATGAAACGGAAATGTGAGGCTAAACAGGATACAATTTGGGCAATGCAGGTTGTAATAACAGCCAACAAAGAAAGGATAGAACCCAGGAAATTCAGCTGAAGATCTGTTACAGTTGCAATTCCAACACCCACAAGAAGAATGGCAAGAGCAAACTGAATTTTACGACTGCAAAAAGAAAAGAAAGAAATGATTATAGGTAAATGATAATGGACAGAACTCACCAATAAATTATGCTGACTAATAAAACCAGAAATGATTATAAGTAAATGATAATGGACCAAAAAGAATGTGTAATAGATTTATCATTTTGAAATTCAGCAAGTTAATACCAAATTAAACATAAGATTTTTAGCTTAGGGGACATTATTATAATGAAAAAACAGGTCATATTGAGTGCATAAGTAGGTTAATAGCAAACAATTAAGCACAATCTATTCTTCCATGTCATAAAAAAAAAAAAAAAAAGGCGTAAACCCCTTAAAACCATTTGCCACAATTCAGAACGTGACAAAACATGCCTAGGCAAGACCAGAATCATGAATAACATGCACTTGCAAAATAAACATTTAAGAAAAGTCTCCATCTATTAAATTTCAAATCATTACTTTCATTGAGGTGAACATCAGGCCAAAGCTGAACAATAACAAACTTTCTTAACAAACCAACAAGCAAACTCAGGACTGACCTGAACTTTTTCCTGAAGAAAAGCGTCTCCAGCAGAACCGTGCACGGGATAATTGCCAATTTTGTCATCTAAAATGAAAAGCAAACAAATAAAACTTCTACGATGGATGATTTGTTGTAATAGCATAAAACCCCAAACCCCACACCAAATGGACTTCACTACAGCATCGACAAAATAAATGTTTACGTTGCAACCCACTAAAAGAGTACAATTAACACCAAAGAGCCAAAAAACAAATATTAAGATACATTTCAGATTTCTACCCAGAAGAGTCATAAGAGGTTTTTTACGGGGAAAAAATAAAAAAGGAATCAATAAGGCATTTATACCTGATAAAAGCCAACAGAATTAAAACCCAAGCTAAGATTCAAAAGTCCGATGGATATGCCATTTAATATGCCAAATCCCATGACAGCTCTAGGATCAAAAGGCTTGTGTTCGAACAATTTCATCCATAGTGCCACATGCAGAGAACAAAATGTAACCAGAAGATGCCAGCTTGTCAAAGTTGTTGCTGAGCAGTAAAAAACTCTGGTTAGTGCAAGCAATGAGGTATATGAGAAATGCAGAGGTTACAGAAAGAAATAATGCACTGGGAATCCTTGCTCTGTGATAGCAGCAAAGGTGGTATGCCCTAATGGAAAAAGAAACAGGAAGAACAAGACATCTAACAGAAAATTCTGACTTAAATCATGCTAAATCTTAAAATTAGCGGGCCAATTACAGAACTAAAAAATAAAACAAAATCGTGAAATATGCATTGATCAGTCTGCCATGTGACGTCAATAGATAACTCATAAACCCAGTATAAGGAATATCCCGTGGAGGCTATTCGATCTTGAGACAGTTTTGGCACAGCGTAAGCACCATCTCAAGCATTGCCAGAACAGCATCAACAGCAGCCCTAACTCATCACGATTTCACTTGTTTTAGGGGTTTGAATTCCGCTATTATCCTTCCAAACAAAGAGCTCATGAAACTGAGCTACGTTTACAAAAACTTGATTAATTGTGAAATCTTACAGTGATCAACCTCAAGTGGTAGAACTATGCTCATCTGATTTTTCCAATGATGATAAACCACAGTACTCTGGAGTCATGTTTGGCACAAGATTTGATGATTGGCATAAGAGTTGGTGTAAACACTAGAGATTGATGTAACATGAGAAGCGAAAAGCACGGACGCAGAAGATTATGAAATACAAACTATGAGGCACTTGCAGTACGCAAAACCAAGCTAGGTAAGCAGAGAGAAAATGGGATTGGAGTACAAGCAGATGTTAGGTGCAGAATCTGAATCAGAGTTGAGAAAGAGATCTAAGCAGGAAGCTAATCCGCAACAGGAGTGGCACAAGAAGCAATAGTAATGGGAAAAAGCGAAGGGCGGCGAGAAGTGTTACTGACCGAAAGTGAAACCGAGAGTGCTAATCAAGGCCTTGTTGCAGATAACAATGGAGACGGAGGAGACGACGGAGAGGCTCAAAGCACCAATGGTCCCCAGCTGGAACTTCTGGGTCTCAGTCATCTTCAAGAAATACTATCAGCGATCTCGATCTAGGGCAGGGAGTCGCGAATCAGGCAGAAATGCAGGGTAAGGGATCGAGGGCGCACGACATACGCCGGCGACGAAGGGGAGCACCTGCTCCGAGCAGCTGAAAGGGGAAGAGCGTCAGATTCAGAAGAAAAGAAAAGAAAGCGAGAGTATAGATGAAGTAGAGAGAGCAGGAAAGAAGAGAACCCTAGATCTGCTCTGCTGAGGGTGGGAAGGAAACGAGCCGGAGAGAGTCGGGGGATTGATGAATGAGAAATCTCAAAATTCCGGAGCAAAGAGAGACTGTTGAAAACATTTCCTTGGAGAAAATAAGAAATGAAAAGAGTGAGCTACCAATTCCAAAGCGTTAATAATAAAAGAAATTCTATTTCTAGGGACAAAAAGAAACCGGTGAAACGAATTGGTATTGGGTTGCTGGGTAACGTAAAGACCTCTGCGCTGCGCGGGCGCCAAACATGGGAATAAAACCACACTCACGTTGGTGCAATTACTACGTGCTTAAAACTCGTGCACGTATACGTAATTATAACATGGATAACATAAATATATGTCTAATTAAGCATACTTGTTATCGTACGATTTTATCCTTAAATTTATCCCTCCCAAAACCCTATCTCCCAATTCTGATGATCAACCTATCAGATCTAACTTGAAATCTAGCGTGCAAAGAAGTCGAGGAGCCTGAGCGACTCCGCTGAGGAATGGTAAGAAACAAATGGCCGATGTGACCAAGCAACGAAGGCGGAGTACACTGAGGAACCACGAACGGCCAGGTTGAGGAACGCGAGAAATCGTGAGAAACGAATAGCAACAGTGGCATGATGCAGCAGTGACGGCGTGATACGAAGTGACGTCACGATGCAGCAGCAACGGCAACACAATCGGCAACGAAGGTGCGATGTTGTAGCCAAACGCTTCACTTAGCAACGGTAAGGGCACGGCAATGATGGCGATGATGCGGTATGGAGGTAGGGTGATGAGGCGAGTCCCATGCTAGGCGATCCCTGGCTAGGCAATGGTCGGTGATGATGAGTGACGGGAGACGATGGTATAAGATGAGACTAGAACGCTATAGAAGATGATCGGATAAACAGAGAACAAGGTGGCGGCGGACAAAGCTTTCAGATATCTGATTGAATCTTGGCTTCAGATATGAGGAGGCGAATCAGCGATCCAAAGAGGCAAAACGGCGAGGCGAGTCCAATGTGAGGCGATGAGGCGAGTTCGAGGCAAGGGTGGAGGTAAGGCGACGAAGCGAGTTCGAGGAGGCGAAGCGGCGAGGCAAACAGGCATAGAGGGCAAAGGCGAGGCGGTGTAAAAGAGGAGGAGAAGTAGTGAGGATGTGGCAATGGCGAATTGCTTCAGGCAGTGATGGCAAGGGGGGATATTGAGGCATTTTGTAATTATTTACATATTGCCCCAAGCATTTTGTAATTTTCTTAAATGGTTATTTAGACATATTATTTATTATTTCGTATACATTTTTTTTATCACACAAATAAATTGTTTGTATATTGCTGTAAACATTTTTTAATTTTTATTTAGACACTTTTAAACATTCATTCAAACACATTTTTTTTTGTTTCAAATAGTTATTTTTTAAAGAGAGTAAATTTTTAACGTATTGGTTCAAACACTTCTAAATATTTCTTTAGACATTATTCAGTATCCATTCAGACGCTTTTCATTGTTTCAAACATTTTTCTTATTTTCTGATACTAATAAAATTATTTGTAGATTACTTTAGACACTTTAAAATATTGCATTAGATATTTTTACATATTTTTTTGGATACATTTGCTCATTACTTTAAACACTTGTACAACAACGTATATTCTCACATTGGGCGACGATTTAGAGAGAGTACAATGATAGTGGCGACACTGGCACCAGAGGAGACAACAATGGCAAGTTAGAGTTTTTGTAGAGAATAATATTTTAACTAAGGGTATTTTTATTTATTTATTTATAAGTTATGTCTTATATATAGAAGATTAAGAGTTAAGTTAGTGTGTCTAATTAGATATAGGTGCATAATAAAATAACTAATGTAATTATATATACCATATTTTTAGTAAATATGGTTAACTTGATTATTTTTAATAAAGATGAGGTGGCGTGTGAGAGAATGATTTTTTACCTTATACAGTATAATCTGTAGCTTGCCTCTTATGCTTTTCTTTTTTGTTTTTCCTTTAATTCTTAAAACGGCTAAAGAGGGAAATACTAGTGTTGTTTGGGTGGGACTGAAGAAATATTTCTGATGTACTTGAAGAGTAACTGACTCAATTGAAATCAAAATATATGCAGTGTTGGTAAGTTTAAGAAGTAAGTTTGAAAACAAACAGTTTTTAATAAACTTTCCCTGTAACATTTATATATTTTCTCCTTAACTCTTTTATATTCAATTAATAAAAGAAGGGAATGGGAGGGGAAGGAAGAGCACAAAAAATATGAGTTATTTTCCTTTAATTTGAAGAGGTGAAAATAACATATAAAGAAAGGAAATGGGGGAGATTAATAACTATCATTCTCCTTTTATTTCTTCATATCTAAATAAGGGGAATCATATCCCTTCCATTCCACTTTATTTACTTTAAGACTTTGCATGGAAAAAAGAAAAATTAAAAATATAATTATTATTTCTAATTAACCCATATTCTTTGCCCTTCATGGCCTCCACATCTGCCATGTCTTGGTGTTGATTTGTCTTCATCACATATCCCCATCCTGCCGCTAGTATCCCATGTCGCCATTCCTGGCATCTCTAGTCACCAACGACATTGAATTGAAGAAGAAATAGGGAAGGAAGCCTAAAACCCGTGAGCCTACAACTTTCCAATCTCAATACCATAGGCTCTAGATTGCTAAAGCCTAGCCACACTACCTAGGGACCGCTGATGCCTTCTACCACTAAGCTCAGGCAGATGCTTCTACCACTAAGTTCGGGCAATTAATCATCGGGCTTCCCTCTTTGGTGTTTGAATTAAAGAAGAGGAGATCTAGGTCTCCTAACCCTTTTTGACCCAAACCTTCAATATAGCTTTCCTATGCCACCAATTGGACAAATTAGTTGCCGGCATCGCTATTCACACTGGCTACGTGCTACCCACAATGCCAATAGGTCATTCAATACATCTAGAGGCTCCTCACCATGCTGCCATCTGAGATGAGTGAAAAATGATCGATATCCTTTTCAAAAGTGAGAACGGAATAAGGGATATGACAATAATTTTGCTTAATAAACTTAACAAACAAGAAAATTGTGTAAAAATTTTGGGGCATCCAAAAAAAATAGTGCAAAACGATATCGGACGGGTACTAATTTTCTTTTCCCTCATTTCTTCCCCCAATCCAAATATGATTCTAAATATTTTGAAAACGCATGTATATAATACTTGACTTACAAGGAAGGTTTAAAACGTCCGGTGCAAGGAATGTGTGATGCAATAAGGAAAACGTGAAAGAGAGAGAGAGGAAAATAAAAAGTTATGCATTAGTTATGTTGTTGTTGGTTGTTTATCAGGCACTCATTCCCTAGTCTATTTTATGTTTTAATGCTTGGGTTGTTTTGGTCGTTGTGTATTGGTCAGAAAGAGGCAGAGAGCAAGGATGGAGGCAGTAAATAATGCGCCTATTAGTTAAGTACATGCAAACTATAAGGTAGGTTGAAGCCGATTTGGTGATGTTTTTCCATTTTGTGATGCTGAGAATTCATGCACCAGCTTTGCTTCTGGGTCATGATTGGATAGGAAAATCTAGGCTACCATTTTTGTTCGCATCCAAGGGAGGATTTGTGATTAAAGCTTTGCTTCATGGATTTCTGCTAATGTATTAAATATTGGTAGGTATATCATATCCTAAATTTTTAAGGTATACTATGCCCCATATTGTTACCGTTTTTGTAAAATAATAAATATTAGAATATTATTTTACGATAACATAATTTGTTTAATAATTTATTTTTACACATTTTATATGTATTCTAATTTTTCTCATCATAATTTGTCAAATATAAATAAAATATATATGATAGAAGATATTTTTTTAATACAAAAAAACATAAAAAAATGTTATATATAGAGAAAAATAAATAATACTAAAAAAACTAATTTATTGAATATAAAATAAAAAAAAATAATTTAATAATAACAATACATTTTCTAATACTACATTAAGTTTCTAGGTGGCTCAAAGTATGACGCTTTTTTCCTAGCTTGTACTGCAAAAGCAACATATTCATCCCATGTCATGGAATTTTGGTTTTGAGTTAAGAAATTTTTCAAATAAAAGTAATATTCAGTTTGGGTAGCATGCACCAGAAATCCAATTGAGAGATATTGTTTACATCATGTTGTGACTGAAAAATATGATGATTGTCACTGAATAGATTATTGAAAAAGATTGGGGTCGATGATGATGAACATGCGGTCAAAGATGATGGCATTTGTTGTGGATATCCCATATAATCCATATACCATGGAGCCACTATCATCAATTGAACTTATGTTGGAACCTTTAAGTTGCTACCATATATTAAATTTTTATATTAACTAAGAAAATGTAACAAAAAAAAAAAGTATATGTTTATTTTATGATATATGTATTATTTATATTTTAATATTTTATATACTTATGATATTTTGATGTAAAATTAAAAAATAGCCACAAAAAATAAAATACCGCGGTATGTACTACGCAGGATACCTCGGTTTTTTGACAAATGCATATAAAAAATAAATGGTATGCGAAATACCCCAAAATACCGTGGTATACTGCGGTGTAAAATAACAAAATGTGAAAACATTTGTACCGCATGGTTACCACAATATTTAACACTATGATCTCAACTCAACTCTTAAGTCGACTCATTTGTTACACTACTGACCTTTGTATAAAACTAACGAGTAATTTTATGAATGGTCCCTAATCTCTAGTTATTGTTTCCTTTTAGTCCCTAACCCATTAAATATTCTGTTTTAGTCTTAAACCTATTAAAAATGTTTCATTTTAGTCCTAAATCTATTGAAATTGTTTATTTTTTATCCCAATTTGATAAAATTTGTTAACTCAAAGTATTCATTTGATAATAAATTTTTAGATCATAATTTAAACTATTCGGTAACTATTTTACAATAAATTTAGGGCCAATTCGTTTTAACTTAAATCAACTTAGTTCAAAACAACTTATTTTTATGTTTACATCTTTAAACATTAAAAAAGAAAATTTCATAGAAATTTAATAGCATGATAAAAATTTTGTTTCAAATGGATTATTACACCTATATAATATTCACTTTCAAATGAAGGTGAAAAAAATTTAAAACCATTTTAGATTAAGTTGACTTATGTTAAAACGAATTTGGTGTTAATATGTATAATAATTTTTTTACAGTTAATGAAAAATTGAAATCATCTTTTTTTTTTCTCTCTGTAAATTGAACTTCTTTCATTCAAAAAGAATAAACTACTAATTTAAATTATCTATTTATTATCAAAAAAATATTAAGCTGTTTAAATTTATTGGAAGATAGTTACCAAATTTTTAAATTAAAATTTCAAAAGTTTCTATTAAACAATTATTCTGAGTTAACGAATTTCATCTTGTTAGAGACTAGAATGAAACAATTATAATAGGTTTTGAACTAAAATAAAACATTCAATAGATTGGACTAAATTAATTACTCTAAACCTCACATTCTTCGGCAATTGGAATTGGGATTGGACTCAAATAATTTTTCAAACCCAACCCAACCCACTTGTTTACGTAGGCTTGCTAGAAAATCTAAATCTAGTAATGCGCGTAATCCAGGCCGAGCTAAGCTAGCCATGCAACCCCTCCTCGTTTAGATTTGTAGTGGGATTAGGTATTATTATTATTATTATTATTATTACTACATTATTTTTCTGCTTTCGCTCTAGCTGCTTCTTTCTTTTAATTAATTTAATTTAATTTAATTTATACTTCGCCTCTCTTGTAAAATTTCTCCTATTTACTATTTACAGTAATTAATTTATAATTTTTTATTTATAAAATTTTTATATAAAACTGATATTTTAAAGACTTTTGTTTTAAATATAATTTTTTTAATTTTTTATTAGACAAATTAATATGAATATATTTAAATTAAATTTTAATTAAAAAATATAAAAGAGTCACTTTTTTTAAAAGGGGGAAAGTATTTTTTTTTTAGGCCAGAGAGAGTTCAAGGTATACTAATATTAGTCATGTCATGTAATGAATTGGACTGTACTGGAGTTTTATTCGATTTTGACTTTCCTTCCCTTTGCCCGTTAAAATTTTCTTACGAAAGTGAGAAAAGTAATAGGATTTGAAATCTCAATGTGATAAAGTAACTTTTAAAAAAACCTAGAAGTTTCGGGTAATTTATTTTTTCTTATTTATTTTTACGCAAACTGAAAATAAAACATTATATTTAAAAATTTTTAAAAATGAAAAAGAAAAAAAATAGTTTTCATACTTCTCAAAGTGTAACGACATTATCAGTATACTAGTTGTACAAATAATTATATAGAAATAATTATTTTATAATAATTTTCTACAAATAATCGTAAAATTTGCTAACAATTATTTATAGATGTAGAACTAATATATCTATAAAAAAAATAAAGATAGAACTCTATTGTTTTGTAAACTTGAAATTTATGATTATTAATAGATGAGGAAATTTCATTGGCAAAATTTTGAATGTATGAAAATTTTCTTTAACTATTATACGTATTCAAAAAAAGCAATTAGTTTATGTTTTTTTATTTTTCTTTTTCTTTTTCAAATATTTTTTTAAAAAATTAGATATTTTATTTTTTCTTCACTTGGTGCGCAAGAAAAAATGGATACCTGAAGCAATTAAAATTCATTAAAAGTAACATTATCATCTTAAGATTTCAAAATCTATTACTTTTTTCCATTTTCCCTTAGTATTTTAACTATCAGTAACCAATTCAAACCCAATTCAAAACATTAATGGGATTTGGACGAAAAGAATTTTATTATTAGATTTTCTTTCTACAAAAAATATTAGTGAAAATTTTGAGATTTTTACTTAGAAATTTCAAGCAAGCCAGCAAGTCCAAACTCATCGCTGAACTGGATGGGCCAATTCAGCCTATGCCAGATGCTTCGTCCTTGTCCAGACCTGAATACTTTCAAACCCAACTTCGCCAATTTTGAAATGGTCGGCCCAGCACCCTAACTCAAGGACCGGAAATATATATAATCAGCATTTTTTCTTAAATTGGCCACCAAGTCTGTTGTGTGCATCTTTTATTGATCGGTTCTGTCACTGTTTGGTTCGGTTCATTTTTTTATTTTTCTACATTTGCTACTACATCCTCTATATATGTCTATGTTTGCGTTGTGTAAAACGGGTAATCTAATCCACAAAGAACAATACATGTAACACATTTGAAAGGGAAACAAGTGAAAAGTGCTTCGGATCAGGTCTTAACAATTACTTTTACCTATTTAGCACACTGCTAGCCCATTGGACCCAACCGACGCCACTAACATTAAAATAATGTCACATTCACTAAAATTTCTAGAAAAAAAAAATACTTCACAAAATTCTGTGTGTAATATTCTGATCTTTTTTTTTTTCTTTTGAAATTAAAAATGAGATTATCCTTAGCCCTTTGGCTTAGTGGTTAACCGCTTAAAATGATATGGAGGAGGTCTAGAGTTCGAAGTTGGTTTTTAATTATTATAATAGTATATCTTTACCCGTAAGCGTGTATGATGTATTTGAATGCCAAAAAAATTAAAAATGAGGCCGATTAACTTTTTGTATGTCCAATAATGGACAGCCACATAAAATTTAATGACGTCTTTTTTTGTTCATAGCAAAATTTAATGAAGTCTTATTGCAAGGACATTTAAGAAAAAAATATCATTAGCCCACCAATATAATTAAGTTTGTGCGAGTCTATGATATGAACGGACTTTTATTAGTAGTTTCTCTCGTTTTGTTTTTTAATGGTTCTCAACAGCAAGAATCATGGATGCTTCTTCTTTTCAAAATAATAATAACAATACTAATAATTATACTTGGAAGCAATAAAAACAAAATTTTCTGAAAAAAGAAAAAAGAAAGGAAAAACTGAAGCGTATAGTTTAGGCAGAGGGCAAAGGCTAGCAAGAAATCAAGATGGAAGAAAAGGTGTATTGAAGAAATGTCTTGTGTCTTGCACCTAATTAGGCTAAGGCTTGACAAAATATAGATTTAGATTAAAGAAATGGAAGAGATGAGATGGATATGGATTGAAATTGTAATGTAGTAAAATAAAAATGGTGGAAGTGAGGTCTGCTCCAGCGGGTGCCATACTTAGGCCGCCTCAGCATTTTCCAGAGCAGACCACCGGGGCCGCTGTCCTGCCAATGCCATTGCCTGGTAGGTTTCACAGGCGCCATTTGCACAATCCCTCACAGCATTATTCTATCCCTCACAGGTGCCATTTACACACACGGCGAGTCCTAGGCCTAGAATTGAAGACCCTCAAAGCTCTGCCCAAACTGCCAACCTGCTGGCACTGCGTTGGAGCTGGTCACGGTTCTGCCGTCACTGGTGGTCACTAGGAAGGACAGGCTCTGCCCGTTCAGGTAGGAGTTGCTTTGCCAGTTCTGTCCCCAGTTCCTGGACATGGTCTGCCACCCCGTTCGAGACCCCTTTATCGATACTGCGTGCACGTCCCCTGCTCCCGCCACGTTCGTCACCAGCACCAGGTTAAAGTAGGAGTGCCCGTTGATGGTGAATCTTATTCCTCCCTTCCGGACACACGGCACCCTGCACCAAGTCCCAGCGGAATATATAAGAATCAGATCGACAGCTAATGTAACCAAAATCAATTTCTTTCTTTTTTATTTTTTATTTTCATTTATTTGATCAGGCATCTCAAGTTTTATTTTTGCCAACTTCAGTTGCGTCTGCTAATTAACACAGTACCTTCTGAAGGCGACGGGGACAATTCCAGCTCTGTATTGTGCTATTTGGAGGAAGGCGGGCTCGGCCAGGTCGAAGTGCTGGAGAGGGGGGTTGCACCAGCCGCCGTTGTTGCTGGCGAGAGCGAAGTTGGGAGGGCAGAAGTTGGTGGCGGTGATGGTGATGCTGCCCGGGCGGCACCACTTGGGGTCGTCGGCGCACCGCATCTCATAGCAAGCACCGCAGCTGAGGCCATTGCTGAACAGGGCCGTGCTCAACGCTGCTGTGCTCGTTCCATACCCTTGGCTGTACAAGTTCCCGTATCCACATGCGCCCCCTGCAAAATCAAACAATTAATCCAAAATGATACATCAAGTCTAGCAGGCTAGCTGCTAATGACAAAATTAGAAATTTAGTGGAGGCGAGACTGTGCGAGGGAACTGCGAAGTACCCATAGTGCCAGAGGCGTCGCCACCGCCGTAGAAGGTGGCGTGCGCGTTCTCCCAGCCGCCGTAGTCAGCAGCAGTGAGAGTTGGAGGAAGAAGAAAGTGGGAGGCGAAGAAGAGAAGAGTGAAAAGAAGCAACGGCATTTGGACTGTGTTTTATGTGCTTAATTAATCTGCTCACTTCAGTAGATGCTTGTCTTGTCTTGGGTGTGAAGAAAGTTGAGGAGGTGCGTGCATATTTATACATAAGCGGGGAGTATTGTAATAAATGTCATTTTGTCATGATTTAGATACAAATAAATTAGCCGTCCGTCCTAAGGAGATGGCAAATGATTGCCAGCAAAGATGCCCATTTACTGTTCACAAATGCAGCTGTTACATTATTCAATCTATTCGTAAGATAATCAAGTATATATAGTGAAAGCAGTCAATTTTAGAGAATTGATATAGGCAATTATTAAGAATTATTGTAAGTTTAATATGACCGTCTGTTATCACTATGAATATATGTGATGTGAAAAGTCTAACACATTAATTTGTGCGATTTTAAATTGTCAGAAATCACGAGAATCAAATTAGTTATATTGTGTTGTTACAATAGTCGAAAGCAAATCAGCAAACCTAAAGGAGAAGTGGGTTAGGAGTTGGCCTAGATAGATACCTAGCCCTTGAGCACAACAATGCACATGGGCTGGTGGCCCCGATAAGCTGTGCCTCTTCCTACTCGCTGTTGACATGGGACCGTTCTAAAATATATAGTAGGTAACGGTGCTGCCCTGTTTTTCACCATCCGATCAAAAGATTGGATTTCGGTTTAAAATACTCTTCACAATTATATTTTTATATTTTTATCGTTTTAGTCCCAAATATTTATTTTATTTTTCCTAAACTATTCCGTTCAGATCAAGTATGAATAAGTTTTAAAGTGACATGCTTTTGTAGGTTATAGGCAGTAACTCTAAAAGTGCGACCAGTCTAACCTAAAAAAAAGTGATAAAAAACTAAGAAAAGTGAACTATTTTTTTAAAAAAAGCGATTAAAACTAAAAAAAATCAAAAATTTTCTAAAAAATCAATTAAATATTAAAAAAGTGATAAATGTTAAAAAATGGTAAATATTTCTAAAAAGTGATAAAAAAATTATAAAATGCAATAAAAAATTTTTAAAAAAAAGGACTGAACAAAAATTGAAAAAGATTTAAGAAAAAAAAAATTAAAAAAGTGATAAATGTAAAAAAATTGGTAAATATTTTAAAAAGCTATTAAAAACCGAAAAAGTTGATAAATAATAAAAATCTAAAATGCAATAAATAATTTAAAAAAATGATTAAAAATTAAATTTTTTTTAAAAAAAACTAAAAAAGTTTATTAAATAAAAAAAAAACAATTAAAACTAAAAAAATCAAACTTTTTTTAAAAAAGCAAATAAATATAAAAAAACTGATAAAATATTTAAAAAAAAAGTGATAAATGTTAAAAAATGGTAAATATTTTTTTAAAAGTGATTAAAAACCAAAAAAGTTATAGAAATATCTAAAATGTAATAAATATTTTAAAAATGTGATAAAAAACTAAAAAAGCAAATTTTTTTAAAACAAGTGATAAAATGTTAAAAAATTGGTAACTTAGGTGTGACCGGGTCACTTTGAAGGTTACCTCAAAAGGTGACCGGGTCACTTTGAAGTTATCTTAGGTGTGATCGTCTCACTTTGAGGGTAACCTAAAAATGTGACCAGGTTACGTTGAAGGTATCTGCAGTGTGACCGATCAATATGAAGGTAATCTAAAAAGGTGACCGGGTCACTTTAAAGGTAACCTAAAAATGTGATTGGGCCACGTTGAAGGTACTTTCGGTGTGACTGGGTCACTTAGAGGGTAATCTAAAAAGGTAACCAGGTCACATTAAAGGTTCCTTCAGTGTAACCGGGTCACATTTAATGTAACCTAAAATGGTGATCGGGTCACATTAAAGATACCTTCTAGATGGTCGGGTTATCTTTTTAGGTAACCTTCAATATTACCCGGTTACACTTAAGGTTAACTTAAGGTAAAAATTAAAACCTTATTTATACCAAGACTCCTCAAATCATAAACTCTCTGTCTCTAAATATTACAAAATTGTTTAATATGTCAATCATGGTAAAAAACTAATACTGTATAAAAAAATCTTAAACAAAACTCTAACCCTAAAACCTAATCTTAAACTCAGATACTAAACCTAAACCTTAAGCCCTAACCCAAAACATTAACTGAAAACGTAAACCCTAAACATGTACATAAATGTTTTGCATTTATTAATTAAAATGTTAAATATGTCAATTGTAGTTAAAATTAATATTACGTGAGAAGTAAACCCACAATATAATATAAACAAAATACTAAACATAACACTAAATCCTAACCCTAACCTTAAATCTTAAATTTATCCTTAGTCCAAAACTATAAACAACTAAATCCTAAGTCCAACCCTAAACCCAAAACCATAAACGATACACCTCAACCCTAACATTAAATCATAAACCTTAGCCTAGCACTAAATCTTAATCCCTAGCCCTAATCCCTAAGCCTAAGCTTAACCCCTAACCCTAACCCCAAGCCTAAGCCTAAGCCTAACCCCTAACCTTAACCCTAACTTTAACCCCAAAGCCTAACATAACCCAATTCCCTAATTCTTAAGACTACATACATGCTTGAGCTTTTAAAAAATTTACCAAATATTGTTCTAATTAAAATGTACATACATGCTAAATCCTAAATACATAACCCTAACTCTACTCCTAAACCTTAAACCATAAACGATACACATAAACCTAACATTAAATCATAAACCCTAACCCTAATTCCTAATCACTAAGCCTTAACCCTAATCATTAATTATTAACCTTAATCCTAATTCTTAATTCTAGTCCTTAACTCTAATCCCTAATCCTTTAACCCTAATCCCTAAACAATTTACGGTACCAATTTAAGGTTATGGTGGTACCAAGTGAAGGTTATAATGGTATAAATTTAAGGTTATAGTGGTATCTAGTTTAGGTTATCATGGTATCAAGTTAAGGTTATTGTGGTACCAAGTTATGGTTATGATGGTATCAAATTAAGGTTA